>JACEVL010000959.1:0-155000 GCA_020284085.1 Aporrectodea caliginosa
TTCATTTTTTAAAAAAAATTTATTGCGTAATTTATCTCGATACTAAACTAATTGTTATTTATTTTTTGCCTCCTAATTAGGGTCTGGCGCATTTTTCATATACCAGATAACAAAAATCCAAACCAATAATGAAAGAAGCCCGTCCACAGCATTATGCACAAAATTGAACAAGATAATGAACCATGAGAGGGAAACAAAAGAAAAGGGAAAAGCGAAAAGAGAAACAAGAATAAGAAAAAAGGCAAAAACCCCGCTTTCCAAAAAATTATCGCAGGGGAATTAAAATTTTAAATGAAATTTAAAAATTTTTTTTTAATTTTAAAAAAAAAAAAAAAACTTTTAAAAGTAAAAATAACATATTATGTTTTATATGGGATTTATTTTTTTAATTTTAAACTAAAATTGGGAAAAGTTTTAAAGTATAAAATTTAAAATATTTTATTTTCAATAGTGTCTAAATTTCCTAAATGTAGGCTTAACAAATTTTAGCCCCCAATTTGGGTTTAAACTTTTTAAAAAATAATTTTTTTGCAAAATTTTAAAATTTTAAACCCCTTTTTTACATTCCTAAGAAAAGTACGATTGGGGCCATTAATAACTCTTTCCAAAAATTCTGAATCATTTTTAGAATAAAAAAAAAATTTTTCCATTCCCTTAATTAGTTTTTATGAAAAAAAAAGGGGGGATGTTGTATAAGTTTGATGGGGTGTATAATATGATGGTTAGTATGTATGGGGAAAATAGCGTTTATAAAATTTTAGATATATTACGACATTGTATTGAATATATGGCAATTAAAACGAAAAATTTTTTCATTTAAATGTCCCTTGGGGATGTGGGGCACATAAGAAGATCAAACTCAACGAAGATCAGCTATGCGAGATATGTCTCAATCGTCGAAAATGCCCAAAGTGTGGATGTCACCGTCAGGCGGAATCCTACGAAGACGGAAAAGAATGGTGCAAGATGTGTTATCAACAAGCAGCAGCACCTACCATGCGTTCTTCAGTTCGAAACACAGTCAGCGAAATACCCATACAATCAGATCCCAACTCAATAGATGTACGAACGATTATCCGTGACATACAGGGCACCGTAACCGAAAATTTGAATACTTGACTACTAGAAAACGGGTACGTAATATTTAAAGTTTTTATATATGTCATGTTCATATCGAAACATCACCTTTCATCAACGCATCACACAAATACTTAAACTAATAATGTATTATGTGACTATACCCAATATTGTATTATAATTGTGTATTTTCATACTTATATATATATATATATATATATAATCGATCGAATATGAAATATAGTAATTTTCTTTGGTATATTCGAAAGTGTAATGGTGGTCATGCTTACCCATACATATTGTAAATTTAGACCCAACAAGTGGTATATCACTATGGACATAAAATTCGGACGAGAAAACCCCGATGGCAGCACCAGGACCACCACAGCGTACATGCGATCAACCCCAACAATCATGATGAACAACATCGATACGCAACAACATCTCGATGATGCCATAGTTCGATTTGATGCACTCATCGACACATTTACAAATGACGGATCCGGGTGGACTATTGCTGAAATCGCCAACATCACACTAAACATGGCCAATTACGATGCGATAGGTGGGTCGAGTCATATCACCAGTCCCAGATGGCTGTCCTCCAAGAAAGCAACCCTCAATATCGTCAACACTGACGACGATAAATGTTTCTTATACTGCGTGCTCGCAGTTGCACATCCTATAGACTCAAGTAATCACGCAAATCGCGTATCCAAATACACCCCATACCTACATGAGCTGAATGCTGAAGGTCTAACCTTCCCCATCGAGATTGGTCAAATTCCATTATTCGAAACCAATAATCCCAATTTTGCCATTAACGTAATCTGCACCAATTCCGACGAAGAGCGAACATTCGTACCCATATATGCGTCCCAACATCGCAACCGTAAACATACGGTTAATTTGTTATTGTTGAGCGAAGGTGAAAGGCGACATTATATCTTGGTCCGAAATCTCTTACGTCTTTTATCTGCCAGGAATTCACGTGGACACCAAACCTTTCCATGTCCATTCTGCCTCTACTGTTTCTCATCCGAATCTGGCTTGCAGAATCATCTACCAGAATGTGGAACTCATGGAGTCCAACATATCAGATACCCCACCCCCGACTCTAACACTTTGACTTTCTCAAATATCCAACACCAAATGCCTATCCCATTCACTATCTACGCAGACTTCGAATGCTTCTTGGGAAAATCCGACATAGATACCAACAATTCCACTAAATTCCACGACATCCACACCCCCAGCGGCTTCTGTTGCCTTACCGTGTCGTCTTTCGCCCAATACAATAACGAACGACCGTATGTTTACAGCGGGCCCAAGGTTGGTAGCGGCATCGTCGACGCATTTTTTAATCATATCAAATCGGAGCAAATTCGCATCAGTCAAATTTTATCCAGAAACCAACCCATGGACCCGCTCAACCATTCTCAATTGGAAGCTTTCACAAATTGCCAAAATTGTCCCTCGTGCAGCATCGACCTAACCCGCGACAAACATGGCAATTTGTGAAAGCTTCCAATTGAGAATGGTTGAGCGGGTCCATGGGTTGGTTTCTGGATAAAATTTGACTGATGCGAATTTGCTCCGATTTGATATGATTAAAAAATGCGTCGACGATGCCGCTACCAACCTTGGGCCCGCTGTAAACATACGGTCGTTCGTTATTGTATTGGGCGAAAGACGACACGGTAAGGCAACAGAAGCCGCTGGGGGTGTGGATGTCGTGGAATTTAGTGGAATTGTTGGTATCTATGTCGGATTTTCCCAAGAAGCATTCGAAGTCTGCGTAGATAGTGAATGGGATAGGCATTTGGTGTTGGATATTTGAGAAAGTCAAAGTGTTAGAGTCGGGGGTGGGGTATCTGATATGTTGGACTCCATGAGTTCCACATTCTGGTAGATGATTCTGCAAGCCAGATTCGGATGAGAAACAGTAGAGGCAGAATGGACATGGAAAGGTTTGGTGTCCACGTGAATTCCTGGCAGATAAAAGACGTAAGAGATTTCGGACCAAGATATAATGTCGCCTTTCACCTTCGCTCAACAATAACAAATTAACCGTATGTTTACGGTTGCGATGTTGGGACGCATATATGGGTACGAATGTTCGCTCTTCGTCGGAATTGGTGCAGATTACGTTAATGGCAAAATTGGGATTATTGGTTTCGAATAATGGAATTTGACCAATCTCGATGGGGAAGGTTAGACCTTCAGCATTCAGCTCATGTAGGTATGGGGTGTATTTGGATACGCGATTTGCGTGATTACTTGAGTCTATAGGATGTGCAACTGCGAGCACGCAGTATAAGAAACATTTATCGTCGTCAGTGTTGACGATATTGAGGGTTGCTTTCTTGGAGGACAGCCATCTGGGACTGGTGATATGACTCGACCCACCTATCGCATCGTAATTGGCCATGTTTAGTGTGATGTTGGCGATTTCAGCAATAGTCCACCCGGATCCGTCATTTGTAAATGTGTCGATGAGTGCATCAAATCGAACTATGGCATCATCGAGATGTTGTTGCGTATCGATGTTGTTCATCATGATTGTTGGGGTTGATCGCATGTACGCTGTGGTGGTCCTGGTGCTGCCATCGGGGTTTTCTCGTCCGAATTTTATGTCCATAGTGATATACCACTTGTTGGGTCTAAATTTACAATATGTATGGGTAAGCATGACCACCATTACACTTTCGAATATACCAAAGAAAATTACTATATTTCATATTCGATCGATTATATATATATATATATATATAAGTATGAAAATACACAATTATAATACAATATTGGGTATAGTCACATAATACATTATTAGTTTAAGTATTTGTGTGATGCGTTGATGAAAGGTGATGTTTCGATATGAACATGACATATATAAAAACTTTAAATATTACGTACCCGTTTTCTAGTAGTCGAGTATTCAGATTTTCGGTTACGGTGCCCTGTATGTCACGGATAATCGTTCGTACATCTATTGAGTTGGGATCTGATTGTATGGGTATTTCGCTGACTGTGTTTCGAACTGAAGAACGCATGGTAGGTGCTGCTGCTTGTTGATAACACATCTTGCACCATTCTTTTCCGTCTTCGTAGGATTCCGCCTGACGGTGACATCCACACTTTGGGCATTTTCGACGATTGAGACATATCTCGCATAGCTGATCTTCGTTGAGTTTGATCTTCTTATGTGCCCCACATACCCTACAGGTTGTATCGAGTTCTGAAATGATAAAATTTTATCGTATTATATGCACATATGATTCAATATTCAATGTCGTAATATATCATAATATCTATAATCAGCTATGTTTCCACACTCACATACATATACACATACATATGTATACACGCCCATACATATCTATATACACACATACCCCCATTTTATAGACATACAAACATCGTCAATTAAGTTGTCAATGGAAAATTTTATTCTATTACTAATTAAAGGTGATTCTTACTGAATTTCTTGGACGAATGATCTGTTGATGTAGATGGCTCGCAATCGTCAGGCTTTCTCTTAGGCACTATAGATAAAAGAAAGAAAGAAATTTAAATATATATATATATTTCGCATATAAAAATTATTATTTGCAGAATATTGTTAGACACTAATATGGAGGCTCAATAATGTATGTGTGAATGCCTACATTTATGTGTAAACTTTAGACGATCTACTTGAAACGATAAAATAGTTTAATTATATACTTTAAAATCTTACTCAACTTCTTAGATTTAATAGTTAAAAATATATGCATAGTACACTATATAATAACATAATATAAGTAATATAATTATATACTTTATAATTGTAATAAAATTTAATTTTAAAATATTATAATTTAATATAAAAAATTTCTATATTAAACATTAATATTTAATAATATCCTCTCGCTGTTATTATAATTATTTGTGTATACGTACGGGGTTGTTTGCCTCTTTCTTCTCTATTGCGTTGTTTGCGTGCTTCTTCTGCTTCTTCTTCTTCTTTCGCTTCCATCTCATGTTGTTCGATTATGGCATTGCATTGGGCTAATTCTGCTGCGGATAATGCTCCGTCGAGCCACGGGTCTTCATGGTCATTGATGTGGTTCTGGAGTTCTTGTTCCATCATGGTCACGTGATGAACTAACTGTTCGTCCGAGATCCCGTCATCATTCCACGGATGTTGTTCTAGAAAACATACAGTATTATCATATTCAGTTTATTGCTCATCGAGTTATACAATTACATGACATGATAATGTTTGTATTGAAACTAATGTATACTCGCCTATCGCATATATATTGAAGAGTTTGTAAAATCCTGTAAAAAAAAAAAATCTGATTATGTGTGAAAGAATTGGTAAAATGACACAGATTCATTTCGGTGTATGTATGGAAAATTTTGAGAAAAAAAATTATGTAAATTTTTTCAGTGTACATGTACGTAAAATAAATCAACTAAGATTTGATAAAATAACGTAAAATTATTTCTGTGTATATATGAAAGATTTCATAATGCGTAGCTGATTTCGTAAAATAACGTAAAATTATTTCTATGTATGCCTGAAGATTTCAAAAAAAAAATATTCACAAATAGTTTAGTAAAGTACCTCAGAATTATTTCAGTGTATGCACAGTGGCGTTTATAATTGTTTACGCCTAAGATCAGATCTGAGTAAAATATAACTCATAAGCATGTGGATATCAAAATCATTCGAATATCTATCTACATAGCTATGAGATTTATATAGCACCCCTTCAAGATTACTACGTAGAAGCGTTCCCGACTCAGGCCCGGTCGAAAAGGAAGATCTTAAGTAATTCGTTAAAAGAGGAACAGAAGTCTCGTGTAAGAGAACGCAAGTCGGATGAGTAGACTATCCCAAAGAGAAGGACGCACTATCGAGAAGGCCTGAAGCTGTCTGGTGGCAGAGATAGCTTGCAATACCATAAAGTCATCTCTAGAATCTGCAGAGCGCAGAGATCTACGACCGGAGCAGTCCGAAGTCAATGTGATGAGCTTCTGGAAATAATTAGGTGCTCTAACCAGAACACATGGCCAGACTATAGATGATACTCTTTAATTGATGCGTTGCTGGACCAGAAGTCAGTGGAGGACATTCATGTATAAAGGCAGAGATGACGCCAAAACTTAGGTATACCACCGTCGATTAAGTGAGCAGCTGTCTGCAACACGCCTTTTAAAAAATGCAAGCGTATCTGTGATAGTCAACAGTATAGCGAAGAGTAACAGTAGTCCAAATGATTAAATAATAAATTACTTACGAAAATTTTTGGCGTTGTCTGTATTCTGATCTTCCGCGGCGAAATGACTGTCTTGTGGTTGCTGCGAAGGATTCATTTCAGATGTGTCTTACGTCTATGATTTCCAGAAGAATAATGATAAATCCTTGCATTCGATGAGCGCTTTTATGCTGTTCCACGAGGGCCTATGAGCCTCGGTTCAATACCAGTCTAAACCAGTTTCTGTCACTATGAACGCTTCAACAATAATAAGTCGAAGGTGCCTTAGTGCGTTGAGGAGTAATGTATATATATATATATATATATATATATATATATATATATATATCTAACATTGTTGATTCGTTAAGGATGCGATGAAACTATAAACAAATGTTGCTAGTTAGACTAAGAGTTGATGCGGGTGTGCTGTTACCAAGTAACTATATTTGATTGGGGTTTGCACTGCCTTTCACATGAATAATATAGGCCTACGTACAGATGTTCCTATCGCTGTGATTTCTTTGGTCGCTAACGACGCAATGAAACTGTATGCAGTCGTTGCTATAGTTCGACTAAGACGCGTGGTATGTATGTGGGTTGTCGCTAAGAGGATAGATTTGCTTACAGTATGCTTTGACTGCAGAAATTGATGTGACTTCGTGTGTTTGGATCGGTCAAAGGCATGTAATGTAGCGTATTTGACAACTTCTGTAGCGCCGTTGTTTAATGTTCAAAGTATTGAAACTTTGTATGTCAAAATCATGCAGTGATGGGATGCTTATATAAAAGGGTGAGTTTAGCAGATACCATTTCATGGGTTGTTATGGACGTTTTCTAGCTGATTATTATTAGTATTTCGATTCGATAGATACACGGTGTTGGGTCAGTTCGATGAGGATCCACATATTTCTCTGTAAATTATATGTTTGAATCGATCAACAGACATGTAATGTATTGTACTGTATTGTGTTGGACAACTTCTGTAGCGTGGGTGTTTAGCGTTCAAAGCATTGAACATTTACATGATAAAATAATGCATTGCTACGGTGATTATGTTAAAAGGTTGTTGTGATGGTTTTCAAATGACTTTGCAACGATGTTACTGCATGAGCGTGTGATACAGTTGTGGTAGGTGAGGTCCAAAGAGTGTGGTCAATTATTGAAACGTTTGTATCTGAGGAAAAGAAGACAATTTTGATGTTATTACATAGCTGAAACTATTTAAATATTTTACTATTTTCCCATACACTGTAAAAAAATTCTCGTAATTTTACCGAACTTTACGGGAAAAAGTGTGAAATGACTAAAATTACATTTTTTCGCCTTTTCCAATTATTTTATTGTTATTATTTGATTGGACTCGTTATGAATTGAAGTGCGCATGCGTATGAATGCGTACTCTTATTGGTTGATGATTATAGAAACAGGTTTGAACCGGTTATTGAATACGTAGTGGAAAACAGCCTTTGTATTGTATGCGACGTGTCGTAGTCATGGAAACGAGGACAACAATCTTCCTATTAATATGCTAATGATATGCTAATTAGGTCAAAGTGCAGTCTAGCATAGGTGCGCCAGAAACTAGGCGTGCCGTCGTCATGGAAACGGTGACAACAACCGATGAAACAAACCCTTATTGATATGCTAATGAGTAACGTCATAGGCCACGTGGTTATAGTAGGCCAATAGGAGGGAAGGGTGGGGGTTGGGTACCCTCCTCACCTCCCCCTCCCCTCCCCCGGTGGCGTACAATCGGCACTCTGTACACTACTTATCACTTCTGAAGAGGAGTTTCTATCTATATCAACTGTCTTATATTTACCATAACCATCGCTATCATTATCACTGCCCAGGAACGTAGACAGGAAACAATTTTTTTCGGGGATTTAATATTAGACATTTTCGTTTCTACATTTTAGTTTGTAATAACAGTGCTGCATTTATTTCGGGGGTTTGAACCCGTAAGCCTCTCCCCAAACGCGCCCAACGCCGCCCATGTCACTACCATTATCTTTGTGTCGCTAATTGTTAGCTATATCTCCATCTTCAATCTTATCCAACTCGAACTGTTGCCTGCGCTGACCGCTATAGTCTTGTCTAAACTGGAAACCATTTATATAGCGCAATTATTTCAATGCACTGACGTCGTGTCGATGGTCACTTTTAGACAAGTTTTCAAAAGTATAAAATGTAGAAAAGATGGCTCCTATTCCTAGTTGATAGTCGTCCTAAGCTTTTCCTAAATAGTCTAATTAAACCTAACGCCTGTAAGTCCATATTTTAAATTCACTGAATGCCTCTCCACCACAATGCCTTTACTAATTTCTACTTAATTTATGGATCTAACATAATGTAATTAGTTTGGTTGATCGAAGTAACATACTTATATAATTGAAATGATAATTATACTTAAAATTAATTAGTGCGAATGTTGTTGTAGGCATGACGTCACTGACGTTTCTCGGGTCCGATTGGCTGACCTTCAACGCACATGACTTCAATTCCTGGCCACGAAAACAGACGAGTCGCATGACGCTTCAGTTCAAGGTAAGACATTCTCACTTCCTCTCATGCTATAGTTTACAATATCCAGTGTGACCGTGTACGTCTAGTTACACCATACAGTGTTCCCGTGCCTTTTGAAGCCTCCCAATGAGACCGTGTCTTTAATTCCTTATCCCGTGTGACCGCACGCACCTTATCCAATATAATCGTACCTACATTTCGCTGTCCTGTGTAAAAATCAGTGCATATTTTGACACCCAGTGTTTGACACCCAGTGTGACCGTGCCTTTAAAATCGCCATCCAGTGTGAGCGTGAAGTTATATTACCACCCAGTGTGACCGTGCCTTTGCACAGCTGGAGATAAGAAAATTACATCTGAAGCGGCGTAATCGTAATTAGGAATTTATATAGCGGTTGAGTGATGTGATTGTGACTTTTCATTTTGGATAATGAACATTAATTGCTGGACAGTAAATTTCACTGAAGGCCGTGCAGGGAATGGCTGGATGACGTCGCAGACTGGTGCGGAATGGAAATCCACAAACTTAGCAGAATGGCGCAAGAGAGAGGCAAATGGAGATGGATGTTGAAACATGCGATTGACACCAACGGGCACTGAACCCATGGACCGTGATGAATGATGATGATGATGAAATTTCACCGATCTGATTATCTTATTTTGTGCAGTTCGATTCTTCTGGACTTTTTTAGTTAAAACGGTGAAAAAGGTTTTAAAGGCAGAAGACCTTACAAAACGTGTTGTATAAGACAATTTTGTTGATGCCCTCATTTCACATTGTACACACCGCCCCACACTTTACCTAGAATAGTTGTTCCAAAGTCAACAGCCACGTGTATCACCACGTGATCAAAAGGAGTTTAATCAATAATCCTGTCGATCGTCGTTCCATCAGTTCACCTGGAGTCGACTAGGGAAAGAGATCACGGAAAGTGATATCTCCGCAGCTTTCAGAATTCCGCCTGGACGAAAGGATAGACAGTGTTGTAGAAGACCCTGTCCCATCGTAGTTCTTCCGACACGCCTTCGCTTCGTGACATGGTCTATTGGGCAAGGAACGGACGGCGAGGTGACGAACAACATCCGGGCAACACAGCTTATCAGCACCGTTATCGTCAAACACAAAACATCGATTGATGGTCGTCGCTTCTGACCAAAACACAGAGTCCTATACGGGGGGGCGGCACAGGGACAGTTGTCCCTCGGGCGCAGGGCACAAAGTTATCTTCATTGTGTAAACAACAATAATATTAACCATGCAGGAAAATCTATATGCAAGAAAATCCTGTGCAGTGTTTTGTTTTCGTTCTGTCTCCCAATTCTACGCACAGCTTATCTGCGCAACGGTCTACAGACCGTGGTACAGATTTCGTGTCATATGACTCATATCCCTGGGTACAAAAGACCCTGGCTACGCCACTGGCACAATCGCAGTCCGCTGGACATAAATACAGCGTACATTTATATTGTGCAATTGAATATGTCCTCAGACAGAGATAATTCTTATGGCAAATGTAAATTAATTTGTATAAATTGCATAGTAAATATTAGATGAAGTGTTCGTGCGTATAATATAGAGATCGTGGTAGGTGTAAATTAATTTGTACGAATTGCGTAATAAATATTAGATGACGATGTGTTTCGTGCAGACGTCAGCACCAGAGGGCGTTTTGTTGTATGCTCCTCGCCAGAGGTACCATCATTCAAGCCAGATGGCGCTCTCCTTGTTCAATGCGTCGCTCCATCTGTCCGCCATTTTCGCCGACCAAGAAGTCTACAACGAACTGCTGACCTCTGTGGGAAATAATCTCGACGACGACAGGTGACTGCGTGCGTGCGTTTGCCTCTCTGTCTAACTCTGTCTGTGCGTTTGCCTATGTTTCATTCTCTGTCTCTTTGCATCTGTCTATATGTCTGTGTGTTTGCCTCTGTCTCATTTTGTGTTTATGTTTATTTACTTCTGTCTCATTCTAGCTCTCTGGCTGTCAGTCTGGCTATATATCTGTATGTCTGTTTGATGTGTTTATCTGCCTCTGTCTTATTCAGATCTGTCTGTCTATGTATTTGTCTATGCTTTGTTCTGTTAGGTGTGTTTGTCTCTGTTTATTCTGCTGCCTATGAGTCTTATTTTATTCGTGAAGTTGTCTATGTATTGTTCTGTCATTGTGATTCTTCTATGCGTGCGAATGTCTCAGTGTCACCGTAAAGCCTGGTTGTCATGTAGGTCAGTGTCAATTTGGCCCAACATAACTCTCAAATAACTTGAACTCGACCACTTAGAATAACGCTGACTTAGACTTATTTAAAAATCAACCTACTGTCAACTTAGAATTGACTTTGGAGTAGCAGCGTGTACAATAACATCTGCAGCACAGCACTAGCGTTAGCGAACTACTTCTTAAGCGCTGAAAATAACTGCGCAGAATTGAGATAATGTGATAATCCGTTATATCAATCTTTATCAATACTAAACCGAAATAAAGTTATAAGTGTTTAAGGAATTCACACAATAAAAAGTAGTAGGCCTGACCAGTAGAAAGTGTTGGCTCAATTACAACTACAGTTACTAAGTATATCTAAGTGCGTCAGCGACAGATAGCAGTACTGTTATTCAAGGCACTCGTGGAAAATCGTGTCCTACGAAAGCTATTGCCGGTAGGCTACTTTGTCGTACGTTCAGCTTCAACGCGTTTTCGGGAGAGAAGTTTGGAAAGTTTTAGAAGTGTTGCAGATAAAATGTTAACTGACTGAACTTCTCTTCTGGTTCAATATGAAGCCACCCGTTGAGAACTTTGCCTCAACAGAGGCGCTGGATGATGAAATTGAGTTAAAAGGTTCCTCACCAAACTATTCAGTTGCTCGGACATTCATTGGGCCAATGCTTGAATACTCCTTACACGTCCCTGCGTCATTCCACACTAGGCACCTGTCTATACTGGGCAACGCTTCTTCAACCATCCCGTGTATCTCCCTCCGTTGCGTACGTGGCATATAGTTAGGTAGCCAAACTGAGTTAAGATTTTGCAGGTAGTCCAGTGAGTTAAGATTTTGCAGGTAGTCCAGTGAGTTGCGATTAGCGGGTAGTCCAGTGAGTTGAGATTAGCGGGTAGTCCAATGAGTTGCGATTAGCGGGTAGTCCAATGAGTTGCGATTAGCGGGTAGTCCAGTGAGTTGAGATTAGCGGGTAGTCCAGTGAGTTGAGATTAGCGGGTAGTCCAGTGAGTTGAGATTAGCGGGTAGTTCAGTGAGTTGAGATTAGCGGGTAGTCCAGTGAGTTGAGATTAGCGGGTAGTTCAGTGAGTTGAGATTAGCGGGTAGTCCAGTGAGTTGCGATTAGCGGGTAGTCCAGTGAGTTGAGATTAGCGGGTAGTCCAGTGAGTTGCGATTAGCGGGTAGTCCAGTGAGTTGAGATTAGCGGGTAGTCCAGTGAGTTGAGATTAGCGGGTAGTCCAGTGAGTTGAGATTAGCGGGTAGTTCAGTGAGTTGAGATTAGCGGGTAGTCCAGTGAGTTGAGATTAGCGGGTAGTTCAGTGAGTTGAGATTAGCGGGTAGTCCAGTGAGTTGCGATTAGCGGGTAGTCCAGTTAGTTGAGATTAGCGGGTAGTTCAGTGAGTTGAGATTAGCGGGTAGCCCAGTGAGTTGAGATTAGCGGGTAGTTCAGTGAGTTGAGATTAGCGGGTAGTCCAGTGAGTTGCGATTAGCGGGTAGTCCAGTGAGTTGCGATTAGCGTGTAGTCCAGTGAGTTGAGATTAGCGGGTAGTTCAGTGAGTTGGGATTAGCGGGTAGTTCAGTGAGTTGAGATTAGCGGGTAGTCCAGTGAGTTGCGATTAGCGGGTAGTCCAGTGAGTTGAGATTAGCGGGTAGTTCAGTGAGTTGAGATTAGCGGGTAGTCCAGTGAGTTGCGATTAGCTTGTAGTCCAGTGAGTTGAGATTAGCGGGTAGTCCAGTTAGTTGAGATTAGCGAGTGGTCCAGTGAGTTGAGATTAGTGGGTAGTCCAGTGAGTTGAGATTAGCGGTTAGTCCAGTGAGTTGAGATTAGCGGGTAGTTCAGTGAGTTGGGATTAGCGGGTAGTTCAGTGAGTTGAGATTAGCGGGTAGTCCAGTGAGTTGCGATTAGCGGGTAGTCCAGTGAGTTGAGATTAGCGGGTAGTTCAGTGAGTTGAGATTAGCGGGTAGTCCAGTGAGTTGCGATTAGCTTGTAGTCCAGTGAGTTGAGATTAGCGGGTAGTCCAGTTAGTTGAGATTAGCGAGTGGTCCAGTGAGTTGAGATTAGTGGGTAGTCCAGTGAGTTGAGATTAGCGGTTAGTCCAGTGAGTTGAGATTAGCGGGTAGTTCCGCGAGTAGTTGAGATGTTGCTGGTAGTAAACCGATGTCATCAAACGGCTCCATTGGGGAAAGCCTTCCCTTTATTTATCGAACTGCCTCAGCAGGTTTACCTCTGTATCTATCGAGCGGCACATGTAGCGAGGAAACTTCCCGGTATTTATCGAACGGCACCAGTGGGAAAACTTTCCACGTATATCTTGTTACAGATGTTTATTACTGACGATCGGTCTTTCCCGGAGCTCTACTCAGCCTATTAACCTCTAACTATCAGAACTCAGACCATCTGGCGATCAACAACAGGGTGGGTCCCACCAGTCCTGTCGGATCAGCAGAGTTAGCACTGGTCAGACCAAAGATTTTAACAGGGAGGAAGATGAACCACTGATAACGCAACTGCGAATGAGGGCGCGTGATGCATTCTGGTCTATCCGATGTGAAAACGATTAGTTCCGATCTCTACAATGTTAAAATCCATCAGTTAAAAGTCGTTTTATACGCAATGTTTTGCAGCATTTAGCTTTTTGGCCGAGTAGAAAGTTATATAGGTAGCATGCCGCACTATTGTGCAGCCTTGAATTGTGGCAATGCCTGCGAGAAAAAGCTTGGAATTTCGTTTTTCTGTTTTCCAAGCGAAGCTACACGGTAGACGTACGGCTTCATTAACACTGTAGAGATAGGAACTTTTCGTTGTTTTCACATTGGATAGACCAGCATGCATCACGCGCCCTCATTCGCACTGCGCAAGCCAAGTAGGCCATCCTCCTCCCTGTTAAAATCTTTGGGTCAGACAGTGCTTGGAGCGACTGTCATTCGGGATCGCACTGATTAGCCTTGTTCTAGACACCATGTAGTCCGTAAATATATCTGTGTAACACACACGAACCCGGAATTTGATTTATACGATATATGCCCAGTACACGCATCCACTGTATTTTCCCTGAACAAGCGATGCTAAAGCACCCTATCACTATGCGTAGACGTGAAGGGGTGTCTGATTATTTTAATTTTTAATAAAGCGTTTAAAGTGACAAAAATAGACTACAACTAATAAACTACTACTGAACAACTTAAATATTAAGATATGTTGGGTTAATTAAGTGAGTTAGCTAGTATAGCCTCCGCTCAAGCCTTGTGGCCTGTGACCTGTCCGCCACACTTATTATATATATATATATATATATATATATATATATATATATATATGTTTGTGTGTGTCACTTGCATTAGGTGGCACCACGTGACAGTGACGGTGCATAATGGTCAGCACGTGGACGTGACGTTGGACAATCGCATTGAGAAGATGACACTGGATCACGAAACCCCGTACAGTCGGCTGACGGCGCCCAACCTAGTCTACTATGGAGGAGTTGAGGAAACCCTCAGCCCCATCGGTTCGTAAAAGCCCTCCTCTGGCGTCTAGAAGGATTTGAACTAGTTACGGTGGGCGAATTAATTAATTGGCGCCTTGTTTGGTGTAATTGGGAAAACAATTATGGTGTCAATACACACAGTTCAGAAATTGATGTGCATCCTTTGTTCCATTTGTGAATCCGCCTTTGAACTAATCAATTATCAGCAATGTTCACCGTCTGGTGAAGAATATCAGAATCAAACAGAGTTTAAAAGAGACGCTATCTTTGCTAAAGTTATCAAATTCTGAAGAGTTTCTATAGCAGCTGTTGTATGACCCTTAGCTAATGAAGAGCAACAGAAGATTTCCCCAGAAGGGAAATTTTGTCGAACTATATCGCGCAAATGATCTGGGTAGAGACTGCATCATTTAAATTAAGGCATGACTCAGCGATGACTACATGTAGGCTAAGGCATAGGCATAATATTGACGTTAGGCGTCTCATGCTTTGGACTTCTTCGCCATTTTCATTGTTTTAAATTTATGGAATGTCAGCTTTCGTCATTCAGTGACCTTTGGAGCAGAGGCGTAACTTTAGGTCTAGACAGACGGGAAACCAATTTCACATCGTTTCCTCCTCAAGACTGTCAAATAATTGCAACAGCGCCTATCATGCGTCATGCCTAATCAAATAATAATAATAAAAGGAAGAAGAAGAAGAAGACGAAGAAGAAAAGAACATGACCAAGAACAAGAAATAAAATAAGACGAGACCGAGGCGTCGGTCTCGTCTTGGACATAAATAAGGAGAAGACTCGAGTCTAGATCCCTTCCGTCGTCCATAATAGCACACTTTGCCTTCATGCTAAATTGTCGCTCGCCGCAAGAGTCGAATACACGCACAGAGATAATTCAATCCAATTGCCTCCTTATATCCCCAATAGTTAATTGGCAGAATTGTGTAAAAATTGCTTGACAACATACAAGCGCCAAAATTAAAATAGCATTAGCCTTATAAGTTATAACACTCACACATACATACAGACAGACACTCATACACATACATACATACATACATACATACATAGTGGAATTGTTCCGCAGGCAATAAAAACAGCTAAAGTAGTTCCAATATTTAAGAAAGGTGATAAAGATAATGTTGCCAATTATCGTCCTATATCTATTCTTCCATATTTCTCAAAATTTTATGAAAAAATTATGTACTCTCGCCTTTATAATTATGTAAAAAATCTCAATATTATCTGTCAGTCTCAGCAGTCAGCATGGATTTCAGCCCGGTCACTCGCCGTATATGGCACTTTTGAATATGCAAGACATGATCACTAACGCTATTGAAAATAATGAATACTCTATAGGGATTTTTTGATCTGGCTAAGGCATTTGACACGGTAGATCATAGAATTATGTTAAGTAAGTTAGAATACTATGGAGTTAGAGGAAATCAGCTTCAATGGTTTGCGAGCTATTTGGATAACCGTTCACAGAGAGTCCTCTGTAATGGCGCCCTATCCGAGCTTGGTTTGATTAAATATGGAGTGCCGCAAGGATCCAATCTTGGGCCCTTTCTATTTTTACTTTACATTAACGACCTGGCACTTGTCTCCCCAACTTTGTTTTGTGTGCTATTTGCTGACGACACTAACGTGTTCTACTCCCACGGTTCCTGGCAGGAGCTAACTCGTGTAGTTAACGTGGAGCTGTCGAAGATAGATGTCTGGTTTGCTGCAAATAAACTCACGCTAAATTTAGATAAAACTAATTACATATTATTCAAATCCCACAGGAAAGCTCTTCCGACTGGCAGTTTCGATTTACGTATTAAGGATACCCCTATTGAGAAGGTAGAGTCAACGAAATTTCTAGGGATCCACATTGATCAACATATGACTTGGAAAGTTCACATTAATCAGATTTCAGCTAAAATTGCTAAAAATGTGGGCATTTTAACTCGTATAGCATACTTACTGCCAAGAGCAACCAGATTGAATTTGTATTACGCACTTTTTTACCCTTACCTCACCTATTGCAATATGGTGTGGGCCTCGACATACGCCTGGAGATTGAACAGACTAATTATCCTGCAGAAGAGGGCTGTTCGTTTAGTTGCAGGCATTAAGAAATGGGAACATTCAGGCCCATCCTTTTCCGAATTAAGATTACTTAGACTCGACCAGATCAGAGACTTCCAAATAGGTGAATTCTATTATCGGCTTGAACATGGGCTCCTCCCCCGATATTTAAGGGCTTCCTCCAGCACGTCTCTGACATCCATTCGTACTCTACTAGGAACACCTCTGCTTACCGCCCTGTTTCAGCTCACACTAATACCAGACGATTCACTATCAAGTCCTATGGTACTCAAGTATGGAATAAAATACCACCGGTAATACGTCTCACCAATAATCTATTGACCTTTAAAAAGAGATTGCGTACTTTACTACTCTCTTCCACATTATAAATTAGCATTTTTCATAAAGTGTAAATAGCCGCGTGTAGTTAAGATAATAGTTAAGTTCTTAGTTAAGAATTATCTAGTATTTTGCTAACTTGAAGTGTAGACTTTATTGATTAATTGACTGTATTGAATTCTGGGGTTAAGCCATTAGATTGGGAAATTTGTTCACTGTGTTGACCATCTTGGTAATTTTTTTGCTGTAATTGCTATTAGGGTGGCCCTACTCAGCGGGATTCCTTTATCCCTTCTGGGTTTCCCTTTGCTTGCCAAAGTAGTACCCCGTTTGTGTTTAATGATGTTTTATTATTTTTTTTATTTGGTTGCAATAAAAGAAGATTTGATTTGATTTGATACATACATACATACATACATACATACATACATACATACATACATACATACATACATGCATACATACATACATACATCCATACATACATACATACATACATACATACATACATACACACATACATCCATCCATACAAGAGATCCTGAGTGGCCGAGTGGGTTGGTAGCCCGCTCGCCACGCCGGCGGCCCGGGTTCGATTCCTGGTCGGTCGGTCGGTTTATCAGAGATTAATTTCTCGGATCTCTACTGCGGGTGGCTCGGTCGCAATATAAACGTGGAGTACGAGGTTGCTTTCTGCCTCCGAAACTAATCATCTTCGATATGAAAAAGTGTCGTTAAGCCGAAGTACAACAACACAACATACACATACATACATACATACATACATACATACATACATACATACATACATTACATACATACATACATACATACATACATACATACATACATACATACATACATACATACATACATACATACATACATGCATGCATACATACATACATACATACATACATACATATATACATACATCTTCTTCTTCTTTAAGTTCTCTGCCATTCGGCAGGTTCCCACCTCCAATGACGCCACTCCTCCCCGTGCTGCGCCCCCCAACCCGCTGCATCCGTCGGCCATCCACCCCAGTACCACCCGCCCCGGCCCCTCCCCCACCCCTCCACGACCTCCTCCAGAAGGGAGTCCTCCCCAACACGTGCCCCACCCAGCCCCTCCGTCCCTATTCCACTGCCGACACATACATACATACATACATACATACATGCATAGAAAACCCATTGAGGCTGAGCTTCTTAGCTCTCTAATTGAGGCTAAAAATAATTCCGTGTCTTTCTTCTGTTTCCGCTCTCCAGTTCCATCTCCTTGTTTATGGTCCTTGTCATTTCATGAAAATACAGGGAGTCTGAAACCATGGCACCTGCATGAATGATAGGCTTCCTGGGCTCTAATTCATTCGCGTTTCCTTGTTGAACTTATAGCAATTTGTGCTTTTGTACTCATCTGGGGAAAACACTCGCAAAATACGGTTGCACTATGGCTATGCATTTGTCTCATTTTTTGTCATCATTAGATATTCCACACACTAACCTAATTTATCACAGTTTGTCGTTTGACATAAATCAGCATTACATATGGGAAATGCATGACAAGTTTCTATATGAGCAACGGCGGCATATGTGTAGGTTTGATTGAATTACACAGAGAGCATTAAAAACAGACAGAAGACGAATGTTGCTCTTTCGAAAGGTCTGAAGAGTCAGAAGCCGTTCCTTGGCTGTCTGCGCGAAGTCTACGTCAATCATATGAACGTCATCGCTGGAATAAGGTCAGGTCAAGACCCGGGTCGCGACCTCCTTCGACCTCTGCACTTTGGCTGTCACAGCTTGTCGTCGAGCGCCCTGCAGTTCTCACGCAACGGAGCATTTCTCAAAGTGGAACACGGTGAAGAGGTGAAGCAGTCAGAGTTCAACGTTCATTTCTACTTCAAGACTTCCCAGAGGGACGGAGCTCTCTTGCACACGGACGTCACTCTACGAAAAGATCACTACGGATACATACAGGTCAAAATACTGAACCATTTACAGGCGAAATACTTACACATAATTATTATAGAGGAAATATCCAGACACAATTACAGACGAAATGCTGACACTTAAATGGTCGATATATTGACAGGTAGTATACAGGTGTCGTAAGAATGGTTTGGACAATAGGCACGGTGACAAAATTAAACAGTAGGCTATTAGCATTAACATACATACATGCAAACACGCATACATGCAAGTAGCCAACTAGACATACATACATACATTACATACATACATTGAGCCTTGGACTCAAAATCAAACAAACAAACAAAAACATAAAAACAAAAAACATAATAATTATGTGTATATACATGCTTTTTTATTTTGAGCCCAAGGCTTACTCCACTTTAAGTATCTTTTGGCTGTCTTTCTTTTCCTGTCTGTACTTTCGTTTACGTGTTTAGGTGTCCCTATTTAGCGGGATCCATCCCTTCTGGGCCTCCATGTAGCCAGTATATGTCAATCCGTTGCCTTATTGTTTAATTGTTCGTTTTTCTTCTGATGGTTACAGAAATAAAAATGAAAAAAATGATATAAATATACACATATAGGCCACGTATATGTATACAGCATACACACATGCATGCATTCCTCCGTGCGTGCGTGTGTACGTGAGTACATAGAATAAGCATCCATAAAAGTATTCATGTATACATGATAGGTGATTATTTGTTTGTGTTGACAGTGTGCTCTGAAGGAAGGTCGGCTCCATATAGATATTGTACCGATCGATAAGTCCGTTGAAAACGAATCGATGCAACTGGGAAGGGACCTGAACGACAGCACATGGCACGCCATTCGAATCCTGCTCCAGAACGGGTAAGCATAGGTCTACCGTTGGATGTCATTACCTTCAATCCATTGTTCATTCTTGTAACCGTTTTCCTGAGTCAACGGTGCCCGTCTGCTTGCACATCTCTGCACTAAGGTTCATTTCATGTGCACTCTTTTACTTTATTTCACTGCACTGCACTTCTCTTTCATGCACTGCACTTTACTGCATACTACTTTACTGCCTTGCACTGCTTTGCTTCATATTGTATTGCAGCGATGCATTTTATGAAGGCGATACTGTTTGCTGTTGTTGATAACCGTCCTGTTCTATGGTGAAGAAGTGATTTAGAGCATCGATTGTGAGACGATTCACTCGGAAAATATACGACGTTCAAACTCAACATGAATGCTATACTTAGACCATCAGGCGCGGATCCGCCCCTGACCATTGTGTGACCATTGAGGTTGGTTGCGGACAGAAAACGATTCAATGCGTACGGTGCCAGTCTGGTGCCAATCTGGTCGATTTGGTGCCAGCTTGGCCCAACTAAGCATCGGTCATGTATCGGTTTTGCACTTTGGTGCTGGTTTGGCCCGGTTAACAGCCAGTTTAACAGCCGATTAATGGCCAGTTTGGTCCGATTGAGGATCGGTTCGGTCAGTCGATAGCCAGTTTGGTCTGGTCAAGTTCCAGTTTAGTCAGAATGAGAGCCACTTTTATCCGATTTGATTTTTTCAGTGACCGTACAAGCTTTAGCATCAATTGGTCAACTGAATTACGTGTGTCATAAGCTACGTTTCCATATGTAGACAGACAGCCGATCGCGGCTTACACTGGATAACATTAGGCTACATTACAGTACATTTACTACATTATAATGTGTAGCAATGGATTTACATTACACGACATTGTACTTGAAGGACACGCCTCTTTTGTGAGAAACTTAAAACGCGATAACATTAACTGTCTTGATACGTACGATTTTGGTAGTTGCTGACGAAAGACGCAGAGGGAGGCAGAGAGGTAGGAGAGAGGATGGAGACGGACAGAGAGAGAATGAATAGACAGAGAGGGAAGAGAATTGGGAAGAAGGAGCGGATACGAATAGAGAAGGAAGAAAAAAGAGAGACAAGAGCAGCAGATAATTTTCCCAGAAGGAACATTTTGCCGAACAAGAGCGCAGTTGCGGGATAGGCTTTAGTCTGACCACATCAAGGCCCATTATATAAGGTTGCATGACGTGACAGGTGTAATAAATCACATCGAATTCGGTTAATTAAGTATATAGCATAACAGTCGACTGTCTGGTGTCGTTTGTTGTGTATCGATAGAAAGATGGAGATCGAAGTGGATAAGTTGCGGTTGGTGACTCATCTGAGTGGATCGGTTACAATCGGTGAATCAACTTTCCTCGGATTCGGTCCAAACAGTCATCTCGTCTGTGAGTCAATCGATCGTTGCCACCAGCTAATCAAAACGAACATTAATATGGTGCTGCTACACTATGAATAGGCCTAACCTTATAAGCACTGATTAACATAGCCTAATATAATCTACCAACTGTTGTTATGTATCCTTAATTCATGCGGAAAGTTAGAAGCATTATGTTAGCTTACATTCATACAGAAACGAATACATAGCTAGACCAAACGCGAAGAAAGCGCTGTATTGGATTTCACAAACGAAATGACAATACAGATAATTTATTTGTACACATGGCCAGAAACCAAATGGCTGGTGTCAAGAACCGATGATGATGATGATGACGACGTTGATGACGACGACTATGATGAGTGGGGCTTTTAAAAAATTATGAGTGGAAACCTGTATCGATTTGAGTTGATTAGAGTTGATTTAATACTTATTAAGATGACGTAGTATAGGATTGCTGTTTAGTACTGTAGAGCGTAACAAAAGGCGCTATATAAATGTATGCTTTATTACACTATATTTCCGTGTAATACTGCTGCTGTACAGAAATCTCATTATGTCGACTTCTTTTGTAGGACTGCAAAGCAGCTGACTAGAAACATGTCGGCTTACATGTTTATTTAAACTTATATGGAAGGCATTGAGGAGACTTAGGGCATATGTGTCTAGATATTTATTTGGCGCCGTGATATAGATTTATCAGAGACGTTGGTGGTCTACGGGTGTGGATGTAATTTGCAGCTGGTTACACGGGTTGCATGAAGAACATCCGTATCCAGGGAGTGTCCGTCGACCCTCTGAAGGTCGTCCGTAGTCCTCTGGCCATCGGAGTCAGTCTCGGCGACTGCTCCAGTGCCACTCCCACGACAGAGGACGACGACGACGACTCTGCTCTTCCGGTTGCAGCAGCTGCTGACGAAAGCAGACGGACGAGAGTGAGATGTCGACATGTTCGGACTCAGTCAGACACCAACTGTGGCCCACAGTCAGACAATAGCATCAGCAAAAGTAGTCGCAACTGCAGCAGAACATCCTCTTCCTCAACATCCTCTTCCTCTTCCTCGTCGTCGTCCTCATCAGAGGACAACATCCGGGACCCGTGCTCTCGAAACGAGACACAGTCGCCAGATGGCGTCCATTCTCTGTTGCGAACGGACCTTGTGCTCGGTCCAGATTCCGTTCAGAGATATCTGGACGTTGGCGAAGGTCGTCTCCGGGAAAGTCCTCGCTCCTTAGGTGCGGTGGGTAAGCGAGAACGGAAAGGAAGAGTGGAAAGCAATCGAATGACAACGGAAAACCCAATGGATGCACAAAGAGAAGAAGCCATCTCCAGTTTCGGAAGATATCTCGGTCAGAATCCATTCTCATTCTAACTACGCTATCGTCGCTAGAATCATTGTCTTCATCATCATCATCATCATCATCGTCATTACTTTCGTCATCACTAACGTAATCATCGTCACATTGATTTTGTCTTCGTCATTAATTCATCGCTAAAATCACAATTCTCAACAATATCATCATTGTTATCGTCTTCATTGTTGCCGTCACCATCATCACCATCCTCCTCCTCATATTTATCGTCATCACCATCGTCATCGTCACAATTATGATCTTCATTGTCGTCATTATAATTGTCATTATAATATTGTAGTTTTCACTGTGATCGTTGTTACGTCCTTCTGACTTGACGCAGGCGTGTTCGTGGTCGTCGTGTCGTTCGTCAGTCTCCTAGCAATCGTCGTCCTGGCAACCGTCATCCGTCGTAACTACCGGCGCCACGTGCTCCAGCATTGCCATGGCAACGCCGGAGACGTTCTGGCGGGAGAGTGTCCGACGGATGACGAGCATGGATTGCTCCAGGAGGAAGAGGACGAAGAAACCGGAGGAGGAGGAGGAGGAGAAGGACTAGCGCCCTCCATGAGGAATAGGAGCATCAGAGGAGGAGGAGGTGGTTTAGAGCACGTGGATGATCTGGAGGATGATTTGGAGGAGGAGTTGGAGGCAGATGTCCATTGTGTATCTCCTCAACGGCTGAGGCTCCTTGATCGAGGATCAGCTGACCTCTCCACTTCCATCGACGGCCACTCAGAGGTCGTCGAAGGTCACTTCCGGTCAAAGACAGTTCAATACTCGCCATCGCCGGCCGCTTCTTTCTTGATCTCGGTTGCTACGAGGTCAAAAGACGGAAGAACTAAGCACTCTGACGTCAGGAACAGCGAAGGTAATTGAGCAGAATTCAATATTCAGATTTTATCACCAAATACAAGTTCATGTTATTATTTGTTCCAGTAGTCATGGGTTTCAACGGGTAAACGCAAAAGGAACAATATTGTTACGCTCGCCCCTTTCTAATTTCTATGTCCTATTTCCATACACAGTAACCCTCAAAGCTTGAATTGAAACCTGTAAAGTAATGTGTAGGGAAAAACTGAGTTCCTGGTCTATAATAATTTCCAGGTCTCGGGCCGAGTCCAAGAAGATAACATGCGGAAAGGTTTCAGCCACCGAGCGCCGGTCAACACCCGCCAGTCACCTACGACTACCCAGACATATAAATTGAGTCTTAGAGGTGTTAAGGAGGAGGCGGTTAGAGGCTAACCAGCCAGATAGGGCATCCATGGCTCGGCACTTCTGCTGCTGGACGGCCGTCACAGCGCATACAGTCAGAGGCCGAGAGCTCGACTCCGAAGAGCCCTGCACTCATCAGCTTCAATATTCATGTCATCATATGGCTTGCTTTATTATGTTACGTCAGGCGATTATTGTCATGGCGACAAAACAGTTGTGGATTTTAGGTTTAGCGAAAGGTTAAAATAAATAACTGTGTTATATTTGATCATATTATTTTATGTTAAGACGCTACAGTAAATTCGCATTTAATTTTTTTTATTACCTATAGGCCTATTCAAGGCTAATTAGGCCTAACTATGGAATCATAATTACTAAACTACAAGAAACTGCTGGTTTCCATTATTTAGTTCTAAAGTGAAAGAAATATAGGGCTAGTACGACTTAATTATTAAGCAATAACTTGAATATAAAGACCAAATTTGATAGTAGCCTAGGCCTAATAATAGTAATTTATTATTACTAATAATAAATTACTATTTTACTGTTTCCTTGCTGTGTTCACAACAACCATTCTGTACATTGTGTGTTATACGGCTCTATGTCCATTTATAGGCTACACGTGGCATTCTTTTAAAAAATTCATAGGCCTAAACAAAGTTGCACGTTTTGTTAGCAGCCTTTTGCTCTGTATAATGTTGCTATTTTAAAAAATGAACAAAAGCAGTCAGTTAGGCCCTACAGTTGTAATATTTTCATTATTCTTTCTGTGTTTGTATGTTAAACTGTCGAATTTGAATATCTCGGCATTATACGTTTTGGAGCCGTACAATTTATCCTCAGACCGCAAACAGTCCAAATCAATCTGTAATTATTTCAGGTGCACTGGAGATCATAAAGGAACACTCAGAGAATGGCTCTACAGAAGCCGATGAGGAAATCGTCGAAGACTTCGAAATGATGAACACGACTTAGCCCTACGATCGCTCCTTCGACTTAATTAGCCCATAATTATAGGTCTAGTTTGGTCGATGATCGACTGAAACGATATTTGGTCTTGACTTACAATAAGGACCTTGATTAGAGGTCGATCCAACGCGAATCCTATATAGGCCTATTCTGACAACAGGCGGTCGAATATGAGTTTCTTGTAAAAGCAGCCACCGTTATCAAACGCAAAGGTTTAATCATGCGTACTTTTCGATGAGAAACTTAGGCTGAAGCCATGGTGCTGTGGCTCACCATGGTTTCAGCCGACGCTTTATTTTCATAATATTATTTCCTTGGTCACCGTGTGTTTCAGCTGAGTTCGTTACAAGATCTATGCATGGTTTCGTTGTTAGGCCTAAACATCGTCTTAACAGCCACATCTAAGAGCCAAGATTAACACAAGAGCAGCAATTAAGCAGAATGTCGTAAAGTGTCAAGTCCTTCCTATAAACCTGCCCCGTTCTAATGATATGGGAAACGACGTTGTTCTATGGATAGGACGCTTGGCCTGTTCTCTAGCGACTGATGGATCGAGCATGCCGAACGGGTTCAGTGTGTCGACTGTGGAAAGTTGTCACGCATAGGGCCTACACCAAGCAGCGTAGCCTATAATTTGATACCGGAGTAAATGGGTAATTAAACGTAGGCCTAAGTCCTGCTTTTGTCATGAAAGTCTTCTCCGGTGGATCCATTTCGGAACAGCTTGTCCCCAACAAGTCTGCGCTTTAGAAAAAATTCACCTCCACGGAGATTATGTTCTGCAACAAAGCATCCTGGGATTAATTAATTCTTATGGCGTACAGGCCACAAGGCAACTCTGTCACTTTTTTACGAGTGGTTCAAGCCTTGATTAAGTACGTGAAGGGCGGGGGCTATATATATATATATGCATACCGGTACCTATCAATATATATGGCACAGCGTCGTTATATAAAACTGTAGGCCTACAATATAATGGCACACCTGCCATGCACAAGCTACGCTTATAGATATAATTTAGAAATATGGGTCTAATAATGTTACTTAAGTATCACACGAATTGGATTAGGCATATATAGTTTCGTATTTAAGTTGTTCTGATAGTTTTAGTTTGTCTTAACGTTTTTACTGCGTCGTCTAATTAATCGAGTTTAATAATTGTGTCCTACAGTTTACCCTCCACCGAATGTCCAATTATTAATTGCCTTAGTTAATTGCTCGATCAAAGAGACTTTTCGGATTCCTAAAGCAGAATTTGATAAGATCTGGCTTGTTAATTGAAATGAATGTCATTAATAGAAAATGACATTTAATTGCCTCTGTTGAATGTTTACAGAACTAAATTAAAACTGAAAAGTTCTGAAAACTGAAACTAAAACTAAAACTGAAAAGATTTGAAAACTAAAACTAAAACTAAACTTGAAAGTTAAAACACAACTAAAACTGAAAGTGAAACTGAAAAGTAAACTGAAACTTAAATAACACTGCTACCTACCTGCCATGCACAAGCTACGCTTATAGATATAATTTAGAAATAGGGGTCTAATAATTTTACTTAAGTATCACACGAATTGGATTAGGCCTAGAGTTTCGTATTTAAGTTGTTCTGATAGTTTTAGTTTGTTTTAACGTTTTTACTGCATCGTCTAATTAATCGAGTTTAATAATTGTGTCCTTCACTTTACCCTCCACCGAATATCCAATTAATTGCCTTAGCTCGATCAGAGAGACTTTTCGAATTCCTAAACCGGTGAGACGTTTAGGCGGAGCAAATAGATGCCTCTGTATATTAATGAGCGCTCGCCGCTCGGATATCAATCAACCAACCGACAGCGCCTCTGGCCATCGACGACCATTGGAACTGTCAAAAGGCATTTATACGAAAGGAGATTTTCATTTACAGGAACATGAGGACATTCAGATGCTGGCTGTCACTGTATAACACCGGCCGATTTCTTTGGACTTTACACCAGTGATGCTGCTATTGACACTTTGGTTCTAGAAACCAGCAAGTATACTATGCAATCTAGGCATCAGACACCATCCAACATGACTTGGGCACCCACCTGTTACAAAGCAAGAAATGACAGCAGTTCTGGGTCTACGCATTGCCATGGGGTTTGCTGACGTGACAGAAATCCATGACTACTAGTCGACTGAACGAGGCTCTTGAAATGCCGTGGTAACATATGAGTCAGTGATGATGCACAAGCGTTTCACACAAAATCTTGTGTTACATACGTTGGTCTGACAAAACAGCATCCAGACACCGGACTGATCCTGATCACTATATGATGATCTCCATAAAGTGCGCCCTGTTCTGACCGCTGTCCATTGGCAGTTACTTGACACACAACGAATAGCAAATGAACATATTTCAATTGATGAGCAGATGATTGGTATGTGTAGAGGGTTAGCTTCATTCAGTACATAACAGACAAACCACAAAGGTTTTGGTATTAATTATGGGCTTTAGCAGATAATAAAAATGGATACCTCTGTACCTTTCAGGTGTATACAGGTATAAGGAAGTTCACACTGCTGAAGTTGGTCTGGCGTATACCGTGTAGTGCTATGTATGATCTGATGCAGTCACACCTGCATATAGGATACAAGTTGTACACTGACAACTTCTACAAAGACTAGGCTACACAACACCCAAGCTGGTTAGAAATCAGACAGGAACGGTAAGATGCAACAGGAAGGACTTCCCAAAGATTTTCGCCGCTTGTGGCTGCTTGGCGTGTAGTGCTGAACGACGCTATAGTTTCTCGCCGTTTTTCGGTTTTCTATTTTGTCTTTTGAGTTAGCTTTACGTAGGACGGACTACTATATCGACCGAGGATTCCATCGTGATCGTTAATCTTCTAGATCAGGGATGAGCAACTGGCGGCCCGCGGGCCGGATCCCGCCCCCGCGGGGACCTTTGACATGTCATTTATATTAGCACTTTACCTGGCACTTTTGGGACCTTTTATCCGGCCCTCGTTTGAATTTCTGTAAATAGACCGACATTAAAACATCTGTTTCTTATTTATTAAGAATCCGGCCTCTAATCTATAGTTTGCTACTCAGTCATCAATGTAATCTACTCTCTACATAAAAAAGACCACAAGTGGGTAGGTTCGCTACTTTAGAAATCATCTATCAGAACTTCTCAAACGAAGTTGCTACTCTGGGGAAATCAAATATAAAAAGGCAATACTGTGCATTTTCCATGTTTTACTGATTCTGCAAATATCAAGAAGTGCACAGAACAAATAACTGTATTGAAAGTAGAGTTCCAGTCCAGGTTTTTTGAGTTATTGCTCATGAACTAGACTTATATTGTTTGAATCTCCCTTTTCCATCGATGCCAATTCAGCATCAAATTCCATGCAAATGGAATTGATTGTACTTAAATGCAACAGTGAGTTGGAAAGGAAATTTCGTGAGCTACCTCTGATTCAGTCCTACATAACTTTACATTTCTCAGGATTCTAACCCTTCATTCAAATTTTCATAGCCTGAAACTACATGGTTGCACTGTTTCCATGCATGGTGCACCTATACCGGTATTTGTGAACAAACTGAACATATCTTTTCAAAGATGAAATTAGCAAAGTGCAAAAACAGATGCAGACTAAGGGGCCGTCCATAAAGTACGTCACGCTATTTTTGACCATTTTACCCCCTCTCCCCTGTCACAAACTGTCACAAAACTCGGACCCCCCTAAAGTACGTCACACTTTCGACCTGGGAAACTTTTCGACGGGGGGGTAGTGACAGCAGTTTTCCCAAGAATTTTCGAGGGGGGTAGTAACAGGTGTTTTCCCATGACTTCTCGAGAGGGGGGATAGTAACAACAGTTTTTCGACACCAAAAATTTTCGAGGGGGTAGTAACAAGACTTTTCCAAGATTTTTATCCATAAATTTCACACTTTTTGTAAAAAATAAATTATAAATAAAATTTAAAAATAAATGTGTGACGTCACGCATGGCCTGACCCCCCCTCCCCCTGTCACAAACTGTCACACTTTCTTAAACCCCCCCTGGAGCGTGACGTACTTTATGGACGGCCCCTAACAGATGACAATCTCTCCAATGAATATCGAATTGCCACATCAAACTTCAAAGCAAACATTCCAGATGTGTGATGTGAGTCATTGTGAGAAGAAGTGCCAGATCTCACATTAAATATAGCACACTAAACAAATGGATACATTGTACAGACTAACAGTTTTATGTATTTTTAAAACTGAATAAAACTTATTTTTTTTAATTTTTAGTGTAGGACTGTATACATATTAGGATAATTAGATTTCCATCATAAAATTATCTTCATTTGCCTTAACGGTTATTCTGTAATATTTAATTTGAATAAAATTATTATAGTTTCATTTTCTGGGGCAAATGAATCTGCAAAATTAGCTCGCGATTGGCGTACGGCCCCTGAGCTGTCCTTCAAACCTTAAAGCGGCCCTCTGTTAAAAGAAGTTGCCCATGCCTGTTCTAGATATTTGAGTTGTTTCGTCGCGATCTGTGTGGTTTTGACGCTTTTTTCTTTTGACGACGCTCACTCATACGTTATGCTCGACTCGACCTGGTCTGAGGCTCTGAGCTGTTGCTGTGCTTCGTCGGTTCTGGAGTCTGGACTGTCGTCGAGTGAAAGAACTTGGAGTCTTGGACTGTGTCGTCGTACGCGTGGCTGTCGTCCGGGTCTTCACTCAAAGCATAGGCCCTACTAATCAGTGCGCTCCCGAGACAATCACTGGTTCCGATGCTGACTTCGCAGATACCACAGGAATTGGGGCCCATTGCATTTCCTATCGGATATGCGGAGCTATAGCCTGCATACGAGCCATAAAGATCTGTAGGTTCCACTTTTGAACTGTTCCATGAAAAGTTTTTACTGCATCAAAATATCTGTATTAACAGCCTGTGTAATGTAGGCCTATATATATATATATATATATATATATATATATGTAGTATAAAATAATATATATATATAATAAAATATATATATATATATATGTATATATGGCCCTAGTTATATCAACGTTTTGTTGAGCTCATCCCAGCTTCTTAGGACTATAGGTTTA
The DNA here is from genome assembly GCA_020284085.1 of Aporrectodea caliginosa. Taxonomy (NCBI): domain Eukaryota; kingdom Metazoa; phylum Annelida; class Clitellata; order Crassiclitellata; family Lumbricidae; genus Aporrectodea; species Aporrectodea caliginosa. The sequence goes on from JACEVL010000959.1 coordinate 29,795, forward strand.
TGCTATTAACATTCTGCGATGGGTGACTCTGTTTGAGGAGACTTCATAATATGTTCCGGCTCACTGGTTCAGAGGCTGAAGTGCAGGGATTCACTGAACGCTCCACTGTAACACCATGCGACACGAGCATTAGCCTATATAGGCCTGCTTAACTAGTTCTAAGGGGAACACTTTATGCATTAGATTAAAATTGGTGTCGTAACGATATGGAGGCTGACTTTGCATAAGTTTTTCTATGCAATCCCATGAAGTATGCCTAGGTTTATAACCAGACCCAGGCCTACATGTCACTCATAGGCCTAGGCCTATTTGGTCAAGAACAAAATCCGATTACCATGAGGCTTGAAGATTGTAGAATACCCTGCGCGTTAGTCATAGGCAGTGATCGCATCCTAATCAAAAAAGAATCGGAACGCCGGCTTCAGGCCTCTCAGGAGCCATTGTAATGTAGAGTTCTAGACATTAATTCTTATTAGTGCGGCGTTCTAGTCGTCAAAAAATAACCGGAACGCACCGAAACGGCGCGTTCCGGTCCCAACCGAGCCTTGGTCATAGGCCTACATCGATCGACCTCCTGTTGTATAGGCTTACCGTATGGGTCTAAACTAAAGCTGACTGCCAGGCAAACCAGACCAGGTTTGACACGGCTTTAGCTGATTATAATAGACTTTGACTTATAACCGAATCTGCCAATAATAATAATAATAATAATAATAATAATAATAATAATCTTTTCTTTAATTTAGCGCCTGACAAACGCACTGCGCTGTACATTTACATGTTATGCAATTGAACAATCTTAACTAGTTAACTACCAACAGAACAGACAGCTTGTAATACAACGGCGCTAATAGCAGCCTACAAAGCAAATCCGCCCTAACGGGGCTCGAACTCGGTACCTCTCGCACTCTTCGCCAGATGTTATCCAACGCGCCACCGCGTAATAATAATAATAATAATGGCTTTTGTTTTGACTGACCTCTGTGGTCCCGCGACTTAGCTTTTTCGGCGCTGCAGCTAAATGTCCGCGACTTGCTTTTTCAGCTCTGCAGCTAAATGTAGGCCTACTAGATCGTGATTACCTAAATTCATCCTGCCTTTACCCGGTGAAGCTGAATCGTTCTTGGTCTGTAGTCTTTAACTAAGCATGTATGTGCGCGATGCTATGGCGACGGAATGACGCTTTGTTTATAATAATTATTATTAGAAATAATAATATTATTATGCAGAGTTATTATTCTTCTGATTCTGGTCGTTAAGTTAAGAAGAACGCTTGAGGTTTTGTCGTTTTTAAATGTGATCGCCTTTCTGCAAAATACAGAAGTACAAAGGACGAAGTTGTCATCTGCAGGTGTTTTTGCATAGAAATAATAATTAAGGTAGGATATTGAATGCAGTGCGACGTTAAAATCCGGAGATAGGCGTAAGTGCGGCAAGCTTTTAGTATCGGGGTGCGTGTATGCGTGTATTTTCTCCCGTCATTTTAGGCGTCGTGAGTGTCGGTTAGGGTAAGGTTACATTTAGTATCAGGGTCGTGTATTTTCTCCCGTTAGGGTTAGGCGTTGTGAATGTCGATTAGGGTAAGGTTACATCGTACCTGCCGCGCAGCATACCAAAGATGCCGCCCGACGCCCGTAAACTTACGCACCTCGATACTAAATGTTCGCCCAATTTTTCTCAACATATTTTCTTTGCTTCTTTGCAATTGCAGGTATATAAAGTAATTTTCGTGACACTCTTCTTCAAATCTTATATGCAGCATTTAAACACGTATTGAAATTATCGAGGCACATTAACTGATGTTGCAGAGGATGAAGCCTGGTTTTCTAGATAACCTATTGATGATGATGATGATAATGATGATGATGATGATGATGATGATGATGATGATGATGATGATGATGATGATGATGATGATGAGTTCTCTGCCCGAAGGCAGGTCCATTGGCTTTTATGCCACCTGGGGTGAGATGAGTGAAGTGGTTTCCCATTGCTCTCCTCATTGACAAAATTGTGGGTGAGCAACTTGTCCAGAGTCGCTGTGCAGTGGCTTGAGGTAGATTCGAACCTGCGACCCTTGGGTTACAAGGCACAGAACATAACGCTACACCACTGCATCCCACTAGATACCTATTAATGGCTCCTAAAATAATTTTGTTCCTGAGAATTACACTAAGCGTAAACCATATTATTATAGTAGTAGCAGCAGCGGTGGTGGCAGCAGCAGCAGCAACAAAAGCAACAACAATAATAATAATGTCATAAATTGGTGATACAATATTATAAATAACGAAACAACAATGATGAATAAATGAATTGTAATATTGTGTGAATGACAACAGTTCTGTCATATGTAATAAATGTGTATTGTTCAGAGAATTTCAGGTCAATGTGATAATTGTAGATCACTTGTAAACAGTTCGATCAGTGTGATTGGGAGTTAGGAATGTTTTATCTTTTGCAGGATGTCCTATCGAGCAAGCAATGGCAGACCCAGTTCAGCTGCAAGCAGAGGCAGCTCAGGGCATGAAAGACGTGGCTCGTTTGGTGAGAGGGAGCCATTTCTGTTCGAGTGCAAGGCAGCTTATCTGGCCATCTTTGACGACTTGTCGACCCACATAACCAGCAGACACGATCTTTACAAAGGTATCAAAGAGAACTGCTTTTTAAACCCTTTTCAGTGTCTTCATGTAGAATAAAACCTGCCGCTTAAGTAAGAATTACAACGCATTCCTGTGACTCATCATAATATACTCTATTGCTTGTGACACCTTATCAGTGGGTTTTCTTATAATAAATAAATATGATATTAGAAGTAGTACAATGGTGACAGCTCAATTTTTGACAATCAATTTCACATTCAAGACTTGCGTGATTTAAGAGAAACAATGAAGCTTGAATTCAATAATGTTCAAAGGATTTAACCATAAGACATAAGTCTTAAATGTCGATTTAGTATTAATCCACTCGGCTCCGTTCAAGCAATCAACTGAATGCATAGATAAACGGCTGACCATCGACCTCATTTCGCCATTCAATTCTGACGTATAACTGATCGACTGATAACCTAATAGCCACTGAAAATAACCTGTAGTCTTCCTTTTGTAAGTATGTAATATTTCACCTGTCAAATTACTGTGGAATACGGTGTGTGTAATTAAATGCACGTATATCTAATCTACTGACTTTTGTAGCACCATTACTATGATGCACAAGACATCAACCGATGAATGCTCTTTGGCCAGGGAGTTATTACATAATCGTAAACTCCAAATTTCTAAGGCGCTACTCTAAAGGTAAGAAGCACAGAACCCCAACTTAGTCTTGAGCGCCCCAACTTATTCACGAGCTCTGCATCATATAAAAGATTGATGTCCAGTAGAGATCTCATTGTGGTTTAGTTTTTTATTGTGAGGCTGCTTGTAAGAGATGTTCTTTATCTGCTTAGTTTTACAGCAAGCAGGACGAAATCCTGTCAACCGTACTCTCAACAAGTACTGGACTAATCGCACAGGTTACTATTTCTAATGCTAAATTTGTTATTATGAACAGTCTAAACATTTACCAAATGCTGAGGAATGCTTTCTATGTCAGTTACCAGGTGACTTCTATTATTGATATTATTATTCACTTATTGTTAAAAAAATATATTATCTACCACAATCATGGTAGTTGTTATTAAACATTGTGTACACACTTAATGTCTTGTTTAATGATTTATATTAGTAGACTACATTTTCACTTTGGTCATACATGAAGGTGTTGGCTTTTTAGAAGGTTTTGTTTTCCAGAGACCTTGCATGTCTTCTGTTGCCCCCAATGACTTCACTTTAATGAGTCAACACATTGTAATGTATGTATGTATGTACTGTACAGATCAACTAACCTTTGAAGACTTCTGCGATATCTGCAGAAAGGAGCCAGCTACGAGTGAAGATGAATTGTTGCAAGCTTTTCGAAAGATGGACGTAAATGGAGATGGTTTCATTACAAACTCAGAACTTCGCAGAATCTTGACAACTGTAAGCATTAAATAAATGTATCTGTTCAAAAGTCGTTAATTAAAATGCAGTTGAGGCGTGAAAGCCAAGACATTAAACATTTGATTTAGCGAGAAATCTCATTAGATAACGCTCTGTAAAATATTTAAGAGAAATGTTTTTTTCAATATTTGAAATGCATAAGGTTTTAGTTTTCACTATGGCCAGTAGCTTGAGTAGGTTAATGTTATTTTATTAATTTTCAGTATAATCAGAAACAGACCACGGATGTTATCCAGTAGATGGTTATTTTCATGATGTTGTTATTGTTAAGATTATTCTTAAGGATAAGGTTTAATTTTGATCGATGTAATTACTGTCAACTGAATTGGTTATGTGTTGTAATTATTTCTGTTGCTTTTAATATTCATTATTTATTTTTGTTAGTTGTTACTTGTTATTCCATGACTTATCTTCCATGACTTATCTTCCATGACTTATCTTCTTTAATCTACCGGTCGTGTACTGGCCAAGCTCCCAAGTATCTGTGTGACTTTATCCGGCTGCCGGCCTCGGCTACTTCTCTTCGCCCGCTTCGCTCATTAAACCGGCATGATCTCTTTGTCCTGCGAGCAAGAACTTCTATGGCTAAAAGCGAGCCTTTGCCTTCATTGGCCCTGCACTATGGGACCAGCTTCCTCCTTTGACTCGTTCGTGTTTATTAACTGGTGGGCCAAGTGCCTTTTTCGTTGTCTCAAGACTTCTTTCTTTTCTCTGGGACTCGCACTGGGAGCGCCTCTGATTGGTGTGCACTGTGAGAGGCGCTATACAAATTGATAGATACAATACAATATACAATACAATACAATACATATATATAATTATATATACATTAATGTTTAGCGTCATTTGTGTCTATTTATTTGTGTCAACTTTTACGATATTTGGGCAAAGTTTCGGTTGATAAAATACAATACAGATGAATTGAGTCCTAATCTTTTTTGTCATCATTGTTGTAATCGTCGTCGTTAGAACTGTTGTCATATTTTATTGTTAACTGGATAGAGAGGAGAGAAGATGACAAAGGAGGAGGTTCAGGACTTGATTGATGAAGTCGATGAAAATCGTGATGGGAAATTAAACTACAAAGAAGTAATTATAATATTTCTTCAGTTTTCTGAACTAGAAATTAATCAGTAGGTCAGCAGTATTTATTGAAAGATTTGAGTAATACAATGCACTGACTGACTAGTGGCCAATATTTTTCATATATAAGATTACTTAGATTTTCATCCACTAACTGTCTTTAAATGACTTGTTTAAATCTGATAGAACAGTTAGATTGTCATAGATACAGTGTCTTTATGAGTTATTTAAAATGTGCTATGTTTAGTGTTCTCATAGGCCTACATGCATACATACATACATGTAGAAGATATGCTCCACTTTTAAAGTGTCATTTGGTTGTGTTAGTTCATTCGTATGGTGATGAAGACTCAAGAAGAATGCAAGAGACTTGCAGTCAGAAATCTGGAAAAGAAGCAGAACAAAGTTGGCAGAGCTCAAGCTTTGCCAAGGTCTTCAAAAGGTGCATTTTGCTTTCAGTATTCTGCCTCAAAACTTGTGATTCTTGTCTATAATCGTGATGAAGCAACTGACTGACAACTGATGCCTTGTGAATTAAGATAACGGCACTATAGAAGTCATTAGAGTAGATTAGATTTTGCACCAATTGAACTGTTTGGTTTAGCACTGAGGCTTCTTCTGCAACTCTTCCTTTGATTAATTTTCTCTTGACTCTTGCATTTTTCACTAGAGTAAATCCCATGTGAAGCAATTTTGGTTGGGGGAGATTGTTGAATGGTAACATGCTTGCACGAAGATCAGAAGGAAGAGGGTTTGATACCTGCTAGCCCCATAAGGTTGACTCAGCCTTCAACTGCTTAGTGGGCCACTGTAAAAACAGGAGTAGGACAGATGGGCGCCTTGCAGGCTGCCATACAGTTAAATTCGACTCCCGTTGAACTTGTTATTATCTGTTACTACTTTATCATGTAATCTTGCTGCGTACTTATCAGTTTGAATTGATAAACGTATATTATCATTGTCAATCGGAGAGATAGATGATAACTACTGATCCTGACTTCTAGTTTCCACAACCTATAAATTATTTGACTGGAGTTCTCCAATATCATGCTTATTAATTGACAATGCTTTCAAAAGATGCAACCATCCACTGATGCCTGTTGCAGTCATTTGTGTAGTAGATTGCATTGTCAGAGTGTTCAGTTACATTGATTGTTGTTGTCATCTCTGTGCTTCAGCCAAATATCTGTTAATGCTGAAACCCTTTCTTCACCTTGCCTAACCTCACCTTACCATATAACCTTATTTACCTTACCTTACAATGCTTTGATATTTTAAGTTTATGTATAAGAATGTGGCTTCATTACCTGTTTCTGATCAACTTGTTTCAAAGAGAAATTACATCCTGCTTTTTTATTTACAATAATTTGGAAGTTTTGTTGAGTGATAGCAATACACAGTCAGTGTAATTGCATTACACATTCATCACATTACATCTAAATTTAATGTGCAGTACACATTACACAAATGCTACACATTACACATATACTACACATTACACTTATGTATGCTCCACATTACATCTAATGAAATTGCATTCCATGTATTACATTCTTCTAGTTTACTGAAAAGAATTGTTTTGCATTATTTTACATTGCATTAAATGTAATGCAATTACATGTAGATGAGATAATTGTCATGTTCTAATTTGTTATTGCGGATTTTGATGTTCCTTTTTACGTGTTTTATGGTATTTGAAGATGACTGCTAGCAGATGAATCAGTCTATACAAGTAGACCTTAAATAACAGAAATTTGCATTTATGGTGACAATTGGTGAAAACATTAGATGATTGAAAGATGTTGAGAGGATGTTGAGATATTTACTGCATGATATAAATATCCTGAATATGATGAGTCATTAGCTGCTAGATGACTAGATGATGCATCCAAAGTGGCACATGTGTTTGATGGCAAACTTAGAGACTTAGATGAAATCTTTAGATTACAGAAGATGACAGCTTATGGATGACAAAAATAAGACACATAGATAAACCGTAGATGACAAACTAAGACATTTAGAGATGAAAGCTTAGGTTGCGAAATTGTCACTTTCACAGCTTTCAAATAAGGTTGATGTTAATCTAAAATGTAATTTTAAATGAATTGTTATTGATATTATGTTTTGGTTGATCTTGGAGATGAAAGCCTGCAGGTAAATGAAAGGCTTTCATGTCTGAGCAGGTAAAGACTAGACAAGGTGTTGCTGGACAGCTTTCTGCATAGCTACTCTTCCACCATTATAATTAAGGCAGTGCTTCCCATGAACGTCCAATTTGCTGACAAATTTAATGCAGGAGGAACAAAATTAAATGCTAGTGAAAAACATTTGTAAAGTTGAATGAACATACAAATAAAGGAAAGTAGCTAATTGGTATATTATCAGATTGCAATAAATAATTGACTTGCCTTAAAATTGTTTGAGCAGACTAAATGTAAGCATCAGATATGCAACTTCCTCCTGCTTTAAATTCCTGTTGACTTTAGATTAATGTTGTTTACAAAACAATGGCTTTGACTAATTCCTTTTATTGTTGGCTTACGTGAAAAATAATGTTGACTAATCAAGGAGTATACTGCAACCTTCTTGAATATTTTTGGCTTTGGTGGGAAATCCAAGTATTTGGAAGTGTTTTACGTATCAACCAATATGCTGCAACCTCTGTAAATATTTCTGTCTTTTGGACCATAACAGGAACCATATTATAAATGCATCCTAATATAAAGTCAAATTAAATTTTGGATCCACTTTGCAGACTGTGTTATATTAGAGTTCATGTTATAATTCTGCATGTTTGAAGGAGGTTTCAGTGTACATTGTTTTCATTTCATTTGTTGCATTGTTTCAAGATGCTTCATTATGAAACGTCAGTAAGTTGGTTCCCATAGATTGGCTTTTTGGAAGCAGAAGAAATTCAGAGAGTTCGCTTACGATGTTTATTTGTTGGTGTTTTAAGGGAAGTAACAAAAAGCTTTCTTTGGCTGCTTCTTGTATTTGATTCTCAGATGTTATTATCTTGTGAAAAATCACTCTAGACCTTTCCATTTACAATGTTTTTGCTCTCAAGACTAATCTGTGTCATTTTAAATTGTATTGCGCTCTACTGCGTTGTACTGTTAGATTTTTTAGGAAGCTCTGTCCTGTTGTGTATGTGTGGTATGGCTGTTCTATCTGGGTTCTATGTATATATTTGAAGCATTGATTTGTGATCTTCAAACATTTTCTGCAATGATTTATATTTCAAAAGAGCTGTGCACTCCGGTGGGTCATTTGTGGAAAGGAATTCTTATTTTTGATGATGAAATTCTTGATAACTAATTAATTTTAAACTTTTACAATGTAGCTAGTAACTACTAATTATAACTAGTAATCCTAGTTTACTAACTACTAATTCTTAGTGACTAACTACTAATTCTAAGGAACTGAATACCTTTCTTTATAACTACTAACTGTAGATAATTAACTAAGTACTGGTAATTCTCAATAGCTGAATGCTGTTCTTGATATTAGTAGCTATTAATTGTGAATAACTAATTACACATTTTGAGTAGGCAGTTAATAAATTTGGAAACTAACCAGTAGCGATTCTGAATGACTATAGCTACTAATTCCAGATGACTAACTCAGTGTTCGTGAGTTTGTCTGGTGTTCAACATATCATCTGGAGTTGCTTCTCCTAGTGGTAGATGTTGGGATTAGATGACTCTATTACGGGTTCAATTCTGAAGATAGAGTCATGCGATGGGAAGTCTGAGTTTGTTCAGTCAGTATTTTTGTTTTGTGTACCTCAGTCAATACAACAGTTTCTTATCTGCCCAGAGTTTTCAAATGAATGCACGATTACCTGACTTAAATTTATAAACCATTCAAGACTTTTCTTACAGACATGACTGGTGTTGGCTAAAAGTAGTGAAGCTAAATCTTTCTGTTATTCTATTCTTGCTCTGTGGCAAGAACAGAATAATTGTTTCTGTGCATGGTTGCTTAAGAATTTCAGAAATGAGTAGTTTTCCTGTTTTATCCAGTATGTTTCTCTTTCTTGAAAATTGTACAGTCTGTGAAAAACCTGGTCGCAAAGCATGGTGTATCACTTTAGCGACAAGAGTGTACCAAAAGCGAATGGGACACCAATGGAGCTCATTGTTAAAGTGTACATGTACACTTGTACATGCCAAGTGTACTGTAAGTTGCCAAGCATATGGATGGATGGTACTGACTTGTGCTGCTGATTTATTCATAGCATTCTTGGAGTTCACTAGGTCCGTACATATAAATTTGTTGGGTTTCAAGAGGAAAATTTCAGAGTTTCATTATCTCTCAGAAATGAAGGCTTCTGAGTCCGACAAAGATGACAGTGATGATTCGGACGAGATTATCGTTGGAAGCAGTGAGATGAGAAGCAGAAGAACTGAGACAAACGTCAAAAAGAAGTCGACCGTTGCACCTCAGCCACGTCATCGGCGACGTTTGAGTCGACCGTCAACTGGAACCCAGAGCGTCGATGGTTCCAGAGCCTCATTAAGGTCTTTTACACTAGTCAGAGATACAGAGAACCCTTCTGTGTTGTCATCAAAAGATAAAGCAGAGTCTAAGTCGCCAGAGAAACAAGGATCGCTGAAGTCGGGATCTAGCGGTAGTCTGTCTGAAGGTGATTTCTTCGTTTCGTTTTAATTTTCGGTTCATTGTGCTTTTATTTTTGCGTATGTGCAGGATTGTTGGCATTACAGATTTCACTTTAGATTGTAATGTTGTATTTGTGTTGTCTTTGTGACACTTTTCCTGACTTCTTTATACCTTCCATCTGAATTGTTTACGGGCATTACATTTAGTTTGTTACATTCATTATGTTTGATGTAAAGAATTATCTTGATTGCACAGATGACACACACAGTTGATAAAGTTTGTGGAAATCTCACCTTGTAGTTTGGTGTGCTTCTGTTTAAAGTTGACACTGTCATGAGGCGCATGAGCAAGGCCTTGATACATAGAGCACTATAGGTTGATGTCTTGTCTTTAGACAGTAGAGCTATATAAATACCAGGATATAAAAGAAAAATCATTGTTTTACATGAGATGTTAAGATTCTTAATGTCAGATCAGTATCTGTTTTGCTGATGCTTTCGTTGACCTTTTGGTTTTTCCAATTAACTGATCTGCCTGACTGAATTTGAAACAGATCAACCTCGGAATTTGCTAAGATTTTGTCTATAAATGATCTGGACATTTATGTAGCAGTTGGAAAAGAACTCTGACAAATGTGCTGAGCAGTGATTGTTCATTGATTCCATGTAAATTAGGGGCGCGGTGGTGCAGGGGTATGTTCGGGCCTTGCAGCCAGAGGGCTGCGGGTTCGAATCCACCTCAAGCCGCCGCGTAGGGACCCTGGACAAAGTCCTTCACTTGCAATTGCTCATGTGCTTCGGCGTGAAACTCCGATTCAGTGTCTGCGCTGGGAGCGCCTCTGAGTAGAAATCTTGAAGGGGCGCTATAACAAGTGCTCATACATACATACATACATACATACATGTGAATTATGACATTGATGTTCAATGCACAGTTGTCATTTCCTTTCATGTTTCTCTGTGGTTTGGTGCCAGGGTGACGCTGTAGACATATGTCGAGCATTAGTCACCCTTCTTTGTCAGCAACTCATTCTCTGAAAAAAATCTAATTCCCCTTGCTATTGTCCTCTTTGTAATGACTCTCCCTTCATAAATCTGTGATCTGTCATGTCTTGTAAATAAATATTTGTCCTGTACATGCATCCCGTCGATAACATTGAAACACGAGGTATCAGGATGATCTATAATGATAGCAGTGCTATATAAATAGTCTGCTTAGAATTGTACAGAGACACCTAATGACAGAACTCATGATAAAGATTGGCAGAGCCACCTGGTGACAGTTCCTGTGACAGAAGGATTTCACAGTGATAAATGTTGTGACAGAGATGTTTGAAGTTTGTTTTTTGTTTCAACCAATGCTTGGTGTGTTCAATCCATATAGCATTTGCTTGTTGTATGTCACAGCTAAGCAGGACTATGATGATGATGACGACGACGATGATGATGAAATCGTGATTGGAGTTTCAAAATCCTCATTGTCATCAAAACCATTTGGTGAGTTGTTCCTTCACTCTGAAAACTGGTAGCATGTTGATCATTTCTCATGAGGTGTGTCAAAGGTTAGATTCTTTTATGTTTCACATGAAATTGCTAATTTCTCATCTAATGACTTCTATGTTGCCATTATGCACAAGGCTTCAACTGATGGTCATTGCAGGTGAAATTAAAATCAAAGTCCATTAGAGAATTCAGGTCAAAATCCAATAAGCTAGAGAAGCCAGAAGTCCATCTATGGAGATAAGTAAGCTGAAACGCATGAGTTCTAAGTTCAGCTGTGAACGACAGAACTGACAGAATGCACGAACCATAGCAATGGATTGAAAACCTTACAGCTCAACCACTGAGAATGCTCGAGAGCCCAACACTGTTTTGGTGCGAGGCATGCACAGCGAAAGTCGGGGTAACACTTGATCGAATGCAATAGTTGGTGGCACAAGTGGTGAGCAATGAGCAGAGATAGGTCAGCTGATATGAGTGCAATATGCTTACTTACTGGTTAACTTGTTACTGTAGGTTAATCATGTGAAGTGGATTGTGAAGTAGCTTGGCTTGTTGACGAATTGCCTATTTAAGTAAATAAGTAAGTAAGTATATTCTTCATTATACCAGCTATCAGACCACTCTCTGATATACATACAGTAGTAACCACCAATTCTTCTGGTGCTCTGTCAGTTTCAAATGGTCTGTGTTGGTTGATTTCTTCTGCCTCTTGGTAGCAAGTGATGCAACACTGGTGAAAATGAGAGTCAAACTCTCAGCCAATGGTGAAACTAAGTGTGTATATTGTGGTTTGCTATCAGGGTCGAAGTTGTCTTCTCCACCCACTCCAACTCCACGATCCATCCGTGGATCCATCAAGGATCAAGCAGGTGAGCAGACAGGGAACGAGAGATAATGCACCCAGGTATTTAGTGTAATATAATCAGCATTCATTCATTATGGTTAGGCATATGCCAGGTGCAGTAAAACACTGACAATTAAGTATGATGAAGTCACAATGCTCTGATTGGAATAAGTTGCTCATCCTCTGCAACCAGAGTGTGCTTCTGGACAAAGAGTTATGAGTGACGTATTATGTGAACTATCTGCAGGTCCTGTTTCAGCCAATTGTGAGTTATATGGCACAATCTGTTGTTCAGCATTGCAGTTACCCTCATTCACTTGTTTATCTTAAAATGCCTGGATTATTGCAATTTGATGCTTGTGAGTCTCCTAGGACTCCATTTGCACCAGCTTCAAGCTGTCCTAAACTGTGCTGCCTGAGTCATAGTTAAAAGGCCAAAATATATACAAGAGCAGCTACACTGGCTTCCTGTTTAAGAAGTCTTTGATCTGCTTAGATGTTGCTCTGCTTTCTTTATTTCAGCAAACCATTTTTAATATCTACTGTAAATATAAAACTATCGCAATACTGGCTGCAATGCTTACAAACGTTTTAGTGAAACCAGGCAATAGCAATACTTCTGTATCAGGAAATTAACAGCATTGGCAGAGGTATTCTCCAAATGACTTTGTGAGACCCATTTTGAAATCTTAAATTCAGCATGCTGCAAAACAGGCAGCCAGTGAAGATGTGATCAAATTTTGAAATGTCGCACCCAAGGAGCACAGAAAGTATGCGGTTGACCACAGCAAAGCAATCTGCTGCTTATCATAATACATGAAGAATATGATTTTTTGCCATGAATGTTTTCCAGATGATTCTGGCAGTACTTCATCAAGGAGTAGAGATCGACATGAGTGGAGCAGAACTGGACTGACATCAAAACAGTTGACTCTTCAGAAGCCAAGAAATCTTAAGGTAAAATGGCTGCCATTCTAGATTCTAAATACTTAACTGTTCTTCTGGCATGATAACCACATGAAGAGAACTACCAGTATATCAATGTCCTCTCATATTGCAGCTTACTTTAAATATTTTCATTTAGTCACTCACTCACAGCTTGATTGCTTTATTTATTTGTTGATGCTACCGATGTGCCATGGGGCAGGGAGATGGTTGAATGGCAACACGCTTGCATGAAGATCAGAAATATGTGGCTTTGATACCCGCTAGCCCCATAAGGTTTGATACCTGCTAGCCACACACATGAGATAAGCAAAAATTATTCATGCTTGAAGAATTTGTTAAACATCGTTACATGAATCAGCAGCATTGAATAAAGTGCAGGCCAAGTGTGCTACCAGTCTGAAGTGCAGGCCAAGCGTGCTACCAGTGTGCCATGATGCAAGTGGAGCCATAATCTTGCAACCAACAACCAATGGGTTGACTGTCCAGCGCATTAATCACTATGCTTTCGTGCATCCTTGTAATATCTGAACTTGAACCAAAATATTTTTCAAGCCCGTGACTCTGCCTCTAAGAATCATTGTTGAAAGAGGCATATGGTAAATGAACATTTACTTGAGCTGTTAAGAACCTCTCTAGAGAGACCATTTCATCCAGTAAAACACAGTAACCTGTTTCAGAAACCCTGAATTTGTCCCACAACTTGTCTCACTACTTTGGCTTAGGTACTACATGTATTTGTGTTTTTCATGTGGCAAAGGATTGGAGAGTTGCCAAGAGCAAAGGCTGCTTCTTCTTCGATGAACACGTGAATATTGTTGGTCACCAGTATAACCTTAAAGTTGCCCAGGATACGAAAGCATGGATTACGATCGAACCCATTTCAGTGAAATCTGGAGGTACTTAAACTATACTATTCATGTTTGTCTTTCAAGGCATTAAGATATGGTAGATATTTAGCATGTTTGTGAGGTTCGAAAGGTGCCACATATTTAACCAGATATTTAGCATATATACAATATATTATACATGCATATATACCATAGTAACATCACTCTGACCAGGAATCAGTCTGTTGTGAATTCTATGTTCTTGGTTTTTTAGAGCTAGAACATTTTGCCAGTTAAATATGTAAATACAAAGGTAATTTGAGAAGTTCTGAAATGTGCTATATAAATGTTTAGATACACTTATAAGATACATTTTAAATGGATTTGCTGTACAGCCTAGAACCTTGAATCTTATGTTAAGTCATGACAGTTTAGTTGTCAGTAATTTACCTATATTATGAGTTTTAATTAGATTGGTTTATGACTTTTGACAGACTTGAACAGTTCATGTGAGAAGAGTGGCGCTCCGATGGATGTCATGCTGTTCATGCTTGACTCTGAAAGCAGACTGGTTGCCATTACTGACCAACGGGATCAGAAAGGGGTAAGTGCTTTTTGCTGCGTTATTGCATGTACAGCTGGCATACAGCCAGAAACAGGTCTTTCTGAGTGGCACTTTATACATTGTCTATTACAGTTTAGAGATCCTGAGTGGCCGAGTGGGTTGGAGTGGCACGGTTTATCAGAGATTTTCTATTACGGCTCGGTCGCAATATAAATTACAATACAATACAATCAACTGGGGCGCGGTGGTATAGGGGTATGTTCGGTGCCTTGCAGCTGGAGGGTTGCGGGTTGCATGGGCAAGTTAAATCGGTGTGAAACTCCGATTCAGTGTCAGTCGGGAGCCTGAATGGGCAATCTGGTAGGGCGCAGTGTTCAAATACAATACAATCAATACAGTTACAATACAATCCATCCATCCATCCATGATTTCATTATTGAGCCATCCATCGCTTCATCCATACATTCCATCCAATGCTTACTGACTGATCTGGCTGACCAATAGATTAATTAGTTGGAATTAGTGATTAATTGGTAATTAACTGATCTCTCAATTCAATAATTGTTTGCCTGACTGACTAACTGATTGACTGATTGGTCAATTGATTAATTCTGTGTGGTGTTGTTTCATAGAAATCAGCCATGATCTGTGACTTGGAGAAAGGCATCTACCGCCTGATCGCCTTTACAACTGGTTGTCGCTTTAAAAAGCGAACCATCTTACCTCGACATTCGAAGGACGTAGAACTCCTGCGCAAGAAGGATGGCAAAGTCTCCTTCACAAGAGACTACAAGTAATCTTCAGTTTATATCTAAAACTTGGTCTGGGCACTGGGCTGGGCACTGGGCTGGGCACTGGGCTGGGCACTGGGCTGGGCACTGGGCTGGGCACTGGGCTGGGCAGGCTTAGTTTGTGCTCATGAATAAGCTGATGCCCTGCGCTTAACTTTCAAGTGGTGCTTTAGAAATGTGGAGTTTACAATTATGATTGTTTCAGAACATCTCAGGCTTGGTCTTAAGTTAAAATGAAATATGTCTGAAACTAAAAGTCAAATTTAAAAAAGAAATTTAAATGCCTATTCCAGAATGATCAAATTTAGATTACAAATGTAACCTTACCTTAATTTATCTTAGCTCACATTGCATGATAATAGGTTCCTGTGACTGTTTTGGCTTATGGTATATGTAATGTAGTGGTCAATAGCTGATTGCAGCGGAAGATTGTCTGAATAATATATTGAAGAGCAATTTTACAATAATGTAATACAACAAGAACTGACATAGAAGACAGAATTAAGAAGGGCAATAGAACTCGCAAGAGACCGACCGAAATGGAGAAGTTTTGTTAGAGCCTCATCGTCAGCGAATACTTGACGGAGGAGAAAGAAAGAAAGAAAAGAATACAACAAGAAGTACAATAGGCTGATTGTAGTAGATGAGTGTAATTCTGTTGTGATAATGAAATTGTTGTGTTGTTTAGGAATATTCTTACTGATGTATTCGACATGTTTGATCTGAATGGTGATGAACTTTTGAGTCGTGAAGAATTCAGTCTGTACAACTTGAGGACAAGCGGCCAGGAAGTGGCCGACCTGGAATGGGAAGCTGTTGAAGGTGCAGATCAATTGAAAATAGACATTTGGAAGAGGAGCTATAAACTATACATTATATTACAGTTTCATTAATTATTGTTATTAATGTATGTAATATGTATCTGAACAGCACCTTAACGGACCTCACAAAGGCACAGAAACGGGTTCAGTAATGGATTTCTGTTGGCTGCTGTATATAGTAATGTTCTAATTTTGAGTTGGAGACTCAATATTATTTTCTATTACATAATAGTTTGTCCGTTTTTACCCATATTAGCAATGATTCCTGAGGAATGAAAATGAAATTATTATTATGTTATTATTATGTTATTATTTTTATTGTTGTTATCAATATTGTCTTTATCGTTATGAGTTTTGTTTTTGCAGCTTTTATAGTATTTCTATTTTTATTAATAATTTCTAGAAACTACTTCTGTTGTTGGAACTAAACTGAAAAATGTTTGTTTTATGTGAGTGATGTGATTGTAAACTGAATTGTTGTTCAGCCAACATTGATCTGAAGGATGGACAAATAACTAGGGAAGGCTTTCTGCATCTGAATCAGATGGAAGCAGAAGAAAACCAGGACAACGTGGAAGAACTCTGGATGTCACTCGAAACTCTTGGCTTCAACAGAGCTCTCGTATTGGATGAGGTAGGCTATCGGCCATTTCATCAGTGATGCTCACAGTTACCTTATTGTGTAAGACTGTGCTCAGTCTTTACTGCAACAGTAATTGCTGGATTCTGGTGGAAGTGGTATTTGGTGCATTATGCCTTTAATGGCCTATCACGTCCCTTTGAGACTACTGCATGACATTTTTGGCTTTTGAGGAAGCTTAGTTGAAGTTACTGTACTTTTGAAGTTGTTCATAGTTTAGTTAGTTTGTTATCGGGATGCTTAATATAACATTGTTTAAGTACTCCCTGAAATCTTCCTTAATTAGCTTGAACTTGCACTGATTATAGCTACTCTTGTCCATTCTTTTCTTACCATCAGACTTGACTACTGCTCCCTTCTATGCTCGCCTCCCGGCTGCCAGACTGAGCTGTCTGGATCGCATTTACGCTCTGCAGCCCGTCTTATCGGCCGCATACCCAAATTCGACAACATCTCCACATTCTCCAGCTAAATATGGTCATAACGAAGACTATATTTTATTATGCATGGAGTCATTTTCATTGGCTCCCCCTTAGGCAGTGAATCGAGTACAGGATAGCTGCCTTAGTTTGGCGCTGCCTGCTAGGCCTCGCTCCTGCCTACCTTATCGAGCTTTGTAGCCCCTCTTTCAGTGCTCGGGGCCCGTGCTCCCTCCGTTTGGCTGAACTTGGTCTTCTTTCTGTCCCTTTTGTTCGCACCTCCACCAGGCAGAGCCGTGTCTTCTCTGTGGTTGGCCCTCGACCTGGAATGGCCTCCGTCTGGCACTCTGCTCCCTTCTTTAACCCCTTCTCAGGCATTCCTCTCTCAACTTAAAATGGTCCTATTTGGCTGCGCTGGGGTTGGGAGCGCCTCTGAGTAGTTCCCTTGAAGAGGCGCTATATAAATTCAAGTAATGAATGAAAGTAATGAATCAATGGTAATCTAATAGTGCAGTGGTGTACAACGCGCTGCTTGGTTAAGTGATGTAGATTGATTTCTTTTGATTGGTTGGTTGGCTGGCTGGCATAGACATTGATTAACATTTACGGATATATGTATGCAATACAATATAACAGAAATCGTATCATGCCCTTACAACAGTTCAAAAGTTAAAGCCAGGCAACAGGAAACATTGTCAAATATAAACAGACTGGCAGAGGTACATTTTCAGCCTCAAATGAAAGATATGCTAAGTTGGACAGTTGTGAATAGGAGGAGGTATTAAATTCAAAATGGTGGGATGTGATTGAGTGCAAGAAGACAAGACTTATTTATACATTGTGTCATGAACAAGGTCATCTCCAGAAGATATTGTTCCTTGCAAACTTTACAATCTATGTTATATCTCAGGTATTGCCGTCCTGTAAATGTTGTTTGTTATGTTACTTTTAGGCATCACCATTCTCTGTTGAGGTTCACACTGAGAAAGGAAACCTGTCTTTGAAAGTTGCTAAGTTGGATGCAGCCAATAAAAACTTTGTCAACTTGTTAGCACAAAAATCAATTGAAGAGGTTAAACATGTTTATTCTTAAACTTTTATCGTCGTCGTCGTCGTCGTCATTATCGTCATTCTTAGCATTATCATCTGCATTGTTGTCATCACCATTATCATTGTTGACAGCAGCAGCAGCATCCATAATTTGTAGCAGCATCAATCATTTGCAGCAGCTTACATCATCATCATCATCATTGTCATCAATGTTGATTCTTTAATTACAAAATCCCAGAAGCAACTGTAAGTGAATGATGTGGAATATCAAGATGTATAACTTGTCCTGGATGAAAGTCAAACTCAGACCTTTGCACTAACATCACAGGGTGATAAACACTGTAATGGGACATTTGCTTTTGCACTCTATCAGAGCCATTCGGTTGTTGTTCCTCGTTTATTGGTGTTGTTTTGACTTTATTTAGGGTGAAAGTTTTAAAGTGAAAGGTGCCAGGGACGTCTTCCTTTCTGCTCAGATCACCGATGGCCGAGTCTGTTTAGTTGTTGAAAATAAGGTGAGTTAGTAATCATGATTTCAAATTTGTATGGCACCACTGCAAGAGAACTTCATCATCAGAGGCTCTCCTGATATAAGAAAATGCAACCAAGATCAAACAGAATGATCTCTTCAAACGCTTGCATAAGAGAACGTGATATTCCTATGGGAACTTTGTGGGATAGGCCGTCTTGGTTGACCTTTCTAGATTCGACCATGGAACTGAAACTTGGCCATCAACCTGACTTTTGAGACCTGTTTTAACTAGAAGCGCTGGTAAATAAGCTAGTCCCCTTGAAGTAGATTTTGCATGTTGCTTAGAAATTTCAGTGATTTAATAAATGACCAGATGAAGCTCCATCTTGTGAATGTTTTGTAGTCATTGGCAAAGACAAGCGTCTTGGTTGACTGTAAACAGAGTGTGAACATCATCAGTCACCAGAAGAGTCTCAGCTGCATGGTGGACATCCCTCCCAAATCAGCTGTGGTAAGAAAATTGGTAACCTGCTCTACAGACATAAACGAGGGCTTCTGTAGTGTTGTCAAAAGAAAAAGAAGAGGAGGAGAAGATGGAGAAGGAGGAAGAAAATGAGGAGCAGAAGAAAGATGTCTCTGATTCAAGTTTTGACGTCTGGCATCTGAATCTCTTATTATGCATTCATTATGTGAGGAGGAGTCGGAGGAGGAGGAGGAGGAGGAGAAGAAGAAGAGTGGTCAATGAACTCATTTTCTTGCCAGTTCTACAGATGGTGTGTCGACAATGTTCCATAGTTTTCAGAAGATAGGGCTTTTAACTGTTAACTGACCCTCGTGACGCATCCAACAGCAGACGCATGTGGACCATGCATGGTAGCTGCAAGCATTCGACCTGTACGTGCCAAACAAGTTAAAAACCTGATGACTTGTCAGTAAATAAATTACTGCCTTGTAAGTGGGACCTAAGTTCGGGATTGAGGTAAGTGGGATGTGGGAAGGGAAATGGCTCTGGATCCGCAGCTGTTTGCAGTTTAGCTAATTACAAGCTGTGATTTTTCTTTCAGGTTGCACACCACCTTCTTCCGGTCAAGGATTCGCATGCATGGACCGTTGTTTGTCAGGAATCTCTGAAATAGCATTCAATATGATGTCCATTTACTGAATATAGTCAGACTGTATATAAATATATCACATGTAAAATCTACATGGTTGTATGAAGTTTTGTGGTCTGTTTGACGTCTATTTAACAATGCTTTGAAGTTTATGTACAAGCATATGTATATGCATAAATTTGTGACATTTGTATGCCAGTGTACCGGTTAGCCCCAACACTTCTTATTTGTCAATGACGTTATTGGGTGAGATCCTTAAAAACCGTTTTTAATGGATACCATGTCAACTTAAGTAAGTTACATCTGTATCACTGTATGTTTACAGTCAAGATTTGATCTACAAACTCGCTTGCAAACGAGACATCATGCTGTTACTACTGCCATTGTATTCTTTAAATTGTTATATCACTGTCATACATAATCGTCATCATTGTTATCATCATTATCGTCAGTTTCTGACTCCAGGAATGTGAAGGAATGGATCGCCATTCTTTTTGGTTAGTTAGCCTAATTCTCATGTTTAGGCCAAGTCTTGTCATCTCCTCTCGTAGCCTGTGTAACTCCAGCATAGTTGTCATCTTCTGCTGCTGCCTCTTATTTCTTTGCAATCTGGCACATATTGCCATGTGTGGAGGACACGCGTTGGAGGACAGGCCCCATGGCTTGTCTGGAATAGGATTTATAAATAATATTATTTTATTTAAGTATTACAAAAATTATGTAATTTGTCATAGATGTAATGAATTATTTAATAATAGAATTATGTAATACGTACGGTCATACATAATACTGACAACTGACAACTTTTTATTTCCAGAAGCACAATGCATGTAACAATTAGCAACAATTATAACTTGACTATCGGTGCATTGGCTAGGGGACAGGGGAGACCCAAAAGGGGCACAATATATTCTATTCATAATAGAATTATGTAATAAATTATGTAATAATAGAATTATGTAATGTGTATCTCTTATCTTCTACTTTCAAAAGTCCTTCATGAAAAATGTTGTTATTCCAAATGCCTGTTGTTTTTGATCAAAACCAGTTCGCTCAGAATTTTCTGCCCAAGTGGGCCTCATAAAAATTCCACCATGTGAAAAATACATTTTACAGGTGCTGAAGTCGTAAATGTACAAATCGTTAGTCTTCTTTTAAATCCTCCCATGGTTTATCAGACCGTCTGGCTTCTGAAACAAAGTCTTGATATGGCTTCCAGATACTACAGCATAAATTTAACTTACTCTCCATCGCAAACGTTTTTACAAATGGGCCAAGCTCAAACCAATTAGTATACGACTTGACATGAGCAATGGAAAAGGCATGGAACTCTAGTTTCAGTCCAAGGTCAAATACAAACCTTCCAAGGTCGACGAGCGTTAATCCAGACAGAGCGATCTTAATCAACACGAGCAAGATTCGCAAATTTAATCCACATGAGCTCGATTCGTAAACAGGATTCGTAAACAAGATTCGCAAGCGAGCTTATTCCACAGCTCGATTACACAACCGAAATTCGCTAGCCTACATATAATGGAACATCGACCGCAGCTCTTCATGTTAAATCGACTAAGCTTTTAGTTCAAACTATCTCAGTACAATTCTAACAGAAACTGGCGTAGTAACTCTCTCAACCATTGGAGGTGACTGGCGGGAAAGCTTGTTACTTGTACTTCGGCTTAACGACACTTTTTCATGTCGAAGATGATTAGTGTCGGAGGCAGAAAGCAACCTCGTACTCCACGTTTATATTGCGACCGAGCCACCCGCAGTAAAGATCCGAGAAATTAATCTCTGATAAACCGACCGACCAGGAATCGAACCCGGGCCGCCGACGTGACGAGCGGGCTACCAACCCACTCGGCCACTCAAGATCTCTGGCGGGAAAGCTGGGCAGGCGAGCCTTTTTATAGCCGACCGCTGTCTTCCTTTGGCGGGAAAGATGCACAGGTCGTTCGCGGGCTTTTCTGCTTTACCGACGCCGTCGAGAGGTGTCGCTGCTATGGCGGGAAACTTTCGCGGGCTTCATGACTCACCATCTCCATCACCAGAAGCAGAGGTGCGTTTACCATTAGGCGCACTAAGCGCGCGCCTATAGGGCCCCAAATCTCGGAGGGCCCACAAACGAATGAAAATATTTTTTTCAATTACTTTATAAAAAATAAAAATCTTAAATTTTGATTTATTGTAATATAGCCTATTTTCGTTTTTACAGATTAGTATTCACATAAAAGTAGCCTACTGTACACTTACACAATCATATTCTTGAGTTTTTTTAAATGAAAATCAAATAATTCACATATTCCTTGATATAGCCTAGGGGCCGTCCATAAATGACGTCACGCACCTAGGGGGAGGGGTCGGAAATTTGTGACGATGTGTGACATGGGGGTGGGGGTCTGAGTAGTGTGACGTCACACCCGGTCTATGTTATTAAATTTAACAATTAACAACAATTTAATTTTAATAATAACAGCACTAATTTTGACGATTAAATTTTCATTATTTTTTAATTATTTTAATGTATACGGGCACCATTATTAATAATTTTCTAATTATTTCAATATTTGGTCACCGTTAGATGTTAAAATATTAATGCTTTCGCTATTTGTTCCATGAAGGAGCATTTTGCTTCGCCATGGAAATTGGTTTTAGGGGGGTCAGAGCTTTGTGACGTCATTTTCAGAGGGGGTCTTACTTTTTGTGACGAAGTGTGACGAGGGGAGGGGGTTAAAAATCGGCCAAAATAGCGTGACGTCATTTATGGACGGCCCCCTATATCTTCTATAACTAATCCTAATTACAGTGTCAGTACACCTCGGTCTCTTCATTCCCTTGTTTTTCAACTCTCCACTCGGCCGCCAAGGGTCTTCTGGTTGTCCCCAGCGTGCGCGGGGCCACTGCTCAGTGAATCTAGAAGCTTTGCTTATGTGGGTCCCTCTAGTTCGAACCACTTTTCACAGAAATTGCGACTTGAGCTCTTCAGTCTTCTCTTCCTGTTTTCAGAACGCCTGGAGTCCATTTTATTTGTGTCCGAAATCTTTATCCAATCAGGTAGGCCTAGATCTAAGATGAGAAATTCGGTTTTTTCGCGGAATTGAGATAGATCTCGAGAAGCTTTTGAGGAGGTCCTAATAATCCTATGTGAGATTGGATGACAACAGCAAGCGGTTGAGCGACGGATGGAGGCGGGAAAAGACATTCGAGAGACGGATAGAAAGAATGGGTGTCGTA
This sequence comes from Aporrectodea caliginosa, assembly GCA_020284085.1. Lineage (NCBI taxonomy): Eukaryota > Metazoa > Annelida > Clitellata > Crassiclitellata > Lumbricidae > Aporrectodea > Aporrectodea caliginosa. The sequence continues at coordinate 52,769 of JACEVL010000959.1, forward strand.
AGCAAGGATATGGTGGTCAACTGAGAAGGGTTCTACGAGAAGGCTCCGATGGCATTATACAAACAAATGAAGAGAAACCCCAATTTCTCATCTTAGGTCTATCTGAATGGGTAAAGATTTCTGAACTTGATGACGAACTGGAGGCACTAAACGCCCACGTAGATCTGTGAATGATTGAAGTGACCGATATTGCACTGCATTGCTGATATTGCACAAGTCTACCAAATGACTGTGATTTAACTTTTCGCCGAGTGCTTGAACAAAAACCCGGAACATCGTAAACATCGAATGTTTTAATCATGAAAAATTCAATAATTATAATTAATGCGATAATTAGCAAGTAGTTCAGTCTGAAATACAGCTTCAAGTTCATCATACTGACATATGTCGCCGCCCCTTGGTGACTTTTAATACCAACCACGTTACAAAACTGTCCTATGAACTTTGCCCAAGCAAAATCGAACACCGCTGGTGCCACTGCCCATGGCGCTCCTAGAGTAGGCTATACGTGTAGGCGTCTGGAGCCATGACGGTTAAGAGTTGGTCTTCGGTCTTGCGGAAAATATCCAGTTGTCCACAGACCTCCTTGCCGACAGTTTGAGGAAGTGTGCGGCTAACACTTCTGAGTATTTTCACGTTCATCTCGATTCCACCTCGATTTCTTCTTCCTTCCCTCTACTCTAGTCTCCTCTCCTCCTCCTTCTTATCCCTCGGCTCATTCCGGGACAACGACAAAATAAACAGCACAGAACTACCGACATAGTGAGCTTACGGGATTTTAAGCCACGCTAGAGGCTGAGAGGCCCTGCCATGTAACGAGCTTACGGGGTTTTACGCCACGCCAGAGTACCAGCAGGTCTACTACTAACAAACTACTGACGCACAAATGCAAAACGAACGAGCAAACCTCATGAGCTTACGGGATATTAGACCAGGCAGAGGACCACGGGGCCGCTTACCTACAAACAGCTACTAACACAAACTCAGACGACACAGAGCCATAGTGCAACCGTAGCATGCATCGCAACCGACTTCATCTCGCCAAAGGGCAGAATCATCGCCGCCAACCACTGGTACCTTTATAGAAACGCAGTAGAAACACAAAAGGTTATTATCGCACGTTATGACAGACATGTAGTATCATTATACGAAAGAATAAAGTACAAGTTTATCCGGTTGGGCCGGGCTCTGGTGGTCGGCACCGCACTGATATACATCAGGAAGCTTCATGTTCCAGTCTCAAATCAAGTAGTGAACCAGGTCAGCGATCGTTGCGCTCAGCTGCTCATGCAGTTATGCAGGTACCGTGCGTCTGTAACATATATATATATACTAGATGTTTGCCCGTCCTAAGACGGTTGAGTTTATGGAGCGCGGGCGAGCCACTTAAAATATATGACCGGCGGTTCGCAGACCCATATAGCGGTTTCGTTCTCACTGAGGTGACTTCTAACGGTGATTACTCGCTGGCTGCGCCAGTCTCGAGCGACCCCACGTAGTATTCGAGCGTGCTTGCTTCGCCACTGTCTTCCTCCCCCGTACTTTCCTGCCGTCCATCCCTGCCTCCTTCCCTCCCTTCTACGTCCGTCCGTCCGTCCGTCCCGTACGTCCCTCGCAGCGATCGTGTGTGGCTTACCCGTCGCTTCCCCTCCCCATCCCATAGACGTCTTAATAATAGCTAGCTATTATACAGAAGTCCATGCCCAACCCCTATAGAAATGTTGAAGGACCCACACGTCATGATCTCGCGTTGCTATGACAACGTTGTGTAATTATTGCGATGACGTACGTGAAATGACGTAGCCATGTTGTCTATGGTAATGAAGGCGAAAACAGCATAACAGGCAAACAGCGTAACAGCACGAATCAGACCAGGCACGCACGCACAGAGATTTCTGTGCGTTTATATTATTAATATCATATATATATATATATATATATATATATCAACAGGCCCGCCGAGAGGGGGGCAGGGGGCAAAAACCCAGAGGGGCCCGGGCAGGGCCCAGCAATCAACTTATGAAAAATATTATAATCAGTAATACAAAGTTTATGATTTATGCCTTTTAAAATATAATATTACGGACACTTAACTACAATAGTTGCATATATAAATATAATTTTGTAGGGTTGTACCCGCACTATTATTATTTCAGTTTGTTTTAAAATAATGTTTTTCATGAAGTCTAAGGATAGTTAGGGGCCCGTGACTGCTCTGCGTCGGCAGCCCTGTATATCAACTCAAACCCAACCGTATCCTAACCGTATCGTCAAGTAAGATGAAGTAAAAGTGAATTTCACTATTCCCCCCCCCCAACCATCAAGGTAGGTCTTACCTGTACGAACCAGCCTTTCACCAGAAAACAGAGAGGCTGCAAGCTAGTTAGGACAGTCGAGAGGTTTCCTTCATGTCTCGCATCTTCCTCTAGGAACATGCTTCCGCTGTACATACGTCATGTGGCATTTAAATTAGCACTGTTCAGCAAACATTTTCAAAATGCTTTAAAATGTACTTAAATATTTGGTTGAGATAGATATTCAAGCAGGAAGATTCAAGTCATCCAGGAGGCGGAGAAGGAGGAGGAGAAGGAGGAGAAGGAGAAGAAGAAGAAGAAGAAAAGAAGAGGCGGAGGAGGAGGAGGAGGCAAAAAAGAGGAAAAGGAAGAAGAGCAGTCCCTTAAGCTAACTAGAGAGGCAGCTATGGGTAGGCCTATGAGGTGTTAGCGACTTACTTTTTACCCCCGCTATATGAGGGCTGGTTGCCATTCCTCTCCCTGCCGTCTCATCCTCCCACAGACAGTGTACCGTCAGTGTACTCCTTATAGCCCAGATGAAAGTTAAAAGAGAGAAAGTTTTTAGCTGAAGTCAGGGTTTGGCTTAAAAATAAAGTAAAATACAGTAACCGTATCCTAACCGTATCGTCAAGTAAGATGAAGTAAAAGTGAATTTCACTATCCCCCCCCCCAACCATCAAGGTAGGTCTTACCTGTACGAACCAGCCTTTCACCAGAAAACAGAGAGGCTGCAGAGAGTCGAAAGGTTTCCTTCATTCAGCAGTCATTGCAGTGTAAGCTGGACTTATCTCGAATCACTAACCATTGGAGGCCGCAGAGACGAAAATCTATACATAACTTGGGGGACAGAGTACCTACGAGGGCCGGATTTTGGGGACAGAAGGGCTTAAGTAAAAACTTTGGGGGACAGTCGCCTCTGTCCCCCCCATGATTTACGCCACTGGGAGGCCGGAAACGTAAGCCGCCACAACACAGCAGCGTACCTCCTAGAAACTACAGAAAAAGGAAAACACAGGACTTCAAAAATCAGTAAACTACCACTCAGGTAATACGGTGCAATATTTCTAAAAAATGTAGGCCCTATGTTTCGTTCCAGATTTAAAGTCTTAAAGACATTGAAATTTTATAAAATTTTAATAATTGTAATTATTAACTTACATCACGCCAGTATCTATACTCGAGGCGTCATTCCATGGCGCACCATAAAGATTGGCATTAATTATTACCCTCTATGGAATGAACTCAATCCTCTAAAAAATAGTTTTGTAAGCCGCTTGAAGCCTAAAATAATTTGTAAGGCCTAATCGATCGGTTATAAAATCGAATCACGTTTGCAAATTTGTACGTCTTCGTGCTTCCACTTCAAACATCTTCAAACATACCCTCATTCGTCTTTAGGTATTTTTCAGCTTGTTTCAGAATGGTGTCCTAATTAAATGAAATAAGACAAGGCAACGCCTCTGCATGAGATCTGCGAGATCTATGGTCAAATAATACCTACGACGTCATAATGCACCTTCAGTCTTCTTTATCTATACATAAAAATGGCGTCTATGATCCAAAAGTATTTATGACGTCAAATTAGACTTCTTAAAGAAGAATCTTCATTAATGGCATATGAAAATGACGTCATAATGCTGGTTTCTTTTTTAGATACGCCACGGGAACAGAAAATTGGAAAAAACGCAGACAACGGAAAAGATCGAGTTCGCCAAACTATGTTGCGTCAGGCTGTCGTCCATATACCTGCATAATAGGCCTAATAGCTGGGCTATAATTCTACAGGCGTCCGTGGTCCATGTAGCCTATCGATCGACTGTCTATGTTTCTGTTCGTCTGTCGTCAACACGTTGCTATGGCTTTCGGCAGAATGTTTGTCGCCCTTTCTGTCATCTGTTGATCTTTCCGTCTGTCCATGGACGCCTCTATAATTTATTAGCTAGTTACTAGCTAGTATAACGACGTCTATGGTCTGTCTCACTGTTTGTTTCATATTCATGTAGGAACGGAGACAGACAGAATAAGGACCTTCAAAATTTTACTTTGATTAGGAGGCGATTTGACACTTTTATCATTAAATGATAGGCCTAAGTGTCAAATATCCTCCTAATCAAACCGTTCTACATTAAATTTTAATGTAGAGCGGTCTTGAATGGTACTTTTAAAGCGAGCTATGTAAATAGCCTATTTAACAAACCAAAATCATGACCATTTTGCAGCGACAGTAGGCCTACTGTTGACATTGTAAAGCATCCTGGACGTAGCTTGCTACTGACAATGCTATAGAAATCGTCATGAGCAGATGCAATAAAATAAGGGAACGCACGCCATAACATTTTCTTACTTTTACGTAATACGTACAGGGTGGGCATTAAAAATGAGAACATCGCATTCAATCTGAATTATTGATTTAATTAAAGCCTTTCCTCTTTTCAAAATGCAAGTAATTTCGTGCTAAATGTTATATTCTATGACTTGTGTCCACCTCGGTTTTCAACAATTTCTCCTAAACGCTGTGCCACGCGATCGTTTCGAGGATGTCTCTGTCTATAAATCGCTATTGGACATTTGTCGCCACTCATCAACAAAGGCCAACTTCGGTTGTTCTATTTTTGAAAATTTACGAAGGTAGACTTTTTGCTGGAGGGCACACCAAATAGGCCTAGATTAGTTTACGTGTGTAGGTCTTGGGTATTTGGGGCCACATGTCTGATTCGATGAAGGTTCTGCTGATGACACCCAGGGCTGAGTGTTTCTTGCTGTGTCTGTGTAGCTCAGTCCTGCTGCAACGTACAACGATTACATCTTTCTCAGATATCATGCATGAAGTAAAGCTCTTTCTAGAACGTGATCACAGTAGTATTTATTGTTTACTTTGACTCCGGGTCCACCATACACTACATTGGTTTTTGTCTCATGAGAGCTACATTCTGACCGAAATAGAAAGATCTTGGTCATTCGACATGCCAAAACCATGATGCTGCGACAAAAATGAAGTCCACGTTCGCATACGAGTCTTGTTGCTGGAATTTGCTTTTCTTCTCATACATCGGAATAAACACGATGTAAGACTTTGAGAATTAACTGGTGTGGCAACTGTAAATGTCCTTTCATCTGTGAATCCAAATGGCTTCATGCTCTTCTCTTCGTGAGGAAACATTTCAAGCAGAGGCCCGGGAAGTGTTTAAAAGTTGTGTGAGCCAACCTCAGCCACGTACAGATTTGAGGTGGATAAAATTATCCATTACAAACTATGTCACTATCCATTTCCACTATATATACGCTATATATATATATATATATATATTTGAGCAACGTACAACGATTATATATCTCAGATATCATGCATGCAGTAAAGCTCTTTTAGAACTGAGTTAAGATTTGTTACTTTGATAACTCATCATTTGTTCCCATGTCTTTTAAAACAGAGACTTATAGATATTTCCCTGGACCACCTTATTACTAGCATTACTTTACTTTAGGGTGACCCTTGTCAGCGGAGGAAACTTCAAGCAGAGGCCCGGGAAGTGTTTAAAAGTTGTGTGAGCCAACCTCAGCCACGTACAGATTTGAGGTGGATAAAATTATCCATTACAAACTATGTCACTATATTTCATATATATATATATATATATATATATATATATATATATATATATATATATATAAACACTCCAATTTTCCCAGCCCTCCTATAGGCTAGGCCTATTCGTCAGTTGTTCACAGTCCAACCAACCACGCCGCTCAACCCGCTCTTCTTCCGCCCTAACACTTCCCCGTCCACCATCAGTAACCTCATTGCTAAAATTTACAAATCGCTCCACAACCATATCAGTTCTGCCTCTAACATGTAATTGAATTACGTAGTTGAATTACAAGTTCCGTAATTGTAGTTGTAATTGAATAACATTACATTTCAAGTCCAGTAATTGTAATTGTATTTCAATTACAATATTGCATGTAATTTGTAATTGAATGAAGTGTAAATTACGAATTACTTTCATAAGGTCAGCAACGATGCCAGCCTGCCGGGTTGACCCGGGCCACCCGTTTAATTGAATAAACTGCTCTGCGCTATAATTGCATGTCAGCATAATTGTCAACATTATTCTATCCTTACACCGCTGTTACAATCTTACAGCACACTTTGATACACCCCAAGGGCAAGGGCTGACCATTATTATCAGACTATCCAAGCAGTCATGCACTCATTCTCAGCTAGCTTACTGCGGCTGCCTACAGATAACAGAGCTTCCATCATCAGCTCTGGTTGAGCGTCTCTTTAGCACAGCTGGACAAATGCGCAATCAACTAAGTTCTCTAACAGACTATCATTATGAAAAACTTTTACTCCTAATTTCAAATAAACCCTAACTTGTTTTAATCGGTCATAATTGTAAATCGTATTTTGGATACTTGACAAACTTATAATACAATTTAATGTATAGATTACAATTTACAGGCCTTAGGCACATTGACTGTTTTAGTTTAAAAATAGAGTAGGCCTACATTAAAAATTATGGGGAAAAATTATAAATCATTTGCCAAATTTAAAGGAACAATTTGAAACAAATGACAATTGGTCATTGAATTACAGTCAAAATGTAATTATAATTCAATTACTTTCACAATCAAGTAATTGTAATAATTGTAATTCAATTACATTTACAAGCATGTAATTGCAATTATAATTGAATTACATTTGCAATGTAATTTATACAACACTGGAGACAGGTCGACATAGATCAGACAAGGAGGATGGAGTGCAGCCAAGAAGGTACCGCTCTTTCTGCTGGATATATAACGGCTGATATCAACCTGTGAAATTTAGGAAAGCGACTGTAATTTTACAACGAACAACACAGCAATTCGAATATTGGTTGATATTTTTAGACAAAGAACGTTGATTCGTAGATAGCCTGCACCATGTAGTCGAATTGTTTTGATAATCGAAGTTAAATTTCGAAAATTCCATTCAGGATGATCGTTGCCGAAGCCATCTCAAAAGTCCTCTAGTTCAAGAATTACTCAGCAGAATAGCCTATCGTCTGTTTTCGTTTGCGTCACATCTCGATTGGATGATTGCACTTGTCTGATATTCGTCATCTTCTTTTCGTTGCAGAACTCTGCAAAAAGTTTATAAGTTAGTCGAATGACACATTCCTCTTTGTTACAAACTAACCTACTACGCGCAGAACATTTACGCCCTAATGTGACAAAGCATGTGCCTTCTGGAGAAATCCTCTCTTCATTCCTGTTTCTCCCTCTCCCTCACTCCTCTACCGAACAGTATTAAATGGACTGCCGACAAACCGAAAGACCGTCTCGTATAGCCTTGCAAAATGGACCAGTGACCACGGTTACACGTGTCTCAGCCTTACATGTATATTATGTCGAGAGAAAGATCGAGACAGAGACACAGAAGACAGAGACTGGGAGAGACAGTGATAGAGTCAGACAGGGAGACATAGAATAAATGAATGAATGAATAATATTAGATTAGCGTGCTAGACGTCAATACTTTAATTTAGAGGCAATTTGAAAGAGAGATAAAGAGAGACAGACAGACAGACAGACAGACAGACACACACACACACACAGACAGAGCATTTCGTATGAGTCCATCTCAAAGTCCATATCAGTGTATACCTACTAGACTAGAATAATAAAATAATTAGCATTTGACCTCATCAGCTCTTGCATACATTAAACTTCCGATGTACTGTACCTTCGGGTGATCTTTATCGTCTTTAAGTAGAATTTCTTTCGGACTCTACTGTAGTTGCCCTGCCTTGATTCAACCTCTGCCTCTTCTTTTTCCTAACCTAGTCCCTGTCATCCTCAACCTCATTCCTCTGCCCCTTCTTCCTTCTAACCCAGTCCCTCTCATCCTCATTCTCATCCCTCTGCCCCTTCTTTCTTCTCCTACCCTCTTCCCTCTCATCCTCATTCTCATCCCTAGGCTCATCGACAAGACAATACAAAATTAAGAAAATAAAAAAACAAATTCAAAAGTAATAATACGGGGCTTGCGGGATTTAATGCCACGCCAGTGGCCCTCCTGCCATAATGAGCTTACGGGTTTTAACACCACGCCAGCGGCCCGCCAGGACTACAACAAATAAACCCCTAATACATAACAAAACACACGACAGAGCCTAGGGCACCCACCACACCCATCACAATCTCGCCTCAATCTCGTCACACCCATCCCTTCTCGCCTCAATCTCGTCACACCCATCCCTTCTCGCCTCAATCTCATCACACCCATCCCAGCTCGCCTCCGTCGCCTCACCGGTACCTAAAGAAACACAGGAAACCCACGAAGATTAATATTATTACACGTTATGACAGATTGCAGTATCATTACAGAAAAGAATAAAGTACAAGACTCCCCTGCGATGGAGCCTTGTTTGGTTTCCTTTTGTCGCAAGGACGTTGATTGATTTTTTAATATTCATGCAATATAAATGGACACTTTACGTTACCGTCACCTAGCGATATTTATTACAGCTTGTCTCTTCCTCAGTCTCTTCGCCTTGAGTTACTAGCCCTCTCTCCTTCCCAGTTCCGTAGACGTCTTATGCCTTTCTTGTTTCCTGATGCAGGCACTGACGCAGGTCGAGAGCGCTGCTGATTTTTGAGCGGCGCTATATAAATGTTCGATTACAATTACAATTACAATTATAAAATGGGTTAAGCTACATACAATAGATGCACTAGTGCACTATTAAGGCTTTCTCGGCACGCCCTGACATAGCCTACATAATTATATGTAAGGTCAAGCAGGTCAGCGATCGTTGCGCTCAGCTGCTCGTGATGCCACGCAGGTGCAACGCTTCCGTCTATCAACTCGAGCTGACTGTCATCTCATGTCTCGGATCTTCCTCTTGAAACACTCTTCCGCTGTTTGTACGTGCTGTTGCATTTAATCCTCTTCAGCAAACACTTTCAAATTATCTTTAAACGGACTTAAACAATTAGACGAGCTAATTAAATAGTCATGTGAGGTAGTAGACTCAAAAGGCGCTATATTATGCGACACATAGTGTAATCTAGTGTATTGTTGATGAGAATCCGTTGGTTGATTCCACTTGTGCGCTTCGGATTGCCACTGGTGAACCTTCTACTTTACTGTGCATTGTTCTGCTATTTAACTTATGTAAAAGTGTAGGTCTTAATGACATCTTTCATCACATAGGCTAGCGCAAAGAACGTCCCTCATGATTCGCTCTCTTAGCGGCGCTATATAAATGTTCAGTCACATTTACAATTACAACGCCAAGCCTTATTACAAACGACATCACAAGCTAAATGAAAAGCCGACTGTTCACCACTGAGACAATGTTCGCGGGCATACGAATTCCGGTGGTCACTCCTTTCTCTCGCCGTCTGATCTTCGAATCCACTGACAATTTACGGTCAGTAAATTTATTATAGCTGAGGAAGTAACTATAATATATATTAGACATATCTATTAAGAACAGCCCTCAGAGAGGTGTATTCTAACCCTACGCCAGAAGAGCAAAAAACAGTCTCTATCGAAGTCTCAGTCAGGTATGCCATTTCTTTGCTGATTACACGATCATATATCCTACCTTCCTCTGCGTGTCCTGAGCCAAAAGATGAATGGAAACTCCCAGACGTTGCATGCAATACACGAACTGACTGCTTATCGGACGGGGTTCGTAGATTACAGATCACCCACCACTGACGAAGTTTCGGCAGAATGTCGAAGGCGACAGAAAATTTGAAGGTGAAGTGTGAGTAGGTCTAAAATTAAAGTAAGATGAGAAACACTGTAACTATAACGTCTCAGTGAACAAATCACATGCATGGAAATCTGTTACAACACAGAAGCGTAACACCTGGAAAAAACCATAGAGACAGAAAACACGTGCCTTGAGTTGAACACGATTCACGTTTAACTTGAATATCGCCGTTCAGTGAACAGATTTCGAAACTGCTGTTCACATTTACCAATTGCCTTATTAGTTGTTACACCTTTGCCACCAATAACAACACTTGGTTAATCTGTATTCTGTACAATCTACGCTTTATCTATTCTGTGCTAAAGGTAAAACACGGTCATGTGACCCGGGTCGAAGGGAATAGGCCAACGGCTTTTTTGGAGGGAGAAACCTATGGAGAACATGGCCCGGGTTTCCCAGGACCGTGTTCTGGTGTCATTTGCCCATTAGTTTTGCTGATTAATGAACCATCGAACAACTTAGTGAAGCGACGAATAATCTATTTCTTAATTAATGCAAAAAAAGAAATTTCTTACTCGAATCTTCGCATGTGTGGTCGCATACAGTCTGTTCGTTGTGCTGTTTTCTTGCTGTCTGCGATTGCTTAAAACGTCGACCGACTTGAAATTCTTGTTCATTAGAAGATTTCTTGCTCTTTCGAAGCTGTAAAACGTCGACCGTCTTGAAATTCTTGTTGATTCAAAGATTTTAGAGCGTAGACCAAAGATATTTAATAAAATTTATTAAAATTGTTGGCTTTGATCGACCGTCTTCGAAGTTCTTTCACGAACGATTGAGAAATGTTGCACGTCCCCATGACAACGTCTATCGAAAGATGACGTAAAACAGAAGGCCCAAAGATGGCGTCATCGCTTACGAAAACGTCAGAAAACCCATCGATATCTACCATCGATATCTATATATTTAGTTCTAAATAGATAGCTCTGGGCCTACCATGAGAACGCAAAATAATTCTTCCTTTATTGAAACAATCCGGTTGACACATCGCAACCGGTACAGTTTACAGTAACTGTTATGCAATTCAATCAATCAATCAATCAATCGTTTATTTGTAGCCAAACAACAATAAACAACAATATTACAAATCAGATTGCACTTTTAAGTATGGATTGTTGAATACCACAAGGGAAGGCCCTGAAGGGATCAAAGATCCCGCTAAGTAGGGACACCTCTATATAATTTCAACAGAATATGTGGCGACCGAAAGATGCTTTACTTAGTACAACAGTTGTTGACTTGATTAACATAAAAATCTTAACTAACCTTAACTAATTTAAACTAAATATCGAAAGTAAAAGGAATGAGTGGGAAGTGCAGTTAAACACATGGAAATAAAAGATTAATACATCAAAGCATTAATAATTACCTTCAACTAAATAAATGCGAAGCTTAATCTTAAACAGTGTAAGTGAGGGAGATTTTCTGATTTCTTGAGGAATTTTATTCCAGGTAGTGGCGCCAATAGATTTTATTGAGAACTGACGAGTGTTTGAGCGGGCAAAGACACTTCTATAATTTGAGCGGGCAAAGACACTTCTATAATTTACGGAGTTTCTTGTTAAGTGGGAGTGAACCTCTGAGGCAAGATTAAAGAATCCCTTGTATACTGGAGGTAGTAGGCCTCAATTCACAAGGAAACAATTCACAAGAACGCAAATGACAGAAGACATAAATCTTGAAACAATTCACAAGAACGCAAATGACAGAAGACATAAATCTTAACTACTAACAGAACAGGCAGCCTGCAATACAAAATGACGAATTCGTAATGAGAAGTTTATTTATTAGTAAGTAAGTAAGTAGGTAGGTAGGTATGTATGTGCTCCTTCAATTGCGCCGTCCAATAGTAATAATAATATTATAATTATACTTCTTTAATTAATTCAAACTGAATGAACATTGACTACAAGTAATTACATGAGTCGAATTTAACTGTATGACAGCCATGCAAGGCGCCCATCACGTCCTGCTGCTCCTCACTTTACCAACGACAACTTTCAAAAATGACAGGCTGAGTCGACCATTGGAAGGGTAGCAACACTAGCGAGTATACCGAACCCGTTGAATTCCTACTTAATGTTCTGCTCTTCACGCCAGTGATGTTACCATTCATCTATCGCCCCCCCCCCCCAGTAATAATCGAAGCATGTAAAATAAAGTAGGGCCTAACTTAATATGTCATTTAACTTCTAGCAATAGCACTTATGAACTCCTTGACCTTGTTGAAGAATTATCGGCTGAAAGGCAGAAAAATGCATCAATGGCCATAATAGCCTAGCTAGATCCAAGTCTGTCGGACCTTGAGATAGTTTCTGTTGTTGTGGTTTCATGCTAGAATAAGAAAATAGAAGAGAAGAAGAAGAGCAGTCGCTTAAGCCAGCCCTGAGGCTGCCATGGGTATGAAGCGTTAGCGATTTCATTTTCTTAGCCTCGGCATATGAGGGCGGGTGGCCAGTCCTTTCTCTCGCCGTCTCATCTTCCCACCGACAGTGTACGGTCACTGTCAGGCCTGGATTTAGGCATGTGCACTATGTGCCAGTGCACAGGGGCCTCCACCACATAGGGGCCTCCACCACAAATTTAAGCATTTTTTCGTTGTGTTTCATAATTATGAAATATTTCAATAGTGCACAGCGCGCACAGACACAATTAAAATATTTAAAACTAAGAAACAGTTAATACCGGTAGGTTAGAAGGTAGTTTGTCTCGGGCGTGAATTTATGTCAAATTAGTGAAACTTTGAGTGTTTTCTTCCTCGCAAATTCGGTCACCAGGTCCTCAAAGTTGATCTCACGCAGAATGTCAGCTTGTATGCTCATTAGAGCCAGGTGGGACAACCGCTCATTGCCCATTGATGTGCGAAGTCTGTTCTTTATTAGTTTCATTTTTGAGAGGGAACGTTCCGCACTGCAGTTACTGACCATCAGCACCAGATACATGCTGATCCGAGTGCTAATTCCACATTAGGAAATGAGCCCTGAACTTGTTTCTCGAGTATCAGCTGATACATGAAATGCTCTCGAGAGACGTCTTGAGCGTTTCGTCCTTGAATGTTTCCACAAAGTCAACAAACTGCACAGTAGGGTGGCCCAACATAAAAAAAGTTGGAAATGTTTGGCTCCACAAGGCTGCCCTTGTTACACACGAAAATATAACCCTGTATGCAAAATTTTGAACAGATTGAACTATATTTAGAGGTCGCGCCTTTTGCACACTTTTACACTATATAGTATGAAACGTCAAAGACATGTATCATTTTGAATTTCAAGGCAGTTATTATTTTGAACTTTGAACAGCCTAATAAAATATATACCTCAGTGTTACTGCTTAGTCAGAGTGCATTAAATGCAAATAATTTGTAATGCAATATATTTTTTATTATTAAAGTAGTTTTCCAGTCTGCATAAATAACCGTCATTGAAGTGCCGGAAAACGCGAAAACCGCGATTTTTTCATTTTGCTCTTGTCGGAAAAGAAATCATTGTGCGATGACTGGAGTCAAGTTAGCAAATGATTATATACCAACCACAAAAGCCTTAATTGGTAGAAAAATCTGTATAATTTACAGAATAAGCCTATATATATATATTTTATAAGTATTTTCGTGTACATCGTTATCCTTTCCTGACGCCATTGACCATCGTTCAATTTGGCGGCGATGGATGTTCCATTCCGTTTGCGGCTATTTGTCAAAGCTTTGCTCAAGTTTAGTCCAAGTTCTGTTATATCTTCGTTTTATTGTCTAAGAAAGGTCGTCTCGTCTTCCTTTTCTCCTCTTTGAATCTAGCGTGGTGCAGTGCATTGCGTCGGATTCGCTTCAGTATAGGGTCATAGGAGGTCATGTTTTGAATGTACAGTTGCTGCAGCGAATCGTTCGCTATGCGAGACACATCAACCGCTGAGGCTGACTGAATCGACGGCATTCATCTCGAATATTCTGTCGATGGAGCGAAGCCTTGGTTCGAAGGACTGTCCTTGGCAGATCGAAGGCCAACAAGGACAGACGATCAACATCACGCTCTACAACTTCGGATATTCCGACAGGTACGATACGTCTCTTCCTCAACCAGCAACGGGACAAACAAAAGGCCTGGAACATTCTGTCGTCGGTCGACCTGGAGCAGGTGGAAGGACTCGACCGGATGTCTGCTTCGAGGTGGCCGTCCTCACTGACCGCGAGTCGAAGAAAACACTGACGGTCTGCGATAGCGATGCCAGGGAGTCAGACGTCGTTGCGTCCAAGTGGCACCAGGTACGACTGGAATTCACGAACCGGAAACTCATGAGGAACCTAGGAGGAGCATTTCTCATCCACTACAAAGGTAGGCACAACACTTTGCTTACAGCATCTAGACCATTCTTGCATTTTTACTTGTTTTTCCAGTGGAACTATGTTCCTGAGAATCAAGACTTCTAAGTCATAGTTCAAGAGTTAATATTAAGATCTGTGTTAAAGTCAACGTAATGAACTTAGTCTCTGCTTGTGTCGTTGTTGCTCTCCTACAGTGATCGGTTGTCCTGAGTTGAGACTGGCAGACGACATGACGTCATATTACGTGTCCTCTGAGAAGAGCCATCTGGTGGTGCAGTGCAACGCTTCATCTGCCTCCTGGCGTCTGACCTGCAGATGGAGTCAGTGGGACGGAAAGATCGGCAACTGCTCCAATCCAACGCTTTCATCAGAAGCCGCCTCAGGTACGATTTCGTCACACTGTCTCAGATAATGTTGGCTTATCTACGCTCCTGCATCTACGTCGTAGATAAGCTTTAATGTTGGACGAAGCAATTCTGAAGGTCGCAAACGATATAGAAATCGTGTGTCTAAATACAAACATACATGCATGCATGCATACATGCACGCACACACACATGCAATGTCACATACAATGTCACATACAATGTCACATACAATGTCACATACAATGTCACATGTAATATCACATACATACATACATATATGCATACATGCACGCACACACACATGCAATGTCACATACAATGTCACATACAATGTCACATGTAATATCACATACATACATACATATATGCATACATGCACGCACACACACATGCAATGTCACATACAATGTCACATATGTCACATACAATGTCACATGTAATATCACATACATACATACATACATACATATATGCATACATATTACATATTTATCCTAATTGGTTTAATTCAGTTGAGCACGTGTAGCCTATTTGTGTGTTTCTCCAGGGGAGGATTGGAACATCAAACGCATCTTTCCAGCAGATGAACCTTTTCCTTACGGTAAATATCGTTAATGCCGAATTGTCAGATACCAGGAAAGCACTTTCGTCTGCACATATAGTAATGTAATGTAAACGTGCCATATTTCTCAGTGCCACAAAATGTGATGCAGTATGGCTATAGCTATTACCTCATTTACCTGTACTAAGCAGCCGTTGCAAAACTGCCAAAAAACTAGTCCAATTTTAACTAATTGAAAACATCTATTACAGGCTTACAGCATGACAATTTCAATTACATTCATTTTCCAATTAATAATGTATAATATATATATATATATTACCATTGCAATTATTTTAATTGATGGTTTTACAAATTAATTACAATTACATCATTACATGACACAACTGTAATTAATTACAACTGAATAATAATTACAATTGCAATTGACCCAAACCTATTTCCTGAGGACCTTGTCACACTGCTTGTTGACTGATCATGTAGATAGGCTGTCTGTGACATAGACAGATGACCTGCAGCGGTAGAGAAACGAATTCCCGTCTATATGCCCTATACGTCTGTCGCCGCTTCATTTCTAACACCACCCGTGCACCGTCGTTGTCTGTCTTTCTTTTGGGTCTTGACCTGGGACCGATTTTGACCTTATCTGCCTCCTATCGATTTTGTTATGACTGGATATGCCCCACTAAGACAGAGATGTCTCCACGCTTGACACAGTCTCTTCCAATGTTTCTAGTCGGTTTGTCTACCAGAATGTGTCAGAGAGCACAGTATCTTAATATTGATGTTACGCGCTGGTTCATCCGGAAATGACTGTTGTGAGGCGCTGACAACAGTGACAAATGTCTGTAAGAGATGTCATATAAAGAAACTGATGAAGACTGACAGACAGTAATGATTGACAAGACTGATTGACAGGACTGATTGACAGGACTAATTGACGGCACTTGCATTTGTAGGGTTGCTGCTCGCCATATCGCTAGGTGTCACCGTCGGGGTTATTCTCGGAGGACTTCTGCTCTGTCTCGTCGCCGTCTACGTCAAAAGGTAAAGCCTCTGCTGTACCAGGCAATCAGATACGTCTATGTATGTCATTAAGTTACGTGTGCACGTACGAGTGTCGTAGTGCACACGTAATATGTAATATGTATATATTCATATATTATTATATTCATTCATTCATTCATTCATTCATTCATTCAGAGCACTTATATAGCGCCCCTTCAGGAAACTACTCAGGAGCGCTCCCGGCCCAGCCACGACTAAAGAAAAAAGACTTGAGGGACTTGTAGAACCTTGTCGGATTGCTCGCAAGTAAAGAGCGGGAGGTAATTCCAGATGGAAGGGCCCACAACCGAAAAAGCACGGCGCTGCCTAATAGCCAGGCAAGCCCATGGAACCAAAAGCTGACCCTTCGTCGCAGAGCGAAGCACCCGACGCGCTGCAACGTCGGCACCACAGGCGGCAAAGATCGCGCAAGTAAGATGAAGCGGAACGAGAAACCAGAGCAGCAATGCAGTTTGAGATCCGCTGAGACACAGGCATCCAATGCAACACATCACGCATGTATGCAGAAACAGGAGAGAACTTAGGAAGTCGTCCAATAAGACGAGCAGCCGAGCGTAGAACTCGATCTAGTCGCCCCAGAACCCCAAGGGGAAGGCCAGCAAGCTCACCAATCAAAATCGCACGAACACCGACAGATCAGATACAATGTCATGTTAACAGTCAGACGTCACATCGACGTAACGTCTTTTAACTCACGCATTAGCGTGGGACTCATTCCAGCCAATCATAAACAAGGCAAAAATCGATTAAACACTGGCGTGGCATCATAGAAATTTCCGATACAAACGTGCTCTTACCTAATAGTGGAATAATTACATTCGCAAATATACATACATAGCATACGTGCAAGAATGCATACATGCATGCAGACACATAGTTCATTCATTTACAGCTATCATGCATGCATGTCACATAACCCCAACATACATACATATAAGAACATGCATAAATACATGCATACATTATGATACTTTGGCCTACTGTAACATAGGCCTAGGCCTACATACTAGTCTATTAGGCAGAGACATGTATACTTGGTCTAGTGACTATTAGACTTATTATTATTGGGTTATAAGGCCAAGTGACTCCGTTGGAAGGTGGGGCATGCTCGTTTAACAGTAGGCCTACACTATTAGGCCGAGACAATGTCATGTATACTTGGTCTAGTGACTGTTAGACCAAGTCACGCACTGCATGGGTTGTAAGGCCAAGTGACGCCGTTGGAAGGTGGGCATGCCATTGCCTTCTAGATAGTATCTAGAAGGCAATGGGCATGCTCCTTTGACAGTATTATAGGTAAATGATCAGCGGTCGCCCAAGCATAAGGTGGAGTCCGATATCGCGAAGACGACACTGACGGAGAAGGAGTGGCAGGCCTGCACTCTGCAACCGATAGGCCTACTGTTGCATGTGAAACTGATTATCTTCACACTAAAGAAATTAAACTGAGACGTTGTAGGTGTGGCATTTCTGCTAAGTCTTAGACCGCTGAGTCTTTAAGCACGCCCATAGGCTAGGAGGAATTATCAGCGTAACCCCCCCCCAAATCGTATCTGAGAATTTGTATTCAGATCTCTCGAGGCGCTCACAGCGTGACCGCTCCGAGGAAATAGGAAAGTCTTCAAGCAACGAAGGGATGAGATCTTGCAACGGATTGAGGGGAGGTCATTCCACATAGAAGGGCCCACGATGGCAAAGGCACGGTGTTGGGCCGTGGCAGTCCTTGCCATAGGCCTATGCATGCGCGATATTCGCGCTATCACACACTAAGTAACATCTCCAACGACGGACGTAACACAATTACTAGAACACAATTTCTATAACACAATTACTCTCCCACCGCGATTGCTATTATGTTCGTGACCTTCATAATTGCTTGGTCCAACATTAAGACTTTGCTGAAGCGAAGTGTAGATAACCCAAGGGACGTTGCGTATCGTAAAATATCATCTTAGAGAGTACTCATAATATGACCATATAATTTGTACCTGACACGACTAAGGGAAGACAACCAATTGCGAAGGGTGTAGCGATGGTTCTTAGCAAGAAAGCGACTCGAACAATTATAGCACTGTAATCTGATATGCAACGACTAATGTCTGCAAGATTTCGAATAAAGTTTGTCTAGAAGATCGTCATCGACGGATGAAGAATATCGATGCATTCTATGAACAACTACATTACCTACCGTAGGTAATTTAGAGAAATCCAAGAAACGACATATTTTCCTAGTTCCCCGGGAAAGGACTGTCATGGCCCAACGCCGTGCCTTTGCCATCGTGGACCCTTCTATGTGGAATGACCTCCCTCAATCCGTAGTAAGATTTTAGTCGGGGTCCCACCCTCATCCTTTCGTTGCTTGAAGACTTTCCTATTTCATCGGGGCTGCCACGCTGAGAGCGCCTCTGAATAGCTAGTAGGCCTACTGTAAGCGGCGCTTTATAAATTCTCAGATACGTTACGGTATTTTGATAACATTTCAACGCAAAGGTCGGCAGAGACAATAATAAGTGGAAAGATAGCCTATCATTGGTAACCATGGACTGGGAGATATACCTGAATGACAGAGGGAAGAAAGCTTTAATTTCTGTGCAAAAAATCCATCTGAAGCCAATGAACACTTTCTTCGAACAAAAGAAGTAAGAACGGAAAAGGACGTCACTTGACATAACGGACGGGGAGTTGCAGGGGAGGGGAGTGGGAATAGGGTGGGGAAGAGGAGGGGAAAGGGAGCTAAGGGGAAGAGGGTGAGGGAGTGGACGGGAAGTGAGAGGGGTAGAGGAGGGGGAGGTGGAGAGGTAAATGCGGAGGGACAGGCCGACGGAGGAGAGGCAGAGGGAGAGGGACGAGAGAAGAGGGGATGGGACTACGCTCATTTCAGTAGATGGCACTCCTGTCATATACGTTATGAAGGTCATTTTAATCATCTTAGGACGCAGTGCATATTTTAACGGATGTGGACTACTGGGACAAAGTCTGCCACGACTGTACTTTCAATGTAAACAAAGACTGTACTTTCAATGTAAACAAAGACTGTACTTTCAATGTAAACAAACATTGAAAGTAGAGTATTAGGCCTACCTGCGACAAATCACCAAAACTACTGGGGCAAATCCTAAAACTACTGGGACATTTGTCCCAGTAGTTATACAGATAAAATATGCACTGTTAGGACGGGCAAACAAGATCTACTATAATATACAGATGCCTAGATATTTGCGTTATAACGGTAGCCAGAGTTTCTTAGCGCTATTTCTTTATTAGACCGGTGACACTAATCAAAGACCGACGATGTAGGCATAAAATGCGAAGTTCGAAACTTAACTCTTTCCTCATCCTGCAGCTGTGCATATGTTGTACATCAGTCAACATTTCATCTAATCAGGACTATTAATCGAGTTATATTCACGAGACCACCAATCATTGCCATCTTTTTTATCAGTTTTGTCTCCAGAGAATAATTCAAGGTTAATTACATTGACATCGGAACGGACAAACCTTTCATTTCTTACTTATTATAGCAATATTTCTTCCTATCCGTTCTCGTATGAAGTCTTTTGCACTGTATTAGACCTAGTGCTCTGAAAAGCGAGTTATTATTGCGACGATCACGTTGAATTGGGCCTATTGGGACTACGTGTAGTTTTGCAATAGAAATCTAAAATTCATATACAGCCACTACAGAAAAATATGACACTCGAAGGGGACCAAAGTTCTAATGAGTTGTAGGCCACTTAACATAGTTAGAAAGCAATGTCATATTAGCCGCCGGTTGGATTCAGATGTGAACTTAAGCGCCATAGCCAAGCGCAGGGTTGGATTACAAGCGCTGCGCGATTGTCAGATGTGAATTCTGGGTTTCTGTTGAATTCGCCCAGGTACACGAAGGTTCCATCTGGTGGTTATATGCAACCTGAAGAGCAGTACTTCTGCATGAACCATCCATACAACGTCCGTACAACCAGCCGCTGCCAGTGTCCGCTCAGCCGCTGGCTATCGGCTGCCCAAAGAGCGGCTTACGACCGAGACCTGTGTCCGTCCTGCTGCTCTACGAATGCCTCGGGCATCTGTCCCGCAGACAGCAGCAGCACCTGCTCCCGCCAGCACGTACCTACGACGACGACGATAGGACGAGGTCAGGAGAACACGTGCTGTCGGCAGCAACACCTGCTCACGACGACGACGACGAACCCTGACGGCAGCAGCGCCTGTCCTCCTCTGCACCACACAGCCACCGCCGCCGATTGCCTGCTGCACCACGACAGCACCACGTTCAGTCTAGAAGTGGTCGCCAACTGTAGTTGTAACTGTTGTGGCTCAGACGACCGAGTACTTGGATGTCCGGGGTTCGATGCCTCTCAGCACAATACGATCGGATGCCATATCAGTTCAAATAAGTCAGAAACTTAACCGCTCCTGCAGTGTTTGCAATGGCTGCGAAAGGCGGTTGTCGAATAGAACAGTTCAATATACATACACCATGGTAATGTCAGTCTTGTTGTTTGTACACAAATGTTGGTACTTCTTGCAACTGTATGCCGTTGCAAGAATGGATCAGAGGCCCAATCTGGTCATGACTATTCGGTTTGTGAGGGGGGGCAGCATTGAGGTCATTAGCACTCCAAAGACCAGAAGAAGCAGAGCAGTCCCTTAAGCTAATCCTGAGGCAGCCTGTGTTAGCGACTTCATTTTCTTAGCCTCGGCATACGAGGGTGGGTGGCCAGTCCTCGCCCTCGCCACCTCATTTTCCACCAACAGTGTATAATCAGTGTACTCCTTATAGTCTAGGCGGCTAGAAGAAGCAGATGGAGCAGAAATCTCGAACCAAATTTCTGCCCTTGCAGGGATTTTAAACCCCAACATCTCCATTGACAGTTCAGCATGCTAACCACTACACTATCGAGCACTCTCATGAGACACTGAAAATATGTATTAAAACTCTGAAGGAATTTATGAGAAATTTATGAGAACTGCAGTTCTTCATCAGCTAGTGCATGGATGAATATTCAGTAGGACATGTGATCTATACCTAATCTAAGGCATCAATCAATCATCGCTTCAGTTGAAGCCATAGTCAAAGCCAAAGTCCATTGGAAAAGCCATGTTGTCGAAGATATATACCAGGAATTGAACTCTGGAACAGTCAAAGACTGTACTTAAATCCAGATTATATGTTTGTTTAACTTTAAGCCATAGTCTACAGATGAAGGATTTCATGTACTTAGTGAGTTATTATGTTGCAGAAAACACAACAATTCTTCTTGATTCCTTGCAAATGGCAAAACACAAAATCAATGAAAATATGTACAATCTCTAATGCAAAACATTCGGATTGAATGCCAACCGCAAAAACTAGTACAAGACCTTGCAGTATATATGTACACATTTAAATTCTATTTAAGCTTACATAAACAATTTGCTAACACAATTCTGCAGCAAAGTTGGATACCTTACTGATGCTGCACTGTAGAAATTACTCTTTGAATCTCAGCCAAACTCTTTTATAGTCGAATTTATGCTCTCTACAAAGTGCAGTTTCATCTGGTTTCGATAAACTTTGCAACATAATTGACAAAATCAAGTACATCGAAACTGCATTTCTTAAACCTTTAAAAAGGCTTAGTTACAGGAAAGAATGTCAGCTTAGTTCCAGCCCAGCATTCTTAGACCAGTCACATCACATTATTATACACCCACATGCAAGAACAGATTACAAAATAAATCTACAACTACCTACATCTGATTCTACATTAGATCTGATTATATGTGGTTTTAAATTGATGTCTTTAGCCCAGTGGGATTACTATGCCTACAGCAAACAATCAAGACAGCATGGTCAAAACAACTGCAGATTAAAATGACATTACAACAGATTTATGAAGAAATACAGCTTAGACTTCACTACACAAAATATTCAACCTCTGTTTTGTATACCTCTAACAAAATTTCATTCAGACAATATTTTGGTTTTCTACTATCACATGAAAAGTGTCCAAAAATGTGTACCTTCAATGAAAATTTGTTCAGATAATTTATAAGTTGCCTCCATCCGAAGAACTAATTTAAGAGCCAGTCAGTGTGTTAATAATAAATCAAATATAGGTTTCAGAGACTGACTGTGCAACAAAATGGGTTATAAAATGAGGCCACTCACATTAAACATTTCACACACCTAATAAAACTATGCTGCAGTGTAAAGTAGTTTATCTTAAATAAAATGAATTTTAAAAATTATTGTAAAATTTCTGCACTATGCCTAAACCAGACTCAAGACACAATTTTCAATTGTCTCAATTGGAACAAATGAAACTCAAAGTATGTTGTTTAGCATGAAAGCGCCGCTACAGACGAAGCACAAGTTGACAACATGTTTGAATCATTCAAACCCTTGACTCCTCACACAGAAATATATCAGCAGTTACGCAGATTTCTGCCAAGGACAGACCTCAACTAAATTCCTGAAACCTTGTAATGAAGATATCAGTTAACTGCTGCTGTTTACCAGACTCCAGATATTGGTGTCGTCCGCAAAGCTTGAAAACTTCAAATACTAGCATTCTGCAGCACTATGCTGAAAGAGCGTTACTAACAGCTGAAACCAGGCTGTGCCTAATGAAAAGTTGGGTGTTTTGGTCTAGAATGTATTGACAAGAAGGTTGTTGAGCCTCACTGCCTGTGCAAACTGGCTTGAACCGGAAGAGACTTTGTATGGAGGGATGACTGGTTTAGCTGTAAAGAGGCTTCATTCCTGTTTCTTCAAATTCCGACCAGGCATCGTTTAACTCGATGAAAATCAACCGAGCAAGCTGCTCATGTGGATGACCAGCCAGCTTCAAGAAAACAAAAAAACACATTTCTTCATATATACATCAGGCAACGCTAATTCAGGCCTAGAATTACTAACTAATGACAGCTGTTAGTCAAGAGTTGAGAGCATACAAATATCTCAAACTGCCTGAACAATGACCCATTAAAGTTATAACATAAGGCCATGATGAGGTTATTACAAGATTGGATACTCAAGTTTCATTTAGTTTTTTTCAGTATTATGTAAAACAAATCTTTAGATACAGATTTTCCTCTTGTGGCTCTGTAATATGTTGTTGGCCGAAGGAAGCATACCAGCGGAACAAAAGTGCAAAATTGTTCATCCATCCCCAAAGAAGCTGGGTCCGAAAACTATTGCTAACTATCGACGTATCTCAAATCTTACAGCGTTTTTGGAGAGTACAAAAAGGCAATACATTAAGCATCTTGATACCTATATACATACACAAATACATGCATACACACATACATACATGCATACACAGAGCTTAATGTCATTTCTATCTTAGCTTTAGAAGAGCCTCCTCCCCTTACTCCCAAGGCTGCCTTTACCATAACAGAATGACCCTTGATGAAACAATTGGACCATCCTGTGCCATGGCTTGATACCCAAGTGTCGTACATAGCATTACCTAACAAGTTATCGGGCAACATTACATTTAGAGTAATTATTAACATTACACAACTACTAGAATTTCCTTTCAGCTGTGTCATGAGTTGAAGAAATTAGCAAATTAGAAAATATGACCAAATTCCAATTAAATCATTAGATCCAATTGCACTAGATCCAATTAAATCACTAGACCCAATTAAATCATTAGATCCAATTAAATCATTAGATCGCATGCAGACTACTAGATCCGATTAAATGAAAATCATAAGAAATTGTGTCCATACCCTTACTTTATCTGGATGAACGGAAAGAACTGCCTTCCTGTAGTACTTTTTCACTTGATCTGGAGAGATCAGCTGGTGCATTCCGACCTCCTTCCAACGTTGCTCGTCCTCCCACAGAACTGTGTGCAGAGAGCAGAGCAACGTTCGGATGTTGCGTTCTTTGCCCTCAATCCATTCACGCACCTAAACCAGTCAAGAACAGTTTACTCAAATTCATTCATTCTGAGAATTTATATAGCGCCTCTTCAAGCTATCTACTCTCTTTGCTAGCCTATGATGGTGAAAAGTGTCATAACAAACGAAAATATTACATCAGTTAGCAAAACAATGCTCAGTTACCACTAGCGGGCCAATTCACATGCATGGAACGGACCAATGCACATTGAGAGCTGAACCGGCATGGATGTTCGCGCCTCTGAATATTCTATGCTGCGAGATGCGCTCTACAAATGTTTAGATACGATACTCAAATCAACAGTCATGGCCAGAAAGTCAGCCAATTAACTACATACCTCAAAACCTTATTTTGCAAACAACTGACAACAGTGAAAACAGCAAACAAGTGAAACAACCTATTGTTTTGCTTGTACACCTGTATATTCATATTTTATCACTAATGCTTTGTTTCACACTTGCAGTACTCCACATAAATCTCACTAATTCACATCTGTTTACAGGAAAAACTTTCACTACTGCACAGCAGCCATTCATTGCTAAATATCCCAGACTAGGGAACTTACACATATATACTGCACCACTTCTCAAGCATTAACAAATAAACAGCATCAACAATAAGAAATAATAATAAGTATAGGTCATGTGAATTTCCAGCTGTGCCAAGAAAGGATTGAGGAGAGTTGGGCAGTAGAGGCTGCTGCTACAAACTGTAGCATTAACAACATGGCAGAAGTTGATTATAAAAACACTGCAGAAATCCATGGTACATTTATACAAAGGACGAATTACACCTGAATGGTCAAACAAGTGGAAGCAAGTCATCGACACTAATGAACAGTTGAGCCCACAGGCTTAAAGAATGAAGGAGTAAGGACGTGGCACTGGATGCAATAAAAGTCCACACAAGCTTGCCTTTAACTGAAAACAAATGAACAACCAAATGTATTGCAGATAAAATTGCCAGCCAAACCTTGAGTGTATCTGGGTCTGTGGCCTTGGCATCAAGGGTCTTACGCATCTCTTTTATTGTTCGTGGCTCTTTCTTCGTTGCCGTGAATGAATGATCTCCAAGCAGGTCTTCAAAAGCATGTTCACCAACCTTTGGCTTCGGTCCTGAATAAAGAAAGTAAGTAAGTAAGTAAATAGGTACGCTATTGAACTGCCCGCAAACATCGGATAAGAACAATCTGGAGAGCTCAATCATAAAATAGTCATAATATGCAATTAAAAACATACAGCTAAGGAGCTATGAGAGAGTAAGGATAAAGTAAGAAGAAATATCAGCAATAAAGTCAACTGAATAACATTCGCATAATAAAACCACATCGGGTTAATGCGTCAGCACACCAGATCTCATGGTTGTGTGAACAAGGATGGAGTGAGTACGGTAGGTAACATCTTTATAAGAGGCAGTAGAAAATATAGAACATGGCTGGGGTTGTGAAGCACAGGTGAGAAAAGAGAAGTGTCAGCACAGCCACAGAGGTCATCGAACATCTTCTGGAATAGAGGGGGAGATTAAGTAGCTTAGACCGTGGATGCCTAAATATTATCTCTTTAGATTTACTGCTATTGAGTTTAAGATTGCAGGTAAGTGCCCAAGTAACGGTTGGCATTTGCTCTGATCAGTATTCTAAGTATTTATTGGCAAAGTGGGAATTTGTGCATTTCCTTATATTTACGTGTTTCACTACATACCTCTACTGATATTTGATGAAAAAGCATGAGTAAAACAATTTAACATTAATGTTTGATTCACAGTTGAAAGACCATGTGACCAATCAATGTCTGTTAATTTCTGCCAGTCGTGCTATGCCAAAAAGAGCTGTTTGCTGTTCAGTAGGGGCTCTTGAAAAGACTAAAATTCAGAGTGTGCAGAATGCAGCAGTCAGATTCATATCAGGCACATAGAAATTCAATGAAATTACATCTGTGCTCAGAAGTCTGCACTGGCTGCCAATACATAAGTCTTTAAGTTGGCCACGCTGATTAACAAGTGTCTGCAAAGACTTGCACTTCCATATCTGGCAGATGATTGTGTGATGGCATCATTGGTGCCAGGTCAGTCTCAACTGTGTTCTGTTGACAATTAAAGTCTACCATGGAAGGGAAAGCCAGTGGGTCGAAAGCAAGGACATTCGTCATACGTGGTCCAACAGCACGGAATGCTCTGCCTCCTGAGATAGGGCTGTAGGGCTTTCTAAAGATGTCCAAGCCTCATTTGTTTGTTAACTTATTAGCAGTCGAACCCCATTGTAAAGGTTTAATTGACAAAAATGCCCTAATGTCCCCTTGATGACATCCGGATAACTACAGCTTTGTGCATACAATCCCAGTCTTCCTTCGTTTGCAATGCATTCACTAGCAAAGATTTCACAAGCAGTTGAACACGTGAGCAGATGTGTTCACCAAAATCTTTCAACCAATTTTTTTGTCATAGGCTGACGCAACATCAAAGCCCAACATAGCAGATGCAACACTACCATCCCAAATGTCATCCTCAGTTTCATTGGAAAAATTCATCCAATCACTAGTCTGAATGTTACTAGTCATACCAAAACTTTCATTGGCCCTATGAGGGGCCATTTTGAAGCCCTCAAAGTCATCATACGATTCCGATTTCTCAAAATTCACACTCATAACAATTGCCTTCACTGGCAATTGCGAGTGAAGGACTGTGATCAATAACACGTGAGTAACTGTAAGAAAATTGCCGACTTTTGGATTTATTACCACCACAACTGTTTCACGATGATTAAACTACCCACGGAAAACTACTTGGCAGACTATTTATTCCCTAATAGACATTGCACATTTTTACATACAAAGACTGATGGTTCCCTAACGTCAACTTAAGCACACCTATAACGTTGCAATTCTGCACCTGAAGCCTGTGTGAAAAGTTTTCTGATGTCACAATTTGCACCTCAGCATGTAATGGGTTAATACTGCTAAGCAACATTTGGAGCATTAATCCATGGCTGCAGATACCTGTCATTCTATCTGCCTTTTTTAGATGCATTGGTCTTCATCAAATCAAGCACCAGTCAAACCTTTTAGTAGAAAAGTCATAAACATTACCATATTTTTCGGACTATAAGTTGCATTTTATTTGCATGAGCTTAGAAGTTAGCGATGTATATAAAAGAGTGACCTATGTGCAGAAATTTAAAACAATTTGGGGCTACCTCGGTACGTTGTCTACAGGGTTGAAAGATGAATGAAAAATGAAAGATCGTAAAATGTACTTGCCCAGCTTAGGATGACATATTTGGATTAGCCCGTTAAATAGGCTATTAGAATCTAAACGCTGTTAAAAGTAGTGTAAGACTTTTGTAAGTCTTAGTGTGGCCAGAAAGCTCAAATACCTGAACAGTCTGATGTGAGTGTGCTGTAGTTTTCTTCCACATGAGAATGTTACTTTAGAAGGCCACAATGCAATGTAGTTAAGGTACAATGATTGTGATTTGATACCAGACAATTTGTCCGACTACAGTAAAACCGTATGATTGCAGACATCACGTTTTACTTTAGGCTGTGAACACCCCATTGTGGGAACTACTCTTGCTGTTTGGACTATTGGCCCCATTAGGCTGACCAATACAGCAGCCGGGCTGAGGAAGGAGGGGTGCAATTACCTCCTACTACTGAGCTAGTGTTGACTATAATTGCTTCTGGGGCATGCTATGTGCAACTAGCCCAAGTCTGTCAGATTAGGAACAACCTCATCCCTCCCCTGCAGCAGTCAGAGCAAAGCTTCTGGCTCCTTTCCTTCAGAGTCGATTGCATCCTGGTAGAACTTTGATTAATATGGACGACTTTAATCCATGTTAGCTGTGTACACCACTGTATCTTTCAATACTTAGTATCTTTGTTTCCATTCAGACAAAATCATAAACCATAACTTTTCTGTCCTCTAAGAAAAGAGTTGTTAAATTATAGTTTGAAAGTGCAAAAAGTTGTATTCGAACAGAATTTGACCACGTAACAGAGTTACATAGATGATTGGGAAGATACAGCAAGTATCTGCTGACAATGTCTGTTGATAGCACAGGTGCTTATGCAAGTCTCACCGGAAATCTGAGAATGTGTGCAACTTATCAGACTTATGTATTGATTTTACTAAAGTTTAGCCATTTTTTGTGTCACTGCGCCGTATAGAAAAGAGTGACTTATAGTCCGGAAAATACGGTATGTGCTAAAGCTTTCACAAAAATTGCCAAAATGAAACTGTTCAAATGCAGTAGTCAAAGATCTAACCAAATGGTTTCTTCAGTCCCCGTTCATCACGGGTTCCAATGACACTTGAGAAACCAGCAGACGTGGTGGGTGCTGGTTTAGCAAAGGCATTGTTTGATGCTGGTTGCCCTGGCCGAGGACCAAAAGATGCTATAAATCAACAGAAGAAACAGGTTCCAGTCAGATATCAATCAGAATGATAACTGCTGAGAATGTAGTACCACACTAAAGCACTGTCATTGCCAGCAGTTAGTAAATTTAATTAAAAAACCGCAATGCCCAAAGCGTGATCTTTAATAATCACAACAAGACAACATCAATCAGGATAGAGATCTTGCATTCACAAATCCATATATATATCGGCTAGGTCACGCGTTAGGGAGAGACTTAGCTAGATTTTCTACCGGTATGATTGTGGTGTAGGGTTAGGAAGTCTCTCAATGTGGAGAATGTCTATGTAGTTTCATACCAGGCGTGTTTGGTCTCTTTGAGATTGGCTGGTTTGGCAGTTGTTTTTTTAAGGAGAAGTGCGATTCTGCCGTGGTGTTTTTGTCTCCTATTGGGCTGACACTTGTAAGGTATTATATTTGATCTTTGCTGCACATTTTTGCCATTAAACTTTATTTGTATCTTAACAATTTAACAATGGGCTGCATTCGTTAGAGTTAAGCCACTCACTTTTTTCTGTCCATAGATGAGTAGGGTAACTTTCATGAAGAGGTGCTATATAAATGAGCCACTAAACTTACAATTAAATAAAAATAGAATCTCGTAAAAATATTATATAAATATTAATATAAAAAGCGAGTGGGAAAAAGTGACCTCTAGAACTGTTATTTATACAGTGACAAAAAACATAAATGTAAGGAAAATTCAAATGGATTTTAATCTTGACTTCTACGGCTAATGATTTTTGCAGTCTTAGATGGTCCTCGTTAAAGATTCATTTTGGTGTTCAGTGAAAAGGATAAACAGCAATAAGTCAATGGCAAGCACACCTTACTGCCTTCGTTATAGACTGTTTAAAATACAACTGTCAAAATTGGTTGTTTTCCAAATTTCATTAAAAATTATTTAATTACTATTAATTTTGAATGCCAGTTATAATGAATTGCCTAGAGGTCATGTTTTTCCACTCATTTGTATATATATATATATATAATATATTAACGGAAGAATGCCGGCAAAGGCGCTGCACGGAGAGGTGGAGGAACAAGGAGCAGACCAGAAGAAGAGATGGATAGATGGATGGAGGAGAACGCGCCGAAAATGACCGCTTTGGACCCACCCACCCACCCTGTAACGCCTCGTAATTTCCCTAGACCCACCCACCCACCCTCCACAACGTTACGTAATTATTGGTACGAAAAATCATTATAGATTTACTATGTGAAAGCGCAAATAATTCATATTTTATAGCGAATTTTATTTGGTATGTGAATTTGACAGTATAGGCCTAACATATA
The DNA here is from genome assembly GCA_020284085.1 of Aporrectodea caliginosa. NCBI lineage: Eukaryota > Metazoa > Annelida > Clitellata > Crassiclitellata > Lumbricidae > Aporrectodea > Aporrectodea caliginosa. Next base: position 82,752 of record JACEVL010000959.1, read on the forward strand.
CTAAATGTTTTATTTATATAAATGATAGTCATGTTTGAAATGCAATTTTGTTTTTTAAATTTTACGTTAAGAGTTAAAAGTTTGACACACTGCTGAAAAGAGTCATGGACTAAATTGCTTATTAATAATTAATCAAGTAAGATGAACTAATTATTTGCTTAGTCTTGAGAGTTTTTGTCGGGCATCAATTTTAATGTTTGAAATTCATGTCACGAAGTAAAATAGGGCCTATGGTTTAAATGGTTGTTCGAGGTCAGGAATCCAAGGAGAATTACCACGTTGTTCCGACGGTAAAACTATGAAAGATCCAAACAATTCGAACAGCGATTTCATGTCTAGGCCTACACAAACGGAAGAACAGATATGATGATCTGAACTTCCGATGGTGCCTGCTACCGGATCTTCTTCGGCTAGGCCTACTTCGACACCAGTCCTGTCGGTATTGGATCCTTGGCGGCTGTGTACTAAACACTAACTTAGTTTTCATTTATACTATTGCGTGTTTTAGTTGTTTTAAATCAATGGCAAAGTTTGAAATTCGATCACATCGATGTTAATTTTAAAGCGTTACGTAACGTTCAGCTCGACCCACCCACCCACCCTCGTAACGTTTCGTAACGTTTTCAAGGACCCCACCCACCCACCCTGGAGCGTTACGTAATTATGCAATGACCCCTAACGTACTGGAGGACATAGAAGACAGAGGATGGGACTTAAGAAGGGCAATAGAACTCGCAAGAGACCGACCGAAATGGAGAAGTTTTGTTAGAGCCTCATCGTCAGCGAATACTTGACGGAGGAGAAAGAAAGATATATAATATATTGCTGCTAACGCCACTGCTGCTGTTCGAGCAATGAGCCTGGCTTTGGGTGCTCTGGAGGCGTGTATGTCAACGAACCTCCTGCACCTCAACCCATCAAAAACCCAATTTATCTGGCTGGGCACTCGGCAGCAGCTTGCGAAGCTAGACCTATCCACCATTGCTGCAGACTTCCCTCAATTTGTCTTTTCCTCTGTTGTCCGTGACCTTGGAGTTACACTGGACCAAGAGTTAACCTTTGCCCCTCATATAAACCGCCTCTGCCGTGATTCATACTATCAGTTACGCCAGTTCCGCACTGTTGCTCGCTCACTTACTTCAGACTCCACCGCTACACTCATCCACTCTTTTATCACAGTCCGACTTGATTACTGTTGCTCACTCTATGTTGGCCTCCCTGCTGGTCGGTTGGGGTGCCTGAACCGGGTCCTGCGCTCTGCCGCACGCCTTTGCGGACGTATCCCCAAATTTGGCCACATCTCAGGTTATATGTTGGATGTCCTTCATTGGCTCCCCCTACTGCAGCGGATCTCGTATCGGATCATAGCTTTGGTCTGGCGGTCCTTGCTGGGCCTAGCCCCTGCCTATCTACGCGACCTCTGCTGCCCTACCTTGGGTGCTCCGGGTCGTCGCTCTCTCAGCTCTACTGAGCGGGACGTGCTCATGGTCCCTTTTGCCCGCACAGCTACTAAGCAGAATCGGGCCTTCTCAGTGGTTGGCCCTCCCTCTGGAACGGGCTTCCTTTGACGTTGCGCTTGCATCCCAGAATCCACTCTGAATCTTTCTATACTTGCCTCAAAACTGTCCTTTTCAGCCGTGCTGTGGTCGGGAGCGCTTCTGAGTAGTAACCTTGAAGGGGCGCTATATAAAACTGCTCGTAATGAATGAATGAATATATATATATACATATATATAGTACCTGCTGCATAGTTTGGTTTCGACTGGTGTTGAGGACTGGGCTGCCACGCAGGTGTGCCCCTACCCATAGGACTCGTCACACCTGGCATCATAGGTGAACTACTTCTACCTGTGTTTGTCAGGCTGCTGCCACTAGCATTCTTCATCATGTTCTTGTTCTGGTAGTTATTACTGTTGCTAAGACCTGGCTTCAGTCCGGTCAGATTTCCTGAATATGCAGATAAGCAATGAAGAATAAAACACCACTTTCCTAACATGCTAGAGGAATGACGCATTCTAATTTCTCAAAACTGCTCTAACTCTTGGTTCCTAAGATGAAAAATAGCCAAAGCCAAAATAAAGTTAGAAAAAATAAAAGTTATGCTAGTGATGGTCAGAATTCTTCCAGTTCAGACCAAGCAAAAGTCAAAAGACAAAATAAACTTGAAACAATTTCTGTCCGTGCAGGATTTAAACCATGATCTTACAATTGGCCATTGAGTACGCTAGCCATTAGACTATCATGCACCCCATTATGCATGACTGCACAGCTGAAGTAGATGCTAAAGAAAAATCTTGACATTAGATGGCAACAAAAGATCACAAAGTTGCAGTGTGAGGACAAATGGGTTGCACGTGGAACATTCTGCTGAATATTAATAGAATTAATCAAAAATAAGTTAATAGAAATGAAACTTAGTTTCTTTGTACACATTTGCAGAATCAATAACAAAGAATGTTCTACCAAGCCGCAGTTGAAATGATGGATTGCACAGGGATCAAAGGTATACCAAGCGACGATTGGCCGAATGATGTCAGGGATTGGTGAGAGATGAGTGTGCACAAGATGACCTAATCAGTACAGGACAGAAGCCAATGGACAATTATTAGTCAAGGGGCAGTGAGCCATGGACTTAAAACAGGAAGAAGACAGAGCCGATATGATCTAACCCAAAAGCTTGGCATAACAGTGAACTTCTTATTCAGTATCAAGAACAGATTTCGCTGCCACACTGCTACTATATAGTATTAGCAGTTGAACTATACAGTACTGCTCATATTCAGCTCTAACATTCATATTCGCTCACACAGATAGTAGGTCAAATAATCTACTGTTCCATGTGAACATAAGACTCTCTTCTCTCTCTCTCTCTCTGATTGTGCCTCTTACAATATGAAGTTATTCAAATGAACTCAAAGAATAAACTAACCAAGATCACCAAATGGGTCCATCTTCTGTCCTGCCTGGCCAAACTGATGTTCCATTCCAGTCGAACTGTTATTACGAGGAACTGATGCCTGGCCTGCCTTTAGTTCCGGCCGACTGGTTGGTCGCGGCATGGCCCCCATTCCAGGACCGGCAGATGTGATGTTGCTCGCATTCCACTGTCCAAGCAGATCGTCGCTTGTTCCCTGTTGCTGTGACGTCGGTTTGCTTTCTAGGAAGGTGAGGAAGTCATCTTCCGGAGATTGAGTTTGATTCTGTGGTGGTGAAATGGTTTTCTCAGACAATTTCGAGGCCTGCATTGCAGATGGCGTTGGCACAGCACTCGGGAATGGAATGAACGAGTCAAAGAGCAGCGATGACGATGAATCCTGTGGAATGCTGCCATCTAATGACGAAGAAGAAAACAAGTCAAACTGGTTTTGATTAGACTGCTGTGGAACAGAAGTAGCAACTGGATCTTCGGTTCCTAGGAATGGATTCTGGGTCTCTCCACCAAAAAGTTCCTGGTTGGAGCCAGACACTTCACCAACTAGAAGATCGAAGTTACTCGGCTCGGGCTCGCCGATGTCAAGCAGGGTTACTCCACCGGCAAGGCTTTCAGCAGGCTCTGTGTTCCATTCCGCTCCACCCAGCAGATCATCAGTTGTCTCAACTTTGCCCCTCCAGTTGCTCTCGCTGGATGTTTCAGTGAACTGTGCCTCAAATAAATTGTTTTCAGGCTGGTCCCCCCCTATGCGTATGCCGTCATACTCCCCACCCAACTGAGCTAGCTTTGGTTGCGCTTTTCCTAACGACTCTGCTTTTGTTCCTGATGTTCTGTTTGCTGAAAACTCGGCGAATTCATCATCAAAGTTATCGGTGACATTGATGATGCCTTCATCGTCACTGCTGTCACTGCCAATCATTTGCTGGTTTCCTTCCTGCCACTCCAACGTATCAAAAAAACCCAGCTGAGTTGAAGCAGCCGGCTTTTCTTGGCTGGTGATGGGTGTGGCCTTGGCCAAGGACTTTTGTGGAACTTCAGAAGGCAGCCGTGCTGAAGCACTTTCAGAGTCTGAGCATGGATCAGTGGAACTGCGACTGTCGCTGTGTTCCAGCCAATGTTCTTTGCGAGACAGCCCTAGACCAAAAACAGACAGACATCAAATTAAAACTTATATATTCGTTTATTGAGAAAAACAATCTGACAAAAACGCAGAAATGCTAAAATGAGTGATAATGAATAATTAAAGTTCATTAGAAAGTTTTAGAATAAACTAGTAAATATTTTTATATAATGATCTGGGAATACATTGAGAGTTTTCCTTGGGTGGGAGAGTATAGTTGTGTGCTCTAGGTCTTAATTGGTGATGCTACCAGATTCTTGGCACTAGGCTGTGGCAGAATTGAACTCAATCAGATTTAAATTGGAATGACTTCATTGATCACTGATCTATAAAAATACATATAACATTGCCAAGCATACATAATTTAGATGTTAAAGAGCCAACTGAGAAGGAACTATACAGTTCCACTAACTCAGTTCCCCAAGGCCAAATATTGATTACATACAGAAGCTACACATAAACTCTAGTCCAGCATTGATTATATACCACCTGTTGCTCTCCCTGTTCATTACATGCTACAATCAACATGATACTCAGAGAAACAGTGCTGGCAGGGTTGTCAGCTGTCAACTTGATATCTAATGAGACATCCAAACTACAACCTGAAGCATCGGCCATCATTACAGTCAGGTCATAAAAGTCAGGTGAAATAGACTCACCCAACTCAGACGTAGCTTCTGTATACTCTTCTTTTGTGGAGAAAAGTAGCTTTGGAGTAGCCGACTTAGCATTCAATTTGTTCCAAGGGCAAGACTGTGGTGGCATTTCCTTTTCCTTTGTGGCAACAGCCAAGTTCAAGGTCACCAGGAACCCCTCTGAATACTTATCTGGAGTATCCAGATGATCCAGTTCTTGCCTGGAAAGAAAAAGGGTCAGAAGTAAGGAATTATTCATGATCAATGAATGAGAATGAGACTGACTAATCCACATATACATGTGAGTAACTACATTAACAATAAGTATAATGACAAAGTCAAAGCTAATCAATGTAAATGTAAAATTAACCAGTGACATTTGCCAGAAGAGAAGAGAAGCTGTTCTGTAAGCCAATCCCAAGTGATAGCCCAAAAGTAAGAAAGCACGGTCTGTTCTGTAAGCCAATCCCAAGTGATAGCCCAAAAGTAATAAAATTGACCTAAGTCAATTTTACAGCCCTCAGTCTCAATCGTCGTAAAGGAAGAACCTGGATGGAAGAAGGCTAGCCAAACAGACGGGTCTTTTGAGTCAGGACTCAACTGATGTCAACATCTATGCGAATCCAAACAGACGTAGAGCTAATTAACACTTTAACGATGAGCTACATTGGTTTTACAGTCGCTTGCAGTACACTTCCGTCATTAAAGTGTAAACATAAGCATACCTGGCAAACTTCAAATATCTTGAACCCGATGGCACAAAGCCGCTATAAAACTGCAGCTGGAACATCCTCACTGATGTAATCTACCAATCAACAATACAACAAATAATTATAATTTATGGTAAAATTAATTAATTCATTCATTCATTCAGAGCATTTATATAGCGCCCCTTCAAGAAACTACTCAGGAGCGCTCCCGGCCCAGCCACGACTAAAGAAAAAAGACTTGAGGGACATCAGATGGTAGAACCCTGTCAGATGGCTTACAAGTAAAAAACGGAGCTTAAGTGGTAGGTCATTCCAAATGGAAGGGCCAACAACCAGAAGAAAGCACGGCGCTGCCTAATAGCCAAGCGAGTCCGTGGAACAAGGAACTCACCCCTCGTCGCAAGCGAAGCACCCGACTCAGCTGGAACATCAGACACTGGGCGGCAAAGATCACGCAAGTAAGATGGAGCGCAGCCAAGAACACAACGAGAAACAAGAGCAGCAATGCGATATGAGATACGCTGAGACACAGGCAGCCAATGCAACACATCACGCATGTATGCAGAGACAGGAGAGTACTTAGGAAGCCGTCCAATACCTAGCGAGCGTAGAACTCGATCTTCGCCCCAAAACACCAAGGGGAAGGCCAGCAAGTAGTGAGGAACAGTGGTCAATTCGACTAGTAACAAAGGCATGAACAAGAACCACAACTGCATCATGAGAGAGAGAGCGAGTACTTTAATCATAGCAAAATTATGCAGAGCATCTCAGTTAAGACAAAAGATGGGGTTCCAGAGTAAACTTTTAAGCTTAATAAAATTTCATATTAACTGTTAGGTAACAGTAAATGCAGCATGCCAGCCAGCAGCAACTGAAGCATACAAATGAACATGAATATGTATTCTGATTATGGTAGGCTGCTAATATGTTAAGTTGATTCCACTTAAAAACTGACAGCAAAGATTTAAAATAGAATAAAATTTTACAGTGTTACTGAAATTATGCTGCAGCATTTTGTAGAAAATGATGTCAACCTCAGCTTTTTGAGTAGCTCATACTTGGAAATGAACGTTTATCATAATGTGTAAAAAATAATGTACCACACAGTACAGTAACTGACTAATAGGTTATGTTAGACATTACATAAAAATCCATAATTCCTTTTTGGCACTACCTCTAAGATAAAATTCTGTTCATTATAGGACATGAAGATCTAGTGAGCCGAGATTGAAAATTATTTGAAAGGTCCTGCCAACAATACATTACCAAGGCAGCCTTTCTAGATGGCCTCAAAATACAATTTTCCACAGATCAGCCTTCTCCTAATAACCGTATTTTCATTTCCACCTTAGATGATAATAACATCATCACACAAACAGCCAATTGGCAGGACCTCTCATATAACTATCAATCTCTCCTCAGTAGATCTTCTTGTCCTATAGAAAAATGTTCATCTTGTGATACATTACATGTACAACATACCACCATCACAGTTACTGAACTTGTACAATTTTGGTTTCTAAGAAATACAGAAGCATTTGCTCCATTTACAAGGCTTGCAAACATGTCTCCTATACAAGCTTTTATAACATACAATTCCTGTAAAATTATAGCTGGGAAAAAGTACTAGTCCTATTATACACACGTGGAAATGCCCTTGAGACCATCATACCTTGCCTTGAACTTTGCCTCCGAATGTTGACCGTGCATGGTACACTACAACCGTGACGTCGCCACAAACAGGCGCATTTAACTGAAGGACAGCTTTACCATCTCCAACTGTGTAACCTCTGCACAGAACACATTCCACATAATATTATACATATTTGATGCACAAAAACTGCTCTAAATATCCTAAGCTTGTGTTATTAAGCTGCATGTTATGAGTTTCTGATGTGCGTTTAGAGTATTGATATTTACAACTACTGTATGCATTTGTGGTGCTTTATCTTTAGTTGGTGAAGAACATGTTTTCCTAATGTCACCGGAATGTGACCTTGCTAGAACACATTCTTCTCCAACGCAATACAGTGTGGACTCGTCAAATTGAAGTCACTGGGAGACAAGCCATCAGAAACGGCATATAGACCTAGTCATTGGTAAAACAGACTAATGGTGAAATAACTTTAAATATTCTCTAACTAAATCCATACACAGTGCAGTAGGCCTATCTACCATCACATCCATTCATCCAGGATTCACTCAAAATAATATTTACATCAAGTTTATGATCTAATATTTAAAAACAAAAAATGTGAAATGCAAAAACATTAATAAAAGTAAACCATAATTCAAATTTTTTAAAAATATACAAAACGGAACTTTTCAGAATTATTAGCACAGATAAAGCATCATTACTGCAGAAGATGGACAATACTGTCAGCAGAGTTTATATACCTATCAAAGCAGTGCAATGTAGTATAGATGTTTTCCTCCCAGAAGTATATAGTAAAGCAAAGAGCAAAGGTCTAGAAAGGTTTACGGATGTTCAGAGACATACCTAAACAAGTAGCTCACCTCATTTGTTCATATTCCTGTGACGTTGTTAGAACACGTTCTTCACCAACATAAACTTCAATGAACGGTCGACATCCATTCCTTAATAAGGAATGCAATAACAATATTATATTTTGTACATACATGTACAGTCAACTAGCCAGCTGATTTGGAAGACAAAATATGTAGGGTCAAGCTTGTCCAAGATGGTCATTCACTGTGGACTAAAGTAAGTTCAAAGATTTTTAAATATACATACTGAAGCAATCAAGAGTGGTGTCTTAATAAATCACACAAGGTAGGCCTACATGTTTCAAATGCAGAGAACCGAAAAACAATTTGCCTCTCACTTCATTTTGTTGAAAATTGGAATTGGTGAAATACTGAGCGAAGACAGCAGAAGAGGAAAGCTGTGAGGAACTGTTGGTTCATCTCCAACCATCACTCGAATATATTCAATATATCTGGAAAATTCAACAGCAGCAAAACTTCAGATGTCACATTTATCCTCATTTAGTCTCGCTCAAGCAGCACTTCTGTGACGTCAGCAAAGGCACAACATTAAATGTCTAGATAACGAACTACATCACTAGCACAGACTCATGGACAAAAACTTGAAAGCCAACAACAAAGTCTTAATTTATGTTTCTAGAAGTATGACAACTGCACCTTAACAATTAAACAACTTATGTGACTTGATATTGCATGCACGTGGATGAGTCGTCGTGAGTTGAAGATTCCACTAAATTGAGACATGTCTTCTGTGTGGCTCGAGTCGACTGCAGGTTGTTTTCCTGTAATGTTTGCCCAATTCATATGCTGCACATGGTTGTTTCTTATTTTGAGAATTCCCTCCCTGTATCTGTTTGTTCTGCTCAGTCACTTGTGTCATTTCATTGTCAGCTTAAGACTTAACTTTAAAAATTGCTTAGCCACCATAGGCTATTGGAACTGGAAGTTGACCGGATTAGGGCTTGGTTTTGGTGATGCCCTGTGCATTAGACACCGGTGCAACAGAAGTTAACTAATGCATTGAACACTGGTGTTATAGAATTTGCTAATCAATAATAATAATAAAAATAAAAATAATACTAATAATAATACAAATGAGAAGGTGTATCAATATCTCGCATTCACTATTCACTATAAACGATCATTTAGCCTTGTGTTGCCATCTATCTCCTGATTGTTCCAAACCGAAGTGCCCAAAAACAGACAAGGAGTTTTCTATCTGAAGGGCAACTGATGGTCACTGGAGCAGATGGCTAGTCTTGCACAAGTCTCTTATCATTGCTTTATTCCTGCTTCCCAGGATTATAATAATAATAATAATAACAATAATATTTACTAAATAATAACTTAGTGATAAATCAGATGTAGAAGACCTTAGTAAATGGCCACCATGCAAATACATAATCATCACCCTTTGCATAAAGTCATATTTTCACAAATATGTTTTCAAATACTCGCTGAAGTGCCAATGAGTCAATTTTACATTCAAGACAATTTACCTACCTGCTTTGTGAGGGCGTGATACCAGATAACTGGCGCCGAACTGTGAAAAGGTTTAGCGCCGAAGCAGCATCATCAAACAGGTGACAGAAGCACATAAAGGAAGCAGCCACTGTGGCAGACATTGCTTTGCCATCCTACAATGACAACTGTCTACTCTTAAGGCATACTCACATGCCTCAAAGTGAAATACATCATTCCCAAATTTACCATCATCAGCCATATCTCAAGCACAAACATACACATATCTTCACACCATTTATAGAATATGCACCAGAAGGTAGGTTTAAATGGTTCTGATTAAATAGGTTTTTAAAATCCGTTTTTAGTATAAATTAAATTCACAAGGTCTTAGATTTAGATAGTACTTTGAGCATTTTTTAAGGAAGTATAGCATTTTCAAAATCTATTCATATGTGCAATTTATCAAATTATCTGGCTGGCCTTTTGTTCCCCTGTATTATCAATTATTCATTTCAATCACCTAGCTTTGTTTATTCCGTAATTCCATTATGCACAGCGAGTTCCTCCTTTTCTTTTAAATAAAAACAACTAATACACAATTAGCATCATTTTAATTACACTGAGCTTATGCGTCAGTCCATAAGTGCTCCGAATAGTTTATTTGCAATTGGTCGAATAGCTTTTTAAATATATACGAATAGTAAAAGTGCTACATAACTTTTAGCATATATGTAATAAAGGCACTAAATAAAATTAACACTTAAATGTGTAGCTTCCTTTGTGATCTAAACTATTAACACGGACAACTCAGAATTAATTAGATATATTTAATTAAGTTTTTGACGACATGACAACAGTTACTCTGAGTTCTAAGGTTTGATGAAATCTGTTCTTTAGTAAATAAAAGAACATGTTCCAAACATCAAAAAGGAAAGAGTAGTTTTGTTTCTTTCAATAACTGTATTAGCACTATACTATTTTGCCTTTCTCCATATTCTGGATTTATCGTCTTGATGACTGTAACCAATCAGAGGCACTCTCTGCGATAGACTACAATGGTGTTAAAGGTGGCGAATATTGTCGCATTGTATTCTGTTGCCCTTAACTTAACTTATAAATCACTCGAAATTGTAACTGTAAGGGTATATAATTGGATACCGTTTGATTACTGAGACTATTTTGTTGGATAAAACTCAGTTTCGAGCGAAGCACCGCGTCTTCTCATCTTAGGGTCTAACTTGGTGCCATTGGTTGGTGTATGAAAGTGCTATACAATGTCCACATTTCTATGTAAAAACACACATTTACTTATATGTGGGTCATAGACATCCCTTTCCAAGGTCGAAAAGTTAAAGGTCAACTTACACATGACGTCGAATTGTAGGCGAGGATATAAGTATGCACTAAATTATATTTACAGTCATCTTTTAACTTCTAGAGTGCCAATATAGTAAGCACAAAGCTTATCTGCAATCTGATAAATTCTAGAACAGTCCTGAGATGCAGAGTCACAGCTTTAGGCAGAAAACATACTCAAACGGAGACAACATTTATTATTCAGAACAGCATACTGATCATGGGGAAGTGCATTCTATAAACTCTACCCATATATCTACATCAGAACAGAGAAAATAAAAGAGAGAACTATGAGAGCTGAAAATGGGAGTGCTACTAACCGTGCAGTGTATGACGCAGATGTTCTTCTTCGACTGTCGAAGCCAGAGACTCATATTGTTGCATATGGAGAAGAGAAGAGCAAGTGGAGGGGCCTTGCCTTGCTTCCAGCCACACTCTGACACCTGATGCACAAAACACAGAGGATGTTTTGCTATTATTGCCATATTTCCACATTATAAGTTGCGGGATTTGAAGGAACTTCTAAAGAGTGGTCTTATTAAAACCTGCAGTGCTGAAAAGACATAAAGAGGAAAGACGTTCTCATGGCTGAGGATGACTTTGTTTTCAAGTAAAGTAATCGAAGTTGTTAAGATAATCTTTCATTATGAGAACTCTAAATGATCAAATACTGACATAAGTTATGGTCCTGAAGTTGATTTTGTCATCAGCTGAAGCACAAACGAGTTAACACCAACCAAACAACTGGTTAATCCCAAGACAGGTTAAATACAATGGAATTTAAACTGCCAATGAATTGTCATTTTAATGGCTGGTACGAGACTGAAAAACGAAGATGCTGCCAGTCAGCTTTATAAAGTGTAGGAAGTGTCTGTGCTTAAGTAAGTCTACCATACCCTGTTCTACAATATCCTGTTCTACCATACCCTGTTCTGAAACTTGAGTGCCCTGTAGCTCCTGTTTGACAGATTGTAGACTGCGTATGAGTTAAGATGTCGCTGGTCAAGGAAATTTTTTACATCGTCAATGTGGTTCTTGATGGCTGACTCGACACCCTCAGCTGGGTATGACATGACGGCCATTCGACTTGTTAAATAGGAAAAGTCAAGGTCACCTTTGTTCATTGACCTACAAAGATTACCACATGAAAAATCCTCTATAACTGAATTCAGAAATCATACAGAGAAACAAATGCAAAACACTGAAAAAATGCAGAAGTTTAAAGTCATGTTAAAGATGAGAAATAGTAAGCATGTACACTTATATTTCACTGTGCAAACTTATAGCACCTGACATTTCCATTTCAGTATTGGTGAGGGATTGTCAGATGAATAAATGTCACACAATAACTGCCTGCATTAGTAATTGTCGGTAACTAAGTGTCATGTGATAAGTGCCAACATGTGTAAGTGTACATCTGGCATAACACAGCTTTCATCCGTCATCCGTTTGCATCAGTCTTCCACTGCACCCTTCTGCTTCTCTGCAGCCAAACTTATCCACCAAAGCATTACATGTATTTCTAGAAACCATGCACACAAATACTCTAGACAGGTTTTTTAAATGTGCTGGTCACCAAATCCCATCTTCTGGTCTTCCTAACATAGACACCAAATGACTATGGCCTCGCTTAAAGCGACCACTGATTGATGCTTTATGCATTCTGATAACATAATGGCTTTATTAAAGTCATTAGGTCATGTTAGAAAAAGAACAGTCCCTTGAGCTTACCCATACAGGTAGCCACGAAATATGAAGTGTTAATAACTTCAGTTTCTTAGCCTTGGTCTATGATATCAGGTGGCCCATCCTCTCCCATGCCCTCTGAGATTAGACAAATACCTGGTTATATTGCCTTAAAAGACAGCTATTAACAAAACACTCTTGTGAGACTCACAGAGAAACTGTCTCTACGACTTTTGCAGAAGCATCTTTGACGTTCTTCATCAGACTGGCAGCACCTTCCTTGAGCTGACTGAAGAGGCCAAATGATGGGCCTGGCTGCTGTGGCTGAGACTGACCAGCCGCCGGAGACCCAACAGAGTTGGCTTGAGAGGCAAGATCATTTTCTGAATACCTCTGAGTTGGCGGTTGTGGTGCACTCAACACACCTAGAGATGGGGAAAACAGATATCAATGACATTAAGAGCAATGACAACCTCTGTTCTACTGTCTGCAGAGCAGATGATGTCATTGTGAAATATATGTACACAAAGACAAAGAGTTGTCCTAGTAGAGTCTGAGTATCAGACACACTGTACAGAAAAGTGCATCTGATAGAGTGTGAAAACAACTGCATCTTCAATCACTGAATGACAACAAAATCAAGTAGCTCATAGACTAAATTTCTCTTCACGATCACTGGTAGATAACAGATCATGAACCTGTACGATAGCCATGCCTCAGCGCCTTTGTGAAGTTCTTAAAGTACACCATAAAAGTGTTAGATACATACATACACAAAGATGGCTTTCACCAATGAAACACATAATGAACCAAAACAACTAGACCACTGAAACACAGGAACAAGACTACTAATTTTAAGACAGTTTTGAAGGTGTAGAGCTCCGAGATCAGAGAATGATGAGCTGACCAGAGCTTTTCTCCGGGGCCTGGCTGTTGACACCACTGAAATGAAGGACTTCCTTAGGACTGACGTTCCGTGAAATGGCAATCTCCTGTAGCTTCTCGATGATGTCAACTATGTTCGGCCGTTCAAGAGGATGCACTTGAAGCATCAATCCTAGTAAAAGCATAGAAGCAAACACTGTTGTAATGTAGTACAGAATGTTACCTTGCAATCACAGGATGAAGTAAGTTACTCTAAAAATGACTACAACATAACTTTATTGTTTATCAAGAGTAGTAAGATTGCCTAAAAATCCTATGGGTTTTGAAGCAACAACTTTCTTCTTCACCTTCAAAACTGTACAGAATACAATGATTATGGAACTTTTCAAACAATAATGAAAGCAATACTAGCAGTAATGTCAGGCAATGATGTTTCAACTAGTTGTCAACTACCGCACTGGAAAACTGTAGAATTATTATTTATTCCTCTTATTAATGGTAAACTTATGTAGGATGAAGTCTTCAGTGTTCCGTAAGTTCCAATCGCTCTGATTAGCACACTTATAATGTCGCGATTTTGTACAAAATGGCCTGCATGGAAAGTTTAACAGTTTCATAGCGTTGTACCTGTGGCAAGCAAAGGGTTAAGACACAGCAAGAGGTGTTAGCCACCTCAACCTTGGTGTACAAGGGCAGATCATCAGTACTCAGTATCAATGTATGCTCATCCCATCAGCATTAATTCCAGGTATTCACATCATAGTGAATTTCATTGCAAAATGTTAGAGGAGGAATAGAGATCTTTCTGTTTTGAATCTCTGACCTCTGGGTTGACAGTTTAACATGCTATTAGACGGCATTATAATTAGGCCAAGATATTCAACCTCAAGTTATCTCCAAGTGACTTACGGATGAGATCATGAAACATTGTGAACTTTGTGTCATTAGTGGGAATGTGGTAGTTGGCGTTGATAATTCTTAACTTTGCTGAGTCTTCGAAGGGATGTTCGTTAAAGCAGAAAAGGAACAGGACACAACCTAAAGCCTAAAACCAAACCAGAATAAAACAAAGAAACTGTACCACTAGTAAAACCTAAAGTCAACAAACAAACACCAAATCTCCTGCTTCCCAGGAATCAAATCACTCCCAAGAAACTCAGAAGTAGAGAGTGACATGGGGAATTTTCGCGCGGGAAAACCGCGGTAAATCCCGCGGCAATGGGGACAACAATTGCGGTAATACCGTGGTAATGGGGACAACAATTGCGGTAATACCGCGGTAATGGGGTTTACTCTCGCGGTAATACCGCGGTAATGGGGAATGAGCCGGCAAGAAACCCGGGTGATGTTAAGAACTTGAGAACTGATAAGGAGATTTTCTTATTTCCTGAAGCCTTCTAGTCAGAAATGGTCAGTCAAGACTTGGTTAATACAAACTGTCGATAAGATAATTACAGACTAATGAAGTCAGCAATACAAATAGCTTTATAAGCTTTAGCTTTGTAAGCTAAAATATGTTATTTTTTAAATTTTAATTGGTGTAAACTTTTGCGGGGAATGCGATGTCGCTTACCATCGTCGATGGTCGATGGGGTGGGGTTGGGGAGAAAACCTGATGGGGGAAAATGGGGGGGGGGATGGGGACAAACCCTGCGGGGATGGGGTGGGATGGGGAAGACTTACTTGTTGCGGGGCGGGGATGGGGACGAGATTGTCTCCCCATGTCACTCTCTACTCAGAAGTCATTCTTATCACTAACCTTTGGTGACTTCCTTTTCTAACCATTCAAAACAATTTATAAATAGCTTTTATAGCACAAGTAAAATACCTATTATGTGCACCTATTGTGTTTTATGATACTGATACACAGATGTATATAACTTACAAAGACACAAGCGTAAGTATTTTGGACTGGACCAACCATGAGCAGAAGCATAACTCACCCAAATGTCGGACTGTTCGTTGATCGGATAATTCTGATAGAGATCGAGCATTTCTGGTGCCCTGTACATCGGCGTCGTATTCTTCGTCAACTGAAGGTCATCACAAGCAACAACAAATGTCTCTATTTACAACTATTCACAAGTGCCGGTATGTATTGTGTGCATATTATGTATGCATTACGTAGGTGTATGAATGCAGGTATAGCGTATATAAGTATGGATATATTGTGCAAGTGAGTACGTACGCATGTAAAGTTTACAGGTAAGTGTACAAAGATGCATTGTATCTACGATAATTTTGAGCCTTTGCCTTCATTGGCCCTGCATTATGGAACACCTTCATTATGGAACTCCTTCAACACATTCCTCCTTATTAACTGGTGGACCAGTCTCAAACCTCTTTCTTTTCTCTGGGTCTCTCGCACTGGGAGCGCCTCTGATTGGTGTGCACTGCGAGAGGTGTTATATAAATTTATAGATACAATATAATACAATGTTAAGACCCACCCGTTCAGATCCCTTGTACTTGCAAGTTTATACATACATAGGTACACGAATGTATGGGTATGTACATACTGTATCAAGACAATGATGCATTTGTTAAGTAGAGATCAAAGCTCCAGCTTTACCTGCATTGTCTGGGTGTGGATAATTATCAGTGCAGTACAGCAAATGGAACAATTATATGTTAAACTTATAATAGAAACCTGTCTAGTTCTAAGGCTGCTACTGTCATGCTTTTCTACTCAAGGGTGAATATATCTTAAGTGCATAAAAAGATAATGTCAAGCAAGACATTTCCAAAACTCTGTCTTACATTATATTGTCTGTCTTCTTTTCTAGCAAAAATCAACGAACACAAAATAACAGAAAGTAGTAAATCACTGATTGCACAACTTCACAGTTTCTTACTCAAATTACCAATTCATTTAAGCTGCATCATTATCCTTATAAAAAACATACAAAGCTGCTTTGCTAGGCATCTCCATTAGGCTTGCATAAAGCCCTAGTTAAAATAATGTTTGTTATATTACATTAAACTGCCTGTGAAGCCCAGAAGGCCATTTGAATGTTAACTGCAGGTAGTTAAGTCACCTCATCTTCTATGAGACTTCGTTTTATTGCTGTCCAGTTGTGGTCGGGATAGTAGGCTGAGGTCGTGGCACTGCCAAAGTCACACAGCTTCACATATCCTTGGCCGCTTAGCAACAGATTCTCTACCTAAGACATTCAGACTCACTGTCAACAGACAACTCTCAACCAAGTAAGCAAACACAAACTATGAGACCACATAATACGCAAACCACTTTACAAACAACTTAACTTTTAAAAAGAAAGTGAGACTCTTTGATATGTCAGAACTTGCAGGACTTTCAAATCACCTAAAAACTAATTTCTGTAATTTAACTCGATTTATGAAAAAGATGGAAGAAATGTAGCACAGCATAAAATATCAGAAATACCTAAAATCTGCCAAGTCTAAGGACTTAAAGGACCACAGGAATAGTTAATTATTGATTGCTTGCATGCAAGTAGTGAATGCTGGCTATATAATAGACATCTTTAAACCAGTACGAAGGATTGATAACTTGTCTGAAGATATTTCCAAACCATGTCAGAGGTTCTAAAACTATATACCTCACAGTCAAAGTTATCATGATTGAAACCTCTGGATACATGCCTTTAAGTCTCTGTGAATGATTGGCGGCTGCTGTTTATGCATGTGGTGGACTGCAGAACACGTCTGATAGAAGACCTGGAGGATTTGTTCCACAGACACCTGGCCATGACGTGACTGTAAGATGTTGACTAACTGTCCACCTAAGTTGGCAGACATCATCAATGCAAATAACGTCAACTGGTCACATTTCGTATGACAGCACTAGTTCTCAGGGACCACATTACCAAATGCAAGCAGAAAATCATAGACAAACAGACTCACTGTCACTTTTAAACTAAAGCATATTTTCAAGTACAGTGCTAAAGTGATGCTGTGGCTCACTAGACACAGCAGCCTCTGCCTGTCATCTCTGCATCTGATGTTCAAATCCTGGTTCATCACTGAGAATCTGATGCCAAGTAATCCACGCGGAAAGGTTGTTCTGTTCTTCAACTGGTGTTGTGCTTTTAATGAATGTGTACACGGTGACCTTTCTAGTAGCTTGATATGGTCTGTAATCCAACGACTGCAAGAGACTAAAGCAGACTCCATGTAAGGAGACTGGACCAAAATCTACACTTTCTCCACTATCACCCTCAACATATCTAACCAATATCAAACATCTAATTTGAAACTCAATAACTGATTCAGTCACTTGAACATTATAACCTAAAGTAATATAACATAACCAAAAACAAACTCTAATTTAAAGCTTCTAGCTATGGCCAAACTGTGACATTAAAATTTCATCCAGATAATTCAGGATAAGAGTCAGCTAGACCACTAATTGATGCATTATGATAATGGCAATATTTGTAGAAGTTTATTATTTAAAATCAAATTTGATGAATTCACAAACTCTTCCAGAAAATGAGTCACTGCAGCTAACTAAGCCAGGACAGATTTTCAGCTTAAGTCATCAAAAAGAATAGATCCCATGTTACCTTAGCCTATATTACAAACTCTGAAAACATACCAAACACATTTATGAATCTGGTGCTTGGCTAAAATCCTCCTTATGTAAACAGAATTACAAAGAAATTTACCTGTACATAATTCAGTTAAAATAAGAAACTCTGCTTGGCCATGGTCTGATTCCTCCTTGCTAATACTGGCAGCAGCCACAAACTGGATGATGTTTGGATGGCCAGATAGTTTTTTCTGATAACACCAGGTTAAAGAAATAGCACTGAGAAAGTTTACTGCTACTTTGTATAACTCTTATCATTCGTAGGGCATAAGAACAAGTCTGGATCCACTCAGCATTCTTATTGCACTCCTCTAGCCACCCTGAACCATTCCAGTGTTACACCATCAATATGAATCAATTCCCTTATCAGGTCTACTGTCTAATCCAGCATTCTGTGAGACAGCAGTAGCCTCCAGGTGGCAGCACAACCACTGAGTCAAAGACTGCCCCGATACTGACAGAGCCAATCGACAGCAGTTGTCGAAATTCCTTTCTAGTTTGAATCAAGCTGTTCAAGGCGAGTAGCTAATTGATTGTCCATATCAAAGGAGTGATGCCACTCAACTCCCTTTGTCTCAGCTGAAACAAGAGTCTCCTAACTCTAAGCAGGAGAAGACCAGCTAAGACCTTGAATTCAGGGTAGTGTTGTGATAATTCTTGCAACCCAGTAGCTGCCTTCGACCATGTAAAAAGAAAGAAGGTTAATTCTTCTGGTCCAGAAACACCGAGACAGAGTTCGAGATGTCTGTTATGGCATCCACCTCTCTCAGTTTTAAGCAATTCAGCTGATATGCAGCCAATACCAGGTGTCTTCCTATTTTTCAGCTGACATACCTCACCCATCACCTCTTGTTTGGTGGGTGGTGACCAGTCACTTAACAGACCTGGCTCCAAGGTTTGGAAGCTAGGATCCTCTGATACTCATGAAAGACTGCTCTTCTTGAGGTCTTCGTTATGTTCTCTTCCTGTTCTTTTCCCCATTGGACCTTTTGGCTCCACATCCTTGCATCCACTTGTCACCTTGAAATGTCACAGCCTCCACAAATTTGTTCATTTGTTAACTATTATGAATGGCTGCACTTTTACTGTAACTCATAATCTACAGCACCAGGAAACTGAACAGAAATATTTTCACTATCTGGTCTGAGCTTGAATTTTGTTAAACACTGTCAATAGCTAATGAAACATTACCTGGTAATTGCACTGTTCAAATACAGAATTAAACAGAACTTAACACTGGACAATGAGATCATGTAGTATGTTTTGCAGTGCATCTGAGAGGGTAATACAAATGAACTGTACAAGTTTCATGATACAATAGATTAAACTGCTGTTCTGGCATCTTCACTCAGCAAATATGGTACTTATCAGATTAATTAACTCCAGGAATGAGACTGACAATAATAGTTGCATGTAACATAATATGTATTGTATGTACTATGTACGTATTTATGTATGAATACATGTGCGTGTGTGTATATGCACATATCGAGATCCAGGATGCTGCAACTAGCCTCACTGCATCGACTGCTGCTGAGTCACTAGAGATGAAATTCATCTGCTCTCATAATTACTCTGACGCTCTACGCTCTATGGATATTGAGTGCCCTCTGTGACATCAAGTCTGATTTCTGCAGGAGCTCTTCTTGAGTTTTACTATCACGACTTCATGCAAGATCTGGTGTGCGTCATCTAATTTAATACTTTTATTATTAGCTTTCCTACAACATAAATCTACAGCCAAACATCGACTACCAATTACTACAAGAATACTGTTACCACTACTGCAGGAAGTCTTTTTAAAATGTTGCTAGTAGTCCAACTCAAAAACATTTAAAATATGTGCAGGAATTATATCCAGCCAGTGCACATGTGCAAAAATGTCAGTTACATAGCACATTAAGTACTGCATGACAACTATATATATACACAGTTATACAGTGCAAGTAGATATGTGACAGTGTACAGTAGTTTCTGTTGATAATGGTAAAACAATGCATTACCATAATATTTATGAAGTCAACTCATATACAAGCCTAGACCTGACTAGAACTGCAGTTGTAGTCAATTTTAATCATTTTTAAAGGATACAAGAAACATTATTTCTCGAATGATTGCCTTAGACTTCTCTTCATCACTGGCCAAAAGCCTCTAGCAACAGAAAATGCCAACATGCTAAAACACAGGTTTTTTATACAAAAGTTAACAGTTCTAGGAAAACATAAAAATCATTTTGATTTACATTGTGGTCAGCTGGTCTTCAAATACAAACATACATACATGCATGCATGCCAGCATACATACATAAATACACATATACATACACACACATACATACATACATAACTAGTTCAAGATGACAAACGATTAGGACGGTTACGTTATAGGTGACCTTAACTTGAATTTAATATAAACAAAAACTATGCAAATCACTGGCGTAGTTGGATCTGTGCAACATAAATTTCGTTTGCAACACACTGTACATAAGAAAATATTTCAGATAATGATTATTATGAGACAGGTCAAAGGAACTTCGAGATCTCCTAATCCCTTTCTATCACACTGAATTTTCACAATAGGTGGGCGTGAGCAAACATTAGCCGGCAGGTGAGCGTCAAAGCACGTACTTTCAAGGCATATTCTTTTCCCGTTTTCAAGTCTTGAGCGACAAAAACGAAAGCAAATCCGCCTAAAATATAAAAACGATTCTGTTAAAATCAACCGATCCCAAATGTTGTCACGTTTTATATCATTATAAGAGAAAACATCAGGTGACTGTAAAAGGCAATCCATCGAAAACACGAACCTTCCGCGATGACGCGTTTAACCCTCAGTTTCTGGTCACCCAGTTCCACATTTTGTCCAACAAAGTCGTTATCTTGACTGACAACATTGCTTCCAAAATATCCAAAAGCTGATTTAAGAAAATCGGTCATTATGCGGCCTCAAAAGTCATCAGAAAATTATTATAAATACACAAACGACATCTCAAACCAACGAAAGAAACTGTATGACGATACAACTTCCGGTAGGTTGTCTCGCCGTGATGAATTATGTAGGGCCATTAGAGTTCGAATAACTCTGAATGAATAAATGAATGAACTTCGTAATCGTAATCGTAATCGTAATCTCCAAACTTCTAAAGCGCCACTCGAAAGCCAAGCGCAGGGCACCAGCTTATTCACGAGCGCTGCGTCTAATCAGAGGGGTTGTCAAAAGAGTAGTCCGAGGGAGGTCCGAGTCCGGTTTCCAGGGGATCAGAGAGGGCACAGCAGATGTTAAGGCGGGTGTCTTTTAGGTCGAGGATTGGAAGGTACAGGATCAGATGAGTCAGGATAAGAGTTCTTGAAAAGCAGAGACTTTAGTTTCGAGTGGAAAGCCTTGGGGGTGATGGATAGAGGAGCCTGAGGCAGATGATGGTGGATGATTGGCGATGATGGTGGAGGAACCGAAAAAGTGCGGAATTCAGGAGGTAGATCGTTCCAGAGACGCGGCGCAGTGTTGGATATTGCTCGGTTGGAGAACTTGAGATGAGAAAGTGACCGGGGGTCTAGAAAGAGTGAGAACGGAGGATGATCGGGTAGAACGGGTTGGCTGGATGGTGAAGAGTTCGCGGAGATATCTGGGCTGGGAGTGTTGTAGGGAGTTGTAGGTTAGTGATAGGACTTTGAAGTGAATTCGCTCTGGGATTTTTAACCAATGGAGTGATTTGAGGATTGGAGTGATGTGATGATGCTTGGGCGTTCTGGTGACGGCTCTGGCTAATGAGTTTTGGATGAGCTGCAGACGCTTTAGTTGGGTGGCTTCAAGGTTGAGAAAGAGGGAATTGCAATAGTCGAGCTTTGAGTGGACAATGGAGGTAGCAATGGTGGAGGCAGTTTTGAAGTCGAGCATGGGTCGGATGCGGCGGAGGTCACGAATGTGCATGAAGCAGGAGCGCGAGAGGTTGGAGATGTGATTAGAGAAGGAGAGATGTGGATCAAAAGTAACACCAAGATTGAGTTGCGTGGTCTTACAATAACTCGGAGCTTGTATGTATGTATGTATGTATGTATGTATGTATGTATGTATGTATGTATGTATGTATGTATGTATGTATGTATGTATGTAATGTATGTATGTATGTATGTATGTATGTATGTATGTTAGGGTGGTCCTCGCTGCAAAAGAAACTTTGGAAGATGACTTTTCTGCAGGTGCTTTCTAATGAAATGGTTCATCTTTGTAAGAAAAAGGGTTGTGTAAGAAATGAGACCAATCAGCCTTTCTTTACCACTGCCACATGGAGGTTGAAAATTATGTTGTTGGAGTGTTACGGCCGAGCAACAATTGCTCCGAATGCTGCAATTGTTACGCTGCAGTTATGTCAAAACTGTTTCGTTATTGACCCATAGTAAAGATATAACATAAGACAACATAAACAATTAAACAGTAAACAGTAAACACAACAGTAAACACTATTTTCAATCCTTTGAGTCATTTGACTCATTTGTCCAGTCAGTAAATGTATCCAGCTTATCCAGCTGACTGTAGAATGTCTTGCTTTCTTGCACCATGAAATTGACGACGATGACACTCAACCACTTGGAGTAGGTACTGGCGCTGTTGTTCGTCCTTTGTGAGGACTTTGTTGTAGTCCTGTATGAGAGCTACCCCACGCTTAGACCTGGGAGTCACTTTGGTCAGCCAATCTGACCCCACTTGACCCTAAAGTGACTTGAGGTCGACTTGAAGTCGACAACTTGGAGTCAAAACGACTTGACCCGACTTGGCAGAAAAACAACCAACTTCCGACTTCAAGTCGACTTCTGACATGATAATTACGATTACGTACGGCTAATTATACAAAACTGTCATGCCAATTTGCCTGGCAAGCTTTAATTTCTTATACTAATGAGTAATAATCTCAACACCTGATGAATAAAATTGCTTATTAGGCCTATTTTAAGCTGTTTGTGTTTGTTCTTGAACAATTTTGTAATGCTTTAATGGGTTAGGCCTAACAGAAGAATCTGCAGCGGACCGCGGACTGGTTGCACTGAATGGCGTGTTATAATGACACCGTTTAATTCTGTTGTCATAATTATTTGTCCACTAACGTCATTCAAATAGCAATGCATGCGTATCATCCTACAGTACTACCAACAATAAAGTCGATCATTGTCTAATTATAATAAAACAGTTTTTCCGTCTGCAAACGACTAATTATAATGCAGTACAACAAAGTAGCGCCAAACGATCGATTGATTAGTATGAGATCCAGATTTCTTTTGGTCGAATTCACTGACGACTAAAAGTTAATTGATTTGCGCGCGTTCAGCTCTTGGTGAGGCAGACGTGCTAACATTTATATTAACATTTCGATAATTCGATTCACCAGTTTTATGAAACGTACGTGTGACGCTTTAACATATAATAACTCATGATATAGATAAATCGACATCGATAAAAATAAGTAGGCCTAAGTAACTGCTTACCCCAACCGCCGCAACCGGCGTCGATAATACAAAATAATATCGCAGCCTAAGTAGCCTAGGCCTACGCGGTAGACCGTAGAAGTTAGAACTGGTAGGCCTCCTATGTGTCACCAACTGTTCTTTCTTAGTGACCTATCTCAGAACACTTTATACCTATTGCTACGTATAGATTGCTCAACTTTTGGTAGACTGTGGCTATAATTAAATTTACACCGTTCTGCGCTTTTGAATATTCTTCTTACTCTTTCAAATGAGATGAAAATCAACGTTTATCTTCAACACTTCAATTCAGTGTAGGCCTACATCGTCAACATAAATCAACTATATTTCTTAACACTTCACTCTCAATATACAGCTCTATCTACTGTATTAAGACAACTGCATTATTCAAATCGACTGTAATCAGCAATTTCTAACATTTCCCGCGCTATTGGCACAAGTACAAGCTATTTTCAGTCAATGTTTAAGTAAGACAAGCGGCGCTGACCGACGCTCAACTAGATCATGTTTATACATAATTATATAGCCTACAGGTGTATTGTCATGACACAACCCTAACACACAATAGGTCTTAAAAACGCTTGTTCACACTAAAAACACTATACAACTGCTTATACGCCATCGTGACCTCAAGATCATTAGTGTGGCGAGATAAATTTAGATTTGTTTGTGTCTCAAGTCGGTTTAAGTCGACTTGTGTAGAAAACAACTTGAGGTCACTTTTCTGTACAAATTCGACTTGGGGGTCAGTTGCGCTAAGCAGAAACGACTCGACTCGACTTGGGATGCCCAAGTCGACTGGGGTCGACTTATTGGGGTCGACTCCCAGGTCTACCCACGCTCTGCGAAATCGTTGACCACAGCGATAGCAAGCAGCACTTGCTGTGACGAAGTGAATGATTGATCATTCAGCCACTCTGCTGGGTCCTTGTCTAAGAACTCTGTGTTGAGTTTGAATGCTTGGAAAATGCGACTGGAAGCTGATGTCACGAAATCAGCCACAGTCTTGGTGGCAATGGTGTCCTTGGCTGTGAGGTCAACACGTGCCCGCGTACGTGGATCGCCTTGGCTTTCTTCTTTGAGGGCAGCCACCATCTTGCGTTTAGTGTCCATTGAAACGCTATCATCAAAAAGTGCAAGTCCTGCAAGATCCTCGCTTAGGTACCATAGATGATTCGCAAACTTCTTGCTGGTGGCCTGTGCAATCTGTGGATCAGGAAATGAGATCAGTTCCTTTAGGAATGCTAGGTCGCTAGCCGGAGCAGCAACAGCAGATGATGCAGTGAACCAGGCTTTCACGTACAGCATTGCGCTGAATGCTACAAATCGCCTAAAACCCTTGAGTTCTCCAGCGGTTAAGTGGAATTGTTTGCGAAACATGTAGATTTTCAGCCCCATAGATGACACGTGCCATCCATCTGGCGCGGTGAAAGGCCCCTGCACATGGTTGGATGAATCTGGTTCCCCTTGGAGGATGACCGCCGAAGAGAATGATGGTTAATTCGAGCAATTCACGATAGTCATCACGAGGTTGGACAATTGTGAGGTTTCTTATGCAGAATGATATTACTTGCTCCTTGCAGCCGAAAAACACATCTGCAAATGCAGCATCAAGGTCGTCATCCATCATCGGATGAAACTTGCTTTGATCGATGGAATTCCACTGTGACTGAAAACGCTTAAAGATGGCTATGTCGGGACCAGAGGACGGACCAAGACAGGTTGAGAATGCTGCCTCTGCCACGAGTTCGAAAATGTGATGTCGACATGCGAAATTGTACAGTGGGCGTCCTATTTTCTGTTGGAGAAGTGTGCAGGCTCCACGTGCTGCTCCGGTGTTACTGGCTGTAGTGTCAAAACTCATGCCGACCACTTTGTCTGATAGCTTCCAATCTTCCAGGCTCTGTAACACTGCAGTAGCTGCTGCTTCTCTAGTACCTTCGGGAAGTTTCGGTACGAAACCGTCACATCAATGATAACTGGGGTTACAGAAAGAAACAGGGGCCATGTGGCAGTGGTAAATGAACTCGTAATCGACTGAGTTTTCACTGAATTATTTCTTTAGTGAAGTGGAACACAAATATGCAAAAGCACTTTGAAGAAATTAAACTTTGTTTCTAAGGACCACCCTAATGTATGTATGTATGTATGTATGTATGTATGTATGTATGTATGTATGTATGTATGTATGTATGTATGTATGTATGTATGTATGTATGTATGTATGTATGTATGTATGTATGTATGTTGTATTGCAGGCTGTCTGTTCTGTTAGTAGTTAAGATTTAAATTGCATAACATATGTAAATGTACAGCGCAGTGCGTTTGTCAGGCGCTTAATAAAGAAAAAGATATTATTATTATTATATGTATGTATGTATGTATGTATGTATGTATGCATGCAATGTTACGAATTGTAAATGGAAGATAGTTCCAGCTAAGATCTTTCCCAGTCAGCACTGGAAATTGGCCCCAGTCGTCACCCAAATGGGCATTTTGGGTATGACCTGGGCTTCGGCGGATTTTCCTCTGCCCTAAATATACCCTAATGCTCGCTTGGGCGAATTTGCCTCAGCCCTAAAAACACCCTAATGCTCGCTTGGGCGAATTTGCCTCTGCCCTAATGGTTGTACAAAACCCGTACGTGACGCAATGCGTCATTATTCGGACTCTAGGCCTATTCCGACTGTCTGACTTAATTCTGACTTAATTCTGATTTAATTCTGAATGACTTATTTAGGCCTATGGCTGAGTTCTGACTCAATGAATTCTGACTAAATTGACTATTACTTAATTGACTTCTGACTTCATTTCTGATTTGACTTATTTCTGACTTAGTTAATTTTGATTGACTTATTTCTGACTTATTTCTGACTTATTTAATTGTGATTGACTATTTGAGTCTTAATTCTGACTTAATTCTAACTGAAATGACTAGGCCTATTACTTGACTTCTGAATAGATATCTGACTTGACTTTTGACTTATTTTTTTCTGACTGACTTAATTATTTATGGCTTAATTCTGACTTATTTAATTATAACTGAACTATTACTTATTTTGGCTTCTAACTTGACTTCTGACTTGACATAATCTGATTAGTTTATTTATGACTTGAATTCTCACTTCATTATTAATTATTCTGACTTGACTTCCGACTTGACTTCTGAGTAGATTTCTGAATTAATTGCCTTCTGACTTGACTTGTGACGTAGGCATAGGCCTACTTTGACTTGTGACTTCCCTTATAAAGTTATAATTATGACCTAATTGCCTGAGACTTGCATTTTAACTTGACTTAATTGAATTGAATTAAATTAAACTAAACTTTGCTTTACTTAATTTTATTTTGTTGATCTTAATTTATTATTAATGAAGAATTGCAATGCTATAAA
Organism: Aporrectodea caliginosa; assembly: GCA_020284085.1. Lineage (NCBI taxonomy): Eukaryota > Metazoa > Annelida > Clitellata > Crassiclitellata > Lumbricidae > Aporrectodea > Aporrectodea caliginosa. Next base: position 109,492 of record JACEVL010000959.1, read on the forward strand.
AAGTATAAATGTATTTGTCTATAAGTCCGCTATAGGATAATTCTGAGCTTCCAGCTAGGCCGCTATTTTGGTTGGTGTTTGTGTGCTGAGACCTCTAGCGGGCAAAATGTCGCTTGATAGTGCCTTGCTGGGAGATATTGGAAGATACTTTGCCCGACCTCGGATCTAGTTGCAGTTGCCGAGATGCGATATGCCTGAATAATTTTCTTACTCGTACGATAGGTCTCTAGCCTATGCGACTGACTGTCGCCCAGTCGACGACACGCGCCGATACAGCGACAGATAGCCTACGTAGGCAGACAGTTATACAGACGACGTGGTGCTGGCTTCTTCAAGGAGATGGGCGAGTCACTTGAGTCAGACAGAGACGGCAGGCTACGGGGTTTACAAAAAACACCGTCGGTATGTGGGCGCGACGTTTTAGCATCACTGGTGTTGATGTAGGGAAGGGAGGAGGAGGAGGGGAAAGGCACGCGAAGGCTTTGCAGCCGAGATGACTATAGGAGCCGAGGAAAAGATATATATAGGCCTACGACATAATGTCCACAGGCACAGGCCTGGGCTCTCTCGCGTTTTGGACTTTGACTCTCGTGTAGGTCTTGAGTTGATAGCAGCGAACGAATAGGCGGGGAGTTAACGATCGTCTGGAGCAACTGGAAATTAAGGGGAGTACGAATAATTGTGTCTATTATAATTGCTAATCCGGTTTACCCGGAATATTTACGCTAATATAGAATACACTACACTAGGTCTAGTCGATTTTTGTCTATTACTTCTTAGTTGATAGTTGACGCCTTTTTCTATTTAGGCCTACTAGTAGGATATTTGGAGTGTTCCCTCGGTTTTTTCGTTGAACATAGGACTGGTATTTTAGAGTTTAGGGCAAATAATGCCAAATTTTAACTTAAAGCATATTTTAAAAAAGAAATAAAACTGTAGCCTATGCCATCGGTGTGATTTTATTTGTCTAACAGCAGTAAAAAATAATTAATATTATTGATTGGTGTGGACCATAACTGGATATTGAATACCGGAAATGGCCAATCCATTTGTATCAAGAGGTGGGGAGTCGTATTGGACGATCCGTAGACGCATACGGGCGGAGATCAATTCAGAAAATAATTCAACCATTGATGAATTAGTCAGTGTTTAGATGAATCACCAAATGTTGAAATGCTTGACCCTGGAACCTATGAGAACTACTTAGTGGCGATAACTTTGACAATCAGATTACTTCTTCTGAGGAGTCAGATGTCTTATCTGATGCTGAATCTTTTGAAACAGGTTTAGGAACTAAACTGGCTGATTGGGCAACTTCATTTAACATGGTTTACATCGATAAGGGCGCGCACAAAAGGGCATTTAACATTACCAATACTTCACTTGGTTCATTGTTATCTATTCTTAATAGATATCATCCTGAATTGCCACTGGACCCCAGAACTTTGCTCAGGACACCAAAGACTTGCCCCATTCGTAGTCTAGAGACAGGCAGTGAAATGTGTTATTTTGGCATTAACAAAGGCATCCAGAGGCTGGCAGACAGCGGCATTTTATCATGCTTACAGCAGACCGATGTTATTCAGTTGCAATTCAATGTTGATGGGCTTCCGTTATTTAAGAGTTCTAACATGCAGTTGTGGCCAATTCTGTGCTTAATAAAACTTCATGGTGTTCATAAGCCTTTTGTTGTTGCCGGATTTTGTGGAACGAAGAAACCTGCTGATTTGAATGATTTTTTTTAAATTTCATTAATGAATTAAAAGAATTACAACAGATTGGTGTAATTATAAATGGGAATCTGCATGCTGTTGCAATACATAGTTTTGTTTGTGATGCCCCAGCAAGAGCATTTCTTAAAAATATAAAATTGCACTCTGGCTATAGTAGCTGCGAACGCTGTACACAGGAGGGTGAGTGGTTTGGGAGGGTCGTCTTTCTCGAGACTAACTGTCCATTGCGTACTGCTGAGCAATTTGTGGAAATGGTTGATGATAATCATCATATGGGTTCAACACCATTAACCACCTTGTCCATGGATTGCATATCAGATTTTGTTCTTGACTAATATGCATTTGCTATGCCTAGGTGTGACCCGAAGAATGATAAAATGTTGGTTATCAGGGCCTTTAAATGTCAGAATAGCAGCAAACACAGGTCAAGAAATTTCCACCAAATTATTAGGTTTATCTGCATTTATTCCCAAAGAGTTTGTTAGGAAACAACGAAGCATGAGCGAAATTGACAGATGGAAAGCAACAGAATTTAGGTTATTTCTACTTTATACAGGGATTGTTGTTTTAAAGGGTTACCTGAAAGATGAGCTGTATAATAATTTTTTGTTGATATTTGTTGCTAGTTCTATTCTACTTGGCCAAAACCAAGGATGTGATGAACTTTATGCATATGCTGACACGCTGTTAACTTTATGTGTAAGAGTCTGACTTACGTGTGCTTTATGGTAATACGATGTGTGTTTACAATGTTCATGGGTTAACACATTTAAGTAGTGATGCAAAGAAATTTGGATCACTGGATAATGTAAGTGCCTTCCATTTTGAGAATGAATTGAAATCATTGAAACGTTTAATTAGGAAGCCCCAAAATCCACTATCACAGCTTTGTCGACGTCTCTCTGAAATTGAAGAAATCTGTAAAAAGAGGAAAGAAAAGCCAAATTTCCCGATAGCACGTCGGCAACATTTTGACGGTCCTTTGACTGATGAGTGTGTTAATGTACTACAGTTTAAAGAGTTAAAGTTGGAACATTTTGTTCTTTCAGTTGCTGATGGTAATAATTGCATTTTCAGTATAAGTAAAGGACCATGTATTGTCAATATTCTTAATTTCATTGTGTTCATTTTGTTAAAATTTTGGTTGTCCATTTCCAGATGCAGTCAGAAGGAATGCTTTGCTGAAGCCGGAATTTGCAACAGATTCAGCAATTGAGAAGGCAATAAGCTCTTGGTTTTATAACGCAATGGATCATCAAGGTGGACGTTTGGCAAGAACAAAGCTTTCGGTGAAAAAAAAGTACGAAAAGAATAGTACCTGTCATCAGGTGACTAGCACCTGCGAAAGAAGTTGCCAAAAACATAATTCACGATTTTTGTGTCTGTTTTGTGACATTAAGTTTCCTAGAAAGTGTTTTAAAATATAACCAGCATTTTTAGCATTGAAATTTTGTCATGTTCATATTTTCTGCTACATTCAAGTTTGGCCATACAAATTGGGTGTTTTTGTAGTATTCCTATTATAACATGGTAATTAATAACAGGCAATTCTTTACTCTGTTGCACTTCAGTCATTTACTTTGATTCCGTTGCACGAGTAATTATTTTCATTTTGTATTAGTCATTTTTTAAATTGTATTGCAACAGTCATTGCTTTCGTTTTCTTGCAAATAACGGCAGAAGGACCAACATGTCAATTTGACACCTTTTCGGTTTTGTTCGAACATAAATTTAATAGTGGGAATTCAACAATGAAACTGGTTACAACTTTTATAGCATTGTAAATAATTTGTCATTTGATTGTTAATTCTTTGTTAACTATGAAAAAGTTTCATCGTTAACAATTTTTTATGTGCTTGTTTAATGCGATGGTGTTTAAATTGTTAAAAGCACGGTGATACATGTACGTTAAACAAATATAATATGCATGGCTTAATAAAAAGTAGGCAGTTGCTTTTTCCTTATTTCTTATATTTCACTTGCCACATTGTAATTGCTTAGAGGCAGTGGGAAATGTTATTATATGCAGAATTGAGTTGTAATAAAAACTGTACATTAATTTTTTTACTTAGAAACACCATAGGCCTATTGCTTATATTATTATCTATGGGGAGGTGAATTCGATAAATCTCCTCTAGAATTCTGTTGTATTTTTATGACATTCTTTTTGTGGTTATAAAAAAAAAATATTCAGGTTTGTTCATCTAGGAAAGTGGTCTCGCTGTTTGGTTGCGTTTACAGAATATCCAAATTGGATAAATCTCTTTGAAAATGCTGTTACTTTTTATGACTGTAATATTTTTGTTATACAAACATAGACACATTCAGAATTAATTCTTCTTTTAAGCCTTTTGTGTTTGTTTACGTTAATCGAATATCAAAATTGACTGGTTCAATTTGGTGAACCGAAACGTAACTGTTTGTTATTCCATCTCATTAAGCTACATTATTCCATGTAATCTATTATTATGTAGCCTACCGGTATTGTTGGAATTTGGGTTGCTTTAGGGCCAGACTGTACACATTTATTAATATTATGTATTTCTTGAATTTAGGTTCGTTTATGGAAAGACAGTGAGCTAAGCAACCCAATTAGGGAGTGCTTAGTTAGGCTATGTACTGTTTTTCCATCCATCCATCATCCATCCATTCCATCCATCATCCATCCATTCCATCCATCCTTTTGGACACGCAATTTGGGATCGGAAAGGTTCCTAATTTGGGACCCGTTTGGGCAAACATTCTCTTGCCCAAACGGGCCCCTAATTAGGAACTTAGATTTCACAATTGGATTTGGCATATGCCGAGGCTAAGAAAATGAAGTCGCTAGCACTTCATGCCAATGGCTAGCTCAGGGTTAGCTAAAGAACTGCTCCTCTTCTTCTTATTTATGTACTTTTCCCGTCCATCCATCCTTTTTGGGCACGCAATTTGGGACCGGACAGGGTTCCTAATTTGGGGCCCGTTTGGGCAAACATTCTCTTGCCCAGACGGGCCCCAAATTAGGAACCCTAGAGGGTCCTAAATTCGGTGCCCAACTGGGGCCAGTGAGCATAACCAAGCTCTCCCCTAATTGGGTTTGGCAAACAGGCCCCATTAATCCCCCTAAAATTTTGCTGTCTGGGTTGGTTCCAGTATGAATGAGAATTAAGGCACGGTGCGCCAGCATCGATGTACGGGAGCGTAGAACCATGAAAGTCTCTATGAGCTGCCGAAAGTAAGGATCGACGCTGGAGACGGGAACATTAAGCAGTCTAAGCTCCCTGATGTAGGCTACTCTGGGGCCGCACCGACCATCAGTTGTCTACTGCCTCCTATAAAGAATGTTACCCACGTACGTACTAACTCCGTCCTCGTTCACATAATCGTGAGATCCCGCATGCTGAAGGTTAACCCGATGTGGTTTTATTACGCGAATGTTATTCAATTGACTTTATTGCTGATCTTTCTTTTTACTTTAACCTTACTCTCTCACAGATCCATATATGTCTGTTTTATTATATATAATGATTTCTTGTAATTTTGTGATTTCTGCGATTTTTTACTTAACACTCTTAGATTGTTCTTATCAGATGTTCCCGCAGTGCGTTTGCAGGCGGTTCAATAAAGCACTTACTTACTACTTACTTTACTTATAAACATAGTTCTAGTAAGTTTAAGTTCAAGAGCTCGAGTATGAACGAACGTACCAAGAAGAGGCTGCACACTGAGAGACTGTCGGCTGGAATTTAAATTGAGTAACTTGTATATATGTAATATGTTTGTTTTGTAACTTAGAGAGTTGCTAGCTGTAGTAAAGCAAATTGTTCAATTAAATAAGTATAGCGCTAAATAAATCACGATGATTGCTACGCCGTTCATTTGGTCCTTGCAGATGTTTGATGTTGCCATGGCGGACGCCATCTTGTAAACGAATGAGTGTTCGCTACAGACATCGAGTTATTATCAGTTTTTAAGAATTGAAAACATGACGTCCAGATCCAGCGTCAGAATCACTAAAAAGGATCGTCCAAGATCGTCCAATATGACCAGTATAGGTCAATATTTGATACTTTTGAGAATGTTCTGTAATCAAAATCGTGAACTCCAAATTTCTAAGAGTTATTTAATCCTAATCGTAAACTCCAAACTTCTAAAACTCCACTTGAAAGCCAAGCGCAGGGCACGAGCTTATTCACGAGTGTTTCGTTGTGTCAGAGAAGATGTCCTGAGATACTGAGGAAGAACGAAGTCTGGTTGCCAGAAGAGCGGGGAGAGAATGAGGCAGAAGAAGGTCCACGGGGCTTTCCTTTCGGACGAGAGAGATTGGAAGGCGCAATCAGGATTGGAATTCTTGAATAGGCGAGACTTTAATTTGAATTGAAAATCTTCAGAGATAATAGATAAGGGACGGTGGCCGATTTGCTTAGAGCACTTGGCCTGTCACGTGGAGTACGGTTCAAGGCTGACCCAAGGCAGCTACTTTGCAGAGCCCTTGAGCAAGTCCTTAACTCACAATTGCTTAGCGCCATTAGTATTCTGTCGTATGTTCGTGTGCACTTCTGAGGGAGGGCAACATCAAATACAGTTGTATTGTATTTATTACAGGGCTTGAGGCAGATGATGGTGGGTGAAAAGCGATATTGGTGGAGGAACTGAGAACTAGTTGAATGATTAGGGATTGGGGTGATGTGGTGTAGCTTGGGTGTCCTGGTGACATCTAGGGCAAGTGAATTTTGGGTGAGTTACAGACACTTCATTTGGTTCAAGATTCAGTGGCTATGGCCAATGGAGGTAGCAATAATGGAAGCAGTTTAAAAGTTGAGCATGAATTGAATGCATTGGAGGCTACAAATATGCATAAAGCAGGTTCACAAGAGGTTAGAGATGTGATTAGAGAAGGGAAGATGTAAGTCAAAGGTGATGCCATTATGTTGCTCAGGCATATCTTAGGTGAAAGTGTGGATGACTGGGGGATTATCTTCATCTGATCTGGATGACTTAAAGTGATGAATTCTGTTGTAGCAGGATTGAGATAGAGGATGTTAGTGGACGTCAAGTTTGAGATTAGATTAATAACTTCAAGTAATAGAGATGATGTGAGTAGGGAGACGGACATGAAGAGTTGAGTGGCATGTGCATAAGGATTGTGGTTGATTGAAAAAGGATTCTATGATCCTATTAATGGTGTAGCCTACAGGATTAAGATTAGTGACCCCAGAATAGAGCTCCTTGCACTTCACACGACTTTCAAAGTACATTTTTTTATGGTAATTTACCCCTTGTAGTTGTCAACTTAGCTGACATATTCAAGTTCTGTGCACTGTTCCTTCACTTGTGACTTAGAGTAGTAGGCCTACTAAGACTTTCCCTGGTTTGTTATAGAGTGCATGCACTTACCTTTAAGCTCATGACGTGAAATTTGGTCAGTTCCAAAACAGTACATGTGCGTCTGTTCTCAATATATTTACTAATATAGTTTTAACTGTACCATAAACTGAACTCTTACTGCTATCGAATCCAGCTAATAAAATTTTACTTTAAGATACGTTAAATACTTTAGCTTTGGTTAGGATTGGATTTTTAGATGGCAGATGAAGGGTGTGGTACATCATTATGTTCCAGAATCTGGCACTGGTGATAGTAGCATTTAAATCACAATGGCACAAGTACTGTTATGCTTAGTGTACTCAAAGAATGTGTCATGCTATTATGCACCTCTGAGTAGAAATCTTGAAGGGGGTGCTATATAAATGTTCAGTTACATGTGTCCTATCTGGGCAGAAGTTATATGTGATGCTGCAGAGTTGCAGACAAGCATAATAGTCCACAGCATCACAGTAAAAACTATGTTACGTGTATATATGTGTTATGTGTCAGAAGACATAAGACTTAAATGTAGCACATTACAGAGAGAAATAAGTTCAAGGAGTAAGTTGATGCATCTGCTCCATTCTCTGTTGTCATATATGGCAACCATTATTTGTGACTCAGGTAAACATCACAGCTCTTTTTACTTTGCCTTCTTGCACTCCCCCCTGGGTCCCACAGCGACGTGTCATTCCCCTGCTTGAGGTTGATGCAACAGTCATAGTTGGATGATCTTGATGTACTCAGAACCTTGTTCCTTGAGATACTGAGTCAGCGTCTGTGCTGCATTGCTAGCATCTGTATGTGAAATGTGGCGATGATTTTCAACAGCATTCTCAACATCATCATTTGGTCACTATATTAGCATATTTTCATTAAACTACCACTTGTTAACAATACCCGTGAGTTGATCTCACTGTGTCAGGAGGCATCCAGGCGTCACTGCATGTAACCTGGACTTGCGTGTGCGCTTTAACGGTGCTTCACTGTAGTTGTGTTAATGAGGTATCTCTAGTTTTTGTGGTGGCTGTTTATGTCACCGTACTTATTATTTATTTATTTACTGCATTTATTACACATGTGAAGTCAGTTAATCTTGAGTTTGTGGCACAAGACAAGGATGTACACACAAGTTGTTGATGATTATGATCATGATGATTATTACCTAGAGTATGCTCAGTAGGCATGAACCACCAATCATTGGAATTGAGAAGGAGCATGCTGCTGGATAGACCTGTGCTACAGTTGCACTTTAATAATTTGGTTGTGTTATTTGGAGTGATGCCACCCATATGATTTCCCCTAGCTTACTTGTTATCGCTCCTTTTGAGTGCCTTACAAAAGCACTGTCTTTGCTAGCCTAAGTGGTGTTACCGTTCATTAAGAACAGAAAGTTGATCTTTTAGGATATGATTCTCGCTGAACTAGAAAGTAGTCAACACTGGTGGTCTCTTACATCAGGAGCATAGCCAGGAAAAATTTCGGAGGGGTTTTAAGTTTTTTAGGGGTTTTCATTGGAAATGGTCGTATTTTCTACATGTTTAGTTTTTAATAACAGTAGTGCATTTATTTCGGGCGGGTGTGGAACCCGTAAAGCCACCCCCTCAATACGCCCATGTCTTACATGCACATATCATCCAGCTAGTGGTTGCCCTGTTTTTTATTTATGAGTAATATCGGGTAGCAAAAGACACTGAAGTGGTCTGAAATATGCCAGTTGGCAAAATCGTCTATTAACATTTTCAGTGACAACTTTGAACATATATCCCTGTATCGAACAGTCCATGTATGGTCTCTTTGTGTTGCTCATACAAAATGTCTTCTTTTAGGACACTGATAGTTGTCACCTTGTCCATAAACTTGAAAACTGCTACATAGTCCAAACTGCTCTGCAAACTTGAATACAATTTCTGCCAGAATTATGACAATTACCTGATCCATCCTACAAACTCACTAAATGCTGCACTTCTTGCAATCTCAGAGCAAGTCTTTTACTCAAAACTCAAAATACCCCTTGACCCCCCCCCCCCCCCATCCACAAATCATATCTTCATTTCTCATCTTCCTCTGACCTCTTTCACTGCTTCTATTCTAATCACCATCTATCACAATCCTCAGATTGCCTCCCTGCCTACCCTGGACTGGAATGGGACCTGAGCTAATCTGCCTATCAATCTGTCAGCTTCCGATGATTTTAATAGCAGATTTTGGGCTATATTAGTGTTTGTTGTTATCGGACATTACATGAGTTATATAGACATGTTTAGCACATTTAACTGATGCTTTGAGTACTTTTAAAGCCATTATTAACATAATAGTCATAATTATGTGTATTCATTACTGTAATTATAAATTTTGAGATTCCTACAATGCCAAAAAGCGAAGTTGTGGGAACCATCTTGTTCATAGTCGCTCAGATTGATAAGCGCAAACATGACTCTGGTGGCTTAATAACAAAATATCATTTTCAGCCGCTCTCAGTTTATGAGGGGAGGTGTACAAAGGTGTACAGTATGTTCAGACTGTAGTTGTTGTATATGGTGTGTAGAACCAAATGTCATTATGCTTGTTGTATCAGCGGTGGTTAAAATCTGGGTGACATTGGGGCCCAGTTGTAGCCATTGAGTTTGATTCTATGTGTAACAAACTTTGGCAGGTTGTTGCATATGATGGCTTCTCGTGCCAAGGGCATTTTATTTTGATTGACAATGCAAACTGTGTAATGAATTGGTCTGAGGGTCTATGAAACAGAAAATAAGTGCCTCTCATAGGTCTTTTACGGATTCTGCACAAGCATATATGCAGACATAGAGACAGAAGCACAGAGAGATACAGAGGCAACACATGGATTAACAGTGACAGAGACATACAGAGGAAAACTGATGGACAGAGGAAGTGGGACAGACTTACTCTGTTAGAGTAACATAGATAAAGGCAGAGGTAGGAGGACGGAGAGAAGACATACATAGAGACACTGATTGAGAGCATGGCAGAGGCATACAGAAGCACACCATTGAACAGTGGCAATGAAACATTCATGTATATGTAAATAAACAGAGAAACACCATAGAAATAATCGATAGACTCTGCCCAATGGTTGGTTGTACTTGTGTCCGTTTATCACACCGTGTTGACTTTGCACACACATAGACGTGATTATGGTGTAAACTTACGCTTCATATCTTGAGATTTACGGTGCAGCTCTTCTAACTAGCGAGACTTTCACCTGCACAGTAGAGTATTCATGTACGATCAGATTGTTAGTAATTGGCAGAAGATCATGTTGCCACATGATAGGCTACTTGGACACGGAATTCCTGGGTCTGCTAGTCTTTGCAAGCTGTCAAGGAATAACTGTATCGCATAATCTAAAAGTGGAATAGTACAGCTAGACTTTCTGTCACTGACAATTTGAAAGATTTGGAGTTAATATTCCAGAAGTACTTAAAAGGATCAGTACTTAAATGACAGTATGTGGAAGAAATCAGAACATTTGATTTCCAAGTTGTGCTGTTGGAAACTTTAAGAATTGAACTTTGAAAGCATTGGTCAAGAGAAGTAATTCAGAGCAAAATGATACTAAGAAAGAACCGTGCATTGTTGTGCAGCAAAGATTTTTATTGAAGATTAAAAAATATTAAACGTTTGAGTAAATACCGGAATATAAGTCCCATCAGCCATACATTGCTTTGGCAACCACTGGAGAGATTCTGAGTGATTTTACGACACAGTGCAATACGTTGATGGCTACACAAGCAACTTCCCGTGCCGCTCCCTCTGTGGATGCATCCGCCAGAGGACCTCGGAGAAACTCTGTTACACAAGGTCCAGGTCCATTGGTTAGAAGGATGTCGGTTGTCCAGAAGGCCAGTCGTAAGTTAATGAATTATCATAGAATGAAAATCAATGTCTTAGTGGGTTGTCAAATGAAGAGGTCAAGTACAGGAAGATGGAAACAGAATAATTATGGTATGACTATTTGAACTATGTGAAATATAGGTGCTTGGTTGTAGGATTTCTTGACTGAAGCACAGATGACAACTGAAACACAACAGAAGGAGCTAAGTATCCTTAGTGATAACTGGGGAGCCATTGCATGGGGATTTATTTCATATGTTACCTTACATACTTGCTTGCATGCATCCCGTACTTGGATGATGCATCATGGTACCTTTGCCATGGTCAGCCCCAGACAAGCAGGAAGAGGCTGCTGCCATGAAACCTAGAAGGAACTTTCTGTCTTTTCTCTGCCCCTGTTTAGCAAGAACTAAGAACTCTGTCTAGAGCCATGAATTGATCTGTCAACATATGAACATATGGCCTCTGTGTTTAAATCGTTGCATTGGCTCTTTGTTCAGTAAAGATTTGAGTCATGGCTTATAAACCACAATAGTGACAATACTTAAAAATCAATTCTTATTCTCCCGACCAGGTCATCTGATTTTCTTTCTCTGGTCATACCTGAAACTGCACTGCTATTGGTGTACACATGTTTAAATTGCTGGACTTAGATGTTGGAACTGTCTGTGTATTTGTTCATTCTGCTCAGCCACTAATGTTGCTTTGCTCTCAATTTAACACTTGCCTTTCCAAGGTGCTTATCCGCTTTTGGCTGTCTTTTTGAAGTTTTTGTCTTAGTGGAGTGATCTTCTGGATATTGATGACACCTTCTTTGTGAATCATTGGTTGATGCCTTGTGCATTAGACTTTGGCATTGTAGTCATTGCAAATGAATAACAGCCAGCAGTAGAAGACCAGTTCTTGTGATTGGCATGTGTGTCGTGAAGTTTGAGGCACCTTCAAAGAATTTCATATTTAAGAGCTATGTAAATTTGCTCTATATTAGTTATAATTATATTGTTGCACAATGCTGATATTTGAACTTCACCATTCAGCCGATGTGCTAAGATTCGATTCGTAGATTTTGTGATGATGCTCTTTCACTTATGTTGTTATACAAAGGCAAGAAAGGTGGAAAGGGTGGTCGCGATGGAACACCAGATAAGCCATCCAGCCCAAGTCTGGGAATGGAGGACGAGAATGAGTCTCAGAGGAAGGTCATTATCAGCGATGAAATTCTTGCCCTCAGAGTGAAGCCAGAAGACCTTGAAAGGGTGAGCTAACAATCAGAACATATAATATGGGAGCCGTTGTTTAGGTGGTGTAAATATATGTTTTACTATTCTGTTCTTAGATTGTGATATGTAGGTAGTATATCATTGTGATGTACTTAGTCATTTAAGTCACCATGGGGTAAGGGGAAGCTGCCACAACCCTGCTCAGGCTGGGTCCTGGGATCCATGCAAATCTACCATGTTGACGCTTTCTTCAGGCAACTCCTTGGGCCTACCAAGGTATGAGCAGCCCAATATCGGCCTTAGAGGAGACTTGCCTATGCAGTAAAGAGACAAAACTGGCAAGATGGCATGAGCATTACAATTCATTGCTCAACCACTCACCAGGCTCCCAGGATGAATGCAGGGTAGTAACTGATGACTCAGAAATTAGCCAGTTAATGCCTTCAGAGGCAGAAGTCACTGATGTTGTCCAGGGTATGAAGGATGGCAAGGCACTGGACTTAAACAGAATAACACAAAAAAATGCTCAAAGAACATGAGGGTGCAGTCTAAGTGGTTCACTCAGAGGACCTGGTAGACAGTTAAGTGATTGCAGCTGAATTGAGACGAGAGATTATAACCTCATTCTACAAAGTCAAGGACAGCAGAATGGAGTGTAATAACTTATTGTGAAATCACGCTTTGAAACTGCCTGTCTCATGGATAGTCTTCAAGGGTATCTATTATGGTACGTGAAGAATCTGTTCCTTAGCATACAGGAGTACAGGAGCAAAGTGGTTTCACTCCAGGCAGGTCCTCAACAGGCAGGAGTTCACTCTCATCCAGACTTGACACCACAGGTACAAACAATCACTTTGGATTGCTTATTCTGTAGACTTGAAAGCCACATTTGACTCGTTAGATAGGTGTAGTACTTTGGCGTTTACTTCATGAGCTTTGTCAAGCTCATGTGCTCGACTTAATCAGATAGTAAGTGCCTCTGGTCTGATTACTTGCTAATGTTAATTAAGTTGATGAAGTCAATTGCTTTGAGGTGATAAAGTCTTGCCTACTGTGCTGAAGCATGATGCTTTTCAAGTTTGTTAACGAGTCTGAATGTCATTAATTGTAAACAGAATTCAATCCAAGTCTTCTGATATAATTGGACTACTAATAGCCAATGATTGAATAGGTTAGCCACTTCTGTCATGAACCCCTTCTACTCCTCACACCTTGCCAGGATTACGCTCAGAGATGTACAGTTATTGTCCATGTATATTATGGGTGTTGTAGGATCCCGCGAATTTGTTCAGAGCTAAAAAAAATGTGTGGGCTGGTGCCAATCTCCAATTCACCTTCATCAGCAACAGTCTGAGTATGACTAAAGTTGATGTATGATTGCAGGTTTGAATGTTCTGAGCAGACTCTAGTTGTAGAGTTTGGTGCTGACTGGGATGAGCTTGGACAAATTTGAAACTGCTGTGACACTGTGGTCTGTAGGATCCCTCTGTTGTTAGCTCAGGGCATAGGAACAGAAAATAAGCATCTCTGTAACACACTGCAAGATATCACTTTACTTATATCTGTGACACACTAGGGAATATCAGAAATTTTACATTCATGAATTCAGTTCTCACTTTTGTGCATTCATTTCTCACTGGCATTTCACTTTTTTCTTCTCATACTTCTGACAGTATGTTAAGGTATATCCAAGTTACTTCATTGCTGCTGTCTTGGGGTCAGTATTCTGGTTGAATTTAATAATTAAATTAATTGAATTTTCTTATTTAGATCCGTGAACCAAAGCCTCCGGTCGAGGGAAGAAGGACGCCGACAACAACGTCTGTTATCATCCGGAAACTGAAACCACCTGTGGAATTCAATCAGACCAGAGCACATAGGTACATATAAAAAAAGTTGCAGCCATGCAAGGCGCAAGCTCATTGTACTTTTGCTGCCACCTAGGGAATGAAGGCATGAGCTAAGGCATGAGCTAAACCCAGGGGCCTTACGGAATTGAACTGGGTTCGTGAAAACTTCAGGCAAAGCGTGTTATCCTTTATACTATCCCCCTTCCCCCTGAAACATCTTAAGTTTTACCTTGCTAGTCTGATAAGTGTTTGACCGAGCAAATTATCACCATTGCTATAAGGAGCTTGAAGAACAATTAATTATATTGTTAAGAACTTGGAGAACTGTTACTTTGTTATCTAGACACATTTAGATAGTGTCTATCTAGATAATATAGTGTCATTTGAGTGTCTCACATCCTTAAACCTTTAACTTAGAGCGTGTACTAAAATGTATGGGAAACCAATGCAGCTCATCGTTAAACGGTTAAATCCTTAGGAATAATAAGTTCATCAGTTAGCAAACAGTTTTCAGATATATAGAAAGTCACCACTGTTGGGCTCTTGTACACACATACAGCCCAACCAGCAGAAATGAAAGTTGACACCATGTCATGTTCAGAGTTCCTGGTCTGTTCCACCTTGAGGGTAATTTCAGGAATGACAATTCCGGAAAAAAGTCTCCAACAAATGGTTACATTGCCTCTGCATTAGGGTCAAAGGTGCTCTGCTGAGTGGATAATTTTCCAGTTGAGAATGGTGTCTAAATCCCCCCCCCAGACACACCTGGTTCTCATTCAGTTGATCTTTGTAAGGTTTAAAACAGATGCCATATAATTTTATCTCGATATATGCGACAGGGTGCACAAAAACTCGGAGAACATCAAAGAAGCAGATTATTTTTATTTATGTATTGGTTGAATTTCTTGACTTGTGTTATTGTTCTGTGTTTCTGTTGTGTTTTAGTGTTGTAGTAGCAAAGCCGGCTCCGCCTGATGCACCCGTTGTGCCACCAACCTATGATGGTCAGTCAGTTACACGCAGTTTGAATCCCTTTAGCCTTACCAAATCTTTTCCTGTTTATTCTTTATCTGTTTTTCCTGCCAGTTATTCTTCTGGTTCTTGTGGAGGAAAAGGAGGAAGAGAGGAGAAGGTGGAGTATTATTATTATATTCGTTTTATTGGTAACAAAAACTGATAGTCACACCGCCATCAGGTACATTGCAATTTAACAAAAGTTATGAATGAATGCTAAGCAAGATTGTACCATATACCATAACAAGAAGCCAATGTTAGAGCGACAATAAGGCAACAAATTGTTATCAACTATGGGGCCGTCCATAAATGACGTCACGCAAATTTGGCCGATTTTTACCCCCCCCCCTCGTCACACTTCGTCACAAAAAGTAACACCCCCTCTGAAAATGACGTCACAAAGCTCTGACCCCCCCTAAAACCAAATTTCCATGGCAAAGCAAAATGCTCCTTCATGGAACAAATAGGGAAAGCATGAATATTTTAAAATCTAACGGTGACCAAATATTGAAATAATTAGAAAATTATTAATAATGATGTCCGTATACATTAAAATAATTAAAAAAATAATGAAAATTTAATCCTCAAAATTAGTGCTGTTATTAATAAAATTAAATTGTTGTTAATTGTTAAATTTAATGACATAGACCTGGTGTGACGTCACACTTCTCAGACCCCCACCCCCATGTCACACATCGTCACAAATTTCCGACCCCCCTCCCCCCAGGTGCGTGACGTCATTTATGGACGGCCCCTATTACCTGATGAATTGTTAAGTTAATTGAGAGAGTAACGTGGGATGAGTAATTTATCAGCATTAGTGGTTTAGTAGGAGAGGGAATGAGAGAGAAGGAAGAGAAGGAGAACAGAGGAGGAGGAGGGAAGGAAGGAAGACAGCTCTGTGAGAAGAATTTGGATAAGAAGAAGACCATTGATTAGAACAAGCTCTGTTGAAGTTAAGTAGGTATTGAGGTTGGCAATTTCCCACGAAGCAGTACAGGGCATTAATTTGAGGCGCTCTTTTGCAAAAAGTGGACCACTTGCTTGATTTGAAGAGTTTTAACATCTCTAACCAGATCAGTTGGCATATATGTACTATTTTCCAGGAACGACTTTGTGATTGGGTTAATGTAAATTTGGCAAAGATAAACATGTACGGAAATCTTGAGAAATGTCTGTCCTGCCAGAAATTTCAGCCGTAAACAACTAAACATCTGGATTGCTAGACCTTCATGTCCACTGTTGATGTAAACTACAAACCTTTGCAGCTCTCGCATTTATACACTTACTTTTTCTATTCTAACCAATGATTTATATCTCATACTTGTCATGATAATGGCTTAGTCGTCAACGGCCTTTGATGTCATAAGACGACGTTAAACGTTGAATTAAATAAATAAAATAATGGCTTGATAAATTTTTGTGGGTTAATTTCTAAGTGTATCTTTATACCTGTGCAGGGATCATGTGTGCACGGTTTGACAGCAATGGCAACATCATTCCTCATAGCATACTAGGAGATGTTGATGAGTTCAAGGACGAGGCTTTGAAGAGAGGTGACCTTCCTGCTGTGAGTAACTCTTTCTCTCTGCCAACTGTTTTTACTCATGGCTTTATATTAAGTTGTCAATCGATGTTTATCATCAGTTCAGAGTGATGATTACAAACTGCACCACAAACATTTTCTTCATAAAGCTGTCTTTTAGAGTCATGTCAAGAACTGCCTTATAATGAGATCATGTAATAATGGGTTTATATTTTGTATTAGTGAACTTATTTGGGGATTATTGTCCCTGACCTTTTCATATGAGAATTTGAGATATATGAATGAAGAATGTTATTATGAGTCTCTGTTGTGTATTTGAAATTGTAATTATTATGTCAAGCGTGTTGGTGTGAAGCCTTAAGATGTCATGTTCAAAAGGTAAAGGAAACACACTAGTTTATTTGTTTATTTGCTCTATAGAAACTTCTGAGATCACAGCAATCCACTGACCTCCCATTTGCTTTCGTACTCATTTGCTAAGCCTGCAAGCCTTTGATAGAACAATATGCCACCCATCATAAGATGGGTAAGATTATGTCCTTAAGAATGCTATGCCTGTATACATACAAAATGTTAGCATGTACTTCCTTGCCCTATCTTATAGTACCGTTACCTTAGTTACCATATTTTGCCTTGCCATTCTTTGTTGGATATGGTACCAATTTACTACTAGTTTGTTTCAGGATTCAAATTTGCTGTTGTGTAGCTTTGCAGTTTTATATATCACCTGTTACATTGTGGCTCTTTGAATATTATTAACTTCATTGATGAAAAGTACTAAAAAAATGCACCAACCAAGAAAACCACTTCCACTGTTAGGAGCTGATGATGTATTCAGAGGCGGATTAAGGCATGTTCAACATGTTCGGCCGAACAGGGGCCCCCACACTTGAGGGGCCCCCACACATGTAAACAGGATTTTTTCAATATTTCATAATTATTGTTATTGTTAAGTCTAAGAGTAAAAATTAGAAAAATCTCAGAATAAATTATTCGAAACTGTTCATTTTAATAATTATACACAAAAACAACTTTTGCACATGTGTGGGCCCCTACCAACGTTTCCATTATCAGGCAAATTCATCTCAAACTCTCACCCAAAAACGAAATGATTAAGTTTGCTGACCTAGCAAAGTCCTTTGCTCACGAATAGACGAATGAAGAAACATCACCAGAACTGTTTCTTTACAGGTTAATCACAAAAAGGAGACTCAAGGACACCTTTCCAAATGTTGAGATAGGCCTAGCACTGCAAATATATTTCGTTCTGATGGTAACAAACTGCAGCAGAGAACGTTCGTTTTGAAAACTGAAATTGATTAAAACAGACTGAGAGCGTCAAAATCGGAAGACAGACTCGTTAGTTTGACAGTATTGAGCATCGAAAGGGACATACAATATGTACAGTACAATACTTAAAAATTCAGATGTGGACATTGAAGTCGGGCAACCATTACGAGCCGTATACGTAGACTGGAAGAGGCAAGTTTTCAGTTTAGAGCGGAAATGAGGAGGTAGAGAGTTCCAGTTAAAGGGACTGCAACAGTACTGTGACAAGACAAGACTTGTACCAGGAACAACATAGGCCTACTTTCCAGCAGATGCTTGTTTGAAGAGAAGAGCTGCCTTTAACAGAGTTGCAAGGTGTGACCATGGAATATTAGTAGGAAGGCAGATGATCTGTGCATGCTCTTTACGTGAGGAGTGCCAGCTTGAAGCGGACACACTCACAGATAGGAAGCCAGTGTAGAGAACGAAGAGCAGGTGTGAAATCGTCTCGGTAAGAGAGTCCAAGACAGTCTTGCAGCCTGGTGTAGTATTCTAGTTAGAGGAACCAGTGAGCAACATGCATTCAGAGAGACCATAGAGTACCGAGTTGCAGTGTAGTCAAGTCGCGTCAGAATAAGTCAGTGTATGTTGAGTCAAGAGTAGAGCGAAGCTGTCGGATTCTCCTAATCGTGTGCTACATTCTGACGACATAGCCTAACTGATGATCCAAAAGGCTCGCAAAGCATTTGTGTGAATTCCATGACAATTTGAACGATATTGATTGTCATTGTCAATTCATAATTATTTGTTGTTGCTCTTAACTCCCGAACTGTTAGTTTTGCTACAAATTGTAAACTGCAAACGCTGTGACCAATCAGTAAAGACTATATTGTTAGCCTAAGCCTGGTAGGCCTATATTTATTTTGTGCATTGTAGTATATTATAAGCCTGCAATAATTGTAATATTCTTTTACCGCGAGTCACTCTAAGATTGTCAAACCGTAAAAAATGTATACTTAAGTCAAAGTCTTTAACACTAGACTGGACAATCATAAACCCTACCAGGCCCGCCGAGAGTGGGGGCAGAGGGGCAAAAACCCAGGGGTCCGGCGACTTTTAGGGCCCGGGCTCGGCCCAGCAATCAACTTATGAAAAATGTTATATTCAGTTATACAAATTTTATGATTTATGCCTTTTAAAATATAATATTACGGACACTTAACTACAATAGTTGCATATATAAATATAATTTTCAGGGTTGTACCCGCACTATTATTATTTCAGTTTGTTTTTAAAAATTCTCATAAAGTCTAAGGATAGTTAGGGGCCCGTGACTGCTCTGCCTAGGGGGAATTTCTGTCGGCAGCCCTGAACCCTACTGATATTGTACAAAAAGAAATAAGGCACAGAATTAATAATACAAGAATGCTGATTCGTTGAATATAACATGTTTTATGTGTCCTTTTGTTGTGATTCAGGGGCTGGGCCCCCACAGTTTTACTGAACAGTGCCACCCCATTTGTTAATCCGGCACTGGATGTATTTAGATAGTTGGGTTCATTATTGCAGTGAAGATATTATAGAAAGCGTTATTAGACCTATCTGTGTTTTCGTACATGATGTAGGTAGTTTTTGAGACCAGCCGATCAGCTGTAGACCATAATGAGCGGCTGACAGTCAAGTTTGAGAAGAAAACAAAGAAGCGAGGGTATCCAAAATTTGAAAGTGCTGATGAAAGCAATGCACTGAAGAACTGGCAAGAGAAGATGCTTGAAAGGAAGCGTCAGCAGGGCTATCTGTCGCGTCTTTTGAATAAGCCAGTTGGTCAGCTGGTCATGAATCAAGGGGATGGCTTCAGGAAGACACAGGAACTGAGATATCTCATTGACAGGACCATACCTTTCATTGACAAAGGCAAAGGATGTGAGTTCTTCTTATGCCTTCGAAAATCTTTCTATTCCATTTTACGGAGCTTGTTTCCTTGAAAACATTTCTGCATTATTTGTTGTTGAACTGCTGCAAAAGTTTCTTTATTTCAACTACTTTTGAAATTCAATCAACGGTTTGTATTAAAAAGCGTTGAATAATAATTAAGACTCATTCCTAATTCTGATGAATTATTACTTTATGCATTTTAATTGTGTTGAATTTGCATACAATTGACTATGATTTCCCAGAACTTCAAAATAAAACTGCTAAACAGAGTCAACAGGATGGAGGCCTTAACAGGCCAGAATGCTATTGGACTGCCAACCCTAGCCCTATCTATCAGGCACTAGTACTGAAATAGGCCTCGTCTAGCAAGGCCTACTTGCAAGAGTACAGATACATTAGAGCAGTGGTTCCCAAGCTCATTTTGATGGAGGGCAAAGTCTTACTTTTAAAATATCATGGCGGGCCACAGAGATCTGAGGAGCCGTCCTCAGTTGCAGTGGCGTAACTAGGGGTTCGCGCGCCCATGTTGGAAATTTAATTTGTCACTTGCTCCATTGCAATTTCTCATTTTTTTATGCTTTTTCGTGAACAAATTCGTCAGAAGCCTCAAACGCGCCCCCCTCTAGGCCCCATGCAAAACTCATGTATAATAGTCACTTTTTACTTTTTTCCACTATTTCTTTTTCAAAAAATTGTCAGAAGCCTAAATCAAGAAAACAAGGACATTTTTTTTTGTTTCAAAATTTGTTGACTGTCCGGCCACATTCAAAGGATAAAATAGGCCACTTCTGGCAAGGCCTACTTGTTTGGGAACACTGCATTAGAGACTCTATTAACAGTCATTCAGTACAGATTGGTTGAACTAAGTGCTATAATTGCTGTCTCTATACTGTCCTGTAGAATACCGTATGTATATATTAACAGTACATTGCTTACTGTTCAGATCCTGTCTGTTTATGGTTGTCAAGGACCCTGTTTACACTTCTGAACTGTTTAAGCACGTCATCAAATTTCAAGTGTATTATTGTACTGTTCTTGATTTCACCAGAGCTTTCTTACTAAAATTACCCAACTGATCAATTGAAGGTAAACAGAGATCAGATAAACAGTTGTTTATTGACTCTTTTAACACAGATACCATAGTTTAATGATTCTTCTAAATCAAATATTACTGCATCCATCCAGTTACTTTGTGTCCTGCCTTTTCTCATGGATTGCATAGCTAACCTCCAAAATGTCCACTGTGCCAGATGCCCAAGAATGTCTATCCACAAAAACAATGGTTAAAGTTTGATACTTTATCTATTGGCATTGTCTGATTCTTCTGTTGCTTCTCTGCAGATCGTGTGGGAAGTGAATTCTGGAAGCAGCAGGATCAAATTGGTGGAGAATTAGATGGAATGCAGTAAGCAATCATCTCAATAAAATTTGAACACTTGTTGTTCGATGAATCACTGACATTGATCATTGACATAATCGGTTCCTGATGCCAGCCACGTGGCAGTAATAGATGCAAATAAATGATCTCCATTGTTTTTGGTCATTTGTCAGACCCAGTGTTCTTCTCGTGTTTAGGTCAAGTCTTATTATGTCTTCAGTTTTATTCAATATCCATGGTATTGCTTTGATTCTCTTTCCTTCTAATCTTGCATGTTCATTAGTTTGGCCCAAACTTACACGGGGAAATATTTTTTGTTGAAACATGCTGCTCCACAAGGCTGCCCTTGTTCCACTTGACAAGAAGACTATATGGTGAAAAAATTGAAGAGATCTGAACATGTTTAGAGGTCGCGCCGTTTTGACACTTTTTGTAGAAATCGCACAAACCGCACGTCGCGTTTTAATAGCTACGTTATAAATTAGGATTAACACCATGAACTCCAAGCACCTTCTTTCTAAATAGTAATCTAGATGTCAACTGTATTTCAGTAAATCAAAGAAAAATAAGCATACTTACAAATAAAAAAGCTTGTTTTCAAGGTCTTTCTCTTTAGAAAATGGTTGCTGAATTAGAGGTAATCTTTAAATTTTGCATGCTAACTTATAGACTAAAGTTTTCATGACAATTCGTTTAATTTACAATTGGATTGTTCACTATTGCTCCTCATACCGCTAAATTTGCATGATTAAAGTATTTTTTTATTTGTGAAGCACTCCTTAACTGTGAAATACAACGCATGCCTTTTCACTTTGTATAATAAACGCTTATATGTAACAAAAACAGCAGCTATCATGGCATCAACCAGGAGTTCTCCACAATTTTGGCTGTTAGGGATGCCTAACAAGGACATTCTTGGGTCTGGACTACCAACAAATGGGGCTATGTTTCATCACCAAAATGAGTGATTCGGGTGTTAGCTAGCTCCGGAAGTTGTATGACGGTTACAGTCTGCTGAAGAAGAATAGGCTTAACCTTCAAGATTTCTGCCGACTCAAAGAGGGACAGTTTAAGGTCGATTTAAATTAACTATTTGACATCTCACGAAAAGATGCAATGACTTTGATGACAAGTCAAGAGGACAAGCTCTTTCTAAAAATGAGAAAAAAGATCCTTCAAGTTTGTTGCCAAAATCTTGACGAACAGAGAGACTCACAAGAATTTCAGCGGCGCTCAAGCGGCTGTTCGAAAGTAAGAGTAAGTAGCCGACCAATTGCAACTAAGTAGTGTTGTTACAATTCAATGATTTGAAGCTTCTTGCATAGTTTCTTGAATACTCAGACCGTGTCATCAAAGAAAAAGCAGTGGAGGCATTCAGTCGTCTTCTCTGGTATTTCATCTAGCACCCTGTGCCACTTGCTTTGTTTGATGAGAGAACAGTGAAAACATCAAGGTCACTATGGTGAAAACCTTACTTACCCACCTAATCAGCTATCCACGAAACGGCTGGACAGGAGATCCTTTGACCACCACACTACACTGGAGGCGTATGTCACAAGGAGTTCTTTAAAACTGCTTGGTCTTCTTACTATCCAGGATCAAGAACAAGTCAAAACTTCTTATCGAAGCTTTCTGCTCTGTGACCATTGAACCCTACATTCCAGTCGATGAAGGCTAGTGTCAAACTTTTGATGTAGTCAGCGACTGCACAGAACGTGGAGTGGCTCTGATCTAGTCTCACAATGATATACTAACTAAGGACGAGTCACAGAAACAATACTTGCTGCAATTTGTCTCCAGTCATCGCACAATGATTTCTTTTCCGACAAGAGCAAAATGAAATAATCGCGGTTTTCGCGTTTTCCGGCACTTCAATGACATTTATTTATGCAGACTGGAAAACTACTTTAATAATAAAAAATTATATTGCATTACAAATTATTTGGATTTAATGCACTCTGACTAAGCAGTAGCACTGCGGTATATATATATTTTATAAGGCTGTTCAAACTTCAAAGTTCAAAATAATAACTGCCTTGAAATTCAAAATGATACATGTCTTTTGACGTTTCATACTATATAGTGTAAAAGTGTGCAAAAGGCGCGACCTCTAAATATAGTTCAATCGGTCCAAAATTTTGCATACAGGGTTATATTTTCATGTGTAACAAGGGCAGCCTTGTGGAGCCAAACATTTT
The DNA here is from genome assembly GCA_020284085.1 of Aporrectodea caliginosa. NCBI lineage: Eukaryota > Metazoa > Annelida > Clitellata > Crassiclitellata > Lumbricidae > Aporrectodea > Aporrectodea caliginosa. The sequence continues at coordinate 132,842 of JACEVL010000959.1, forward strand.
CAACTTTTTTTGTTTTGGGCCACCATAATGTTCATATACCAGTAATGGTATTTTTTTGGTATTCATTTGACCAACTGGCATTCCCACATGACCAACCAACTGAGTGGAGTCTTTGCTGAACAGTTTAAATACAGCAGAGTTGTCCATGTATCTAAGAACTGCTGTAGTTCATCATTTTCATCATCAGTATTGTTATTTTGTTATATAAATAATACTAGCAGCTGTAACAGAAACACTCAGGCATTATGTAGTGTTTGTGTTATATAGGTCATGTACAGTAATTCAAGAAAAGTCTTAATTACAAGGAAAAGTTTTAATATAATGCATATTTGAAATTAGGGAAAATGATTCTGAATGTATCATTAAGTTGGGTGCAAAAATAAATTTGAAACAAGTGTATTATGCTGGAAGTGTTTTGTAGCTTTGTTTCCGGTTGCCACCCTTGATACTGGGGAACTAATTGTAACAGGTGCTTTATAAATGTGCCATTGCATTACTTTTTGCAATAACAATAATAAATAATTAAAAAATGATAATAGTAGTAATAATGATAAGGGAATAAGAATAAGAATGTAGTTTGATGCATTTCTGTGTATCTGGAAAGGAAAGCGAGGAAGCAGAAACGGTGAGCAAAACATTTTAGAAGTGTTTAAGTTACATAATTTTATGGGTCACCTTGCTTAATTATAAGTGTCACTGTGATCACTTTACTCACTCGAGGATGTGCAGGCACAGAGAACATGAAGGTTCCTCACCTTTCACCGCGCATTCTGTGTGATTTAAATTCTGTTTCTATTTCAAAGTCTGTGACAGTTGAGCAAAGATCCAGTTGTTAGATTGCTATTGTTTAATTTTAGTGAAATTACAGAATTATGTATGTAGTGTAAATCTTCTTATCACTGACCCTGACATTTATTTTTGTAAGCATATTTGCCTGGTGCCAGTTGGAGATCAGAGTATAAAAGAGGCCGACCATGTTTATTTCCAAAAATCGTTTTTAACCACTTGCAGCTACTGGAGACTGCTGTTTGTTTTTGAGATCCGGTGCTTAAAAGAAGTTTTACGATAAGTCTCGGAACATGATGTTTAGGAAATGTGATTAATGTTATAACTTGCAATATCTTTACATTCTGACTTAAGGTTTTTTTCTTTTTCCAGCTTGACTCTTAGCCTGAGCGAGAAAGGATACCCGCCACCTATCGAACATGTAGGAGTTCCACAATGTGCCCTCAATGATAAAGGTTTGTGCAGGTTCAGACAGTCAGATTTTTTATCCAATTTGTTTTGAGTAGCTGGAGAAGAAAATTGTAGCAGGTCTTGTTCAGTTTTTCAGCCATCAATTGTTTTTTTAGTGAACTAGTAGTTTGGTTTGCTAGCAGCTGTGGATTGGCTAGTCACAGTGTTATTTCTAAAGACATCAAATGCTTGTGGGTGAAAATGCTTTAATCCAGAATATTGTATCAAATTTGTTAGGTTTTGTTCAAATTATTTTCATAGATCATCAATTTCATAAATTCTGGAGCCTTGTGGATCTTAACTGGTTCTGTCAAAAGGAACATTATCTTGGAATGTGATTTTGGTCAGAAGTGACTATGCATTACATTAATGATGCTATAGAACCATCAAGAGCAGGGATAGTATTATTATTTGCTGTGAATGCAAGGTTAGATTAGATTATATAAGACAAGAAAACAACTGTTATAATATTGCTGATTGATATTTTATGTAGGGTTGGAGAGTGAGTTGCCTTCAACAGTGATACACAAGCCATGGCACCGGGCAGCATACCTGAGGGAGAGAGTGATCCAGTTGGCACCCCTCATGGATGAACTGGACCCCCATGAACCAGTCTGTATCTTACTACATTGTTACTCACTTAAAACAGGCACAAAATTATTTATGATTGTGCATAAACATCGATCAACTATTCTACACCATTGACTAATACCATAACACAAGTGAAAACTTGTAAAGTGCAACTTCAAGAAAAACCTATCAGCAGCGCTCTCGACCAAGCAGGGAGATCCCATGATCAAACAAGCACTTGCAGAACAGAAGAAGGTGACAGACTGATTGGCTTACTTCTGATTTTAAAAGGAAGACTATTCCAGGATACAGGGCCAAGAATAGCAAAGCTAGTTAACGACTGGTTAGTGGATGACACAGCCCTAGTGATGACAAGGACACCATGTGCAGCCGATTGGAGGGACCTCTGACCAGGAATAGATGAGGCAAAGATACAAAGGGATCTGATATAGGATGAGGCAGTTCCCATTTATAAAGACTTTACATGTCATTAAGTACCAAACTTGAATTTTATGGTTTTACAATAAGTTTAAACAGCACTGGGTGTATGTTTGTAAGTGCTATTTATATAGCACCTTTTAGAACTTTACAAAGGAACTGAGTGTCTACATGAAAGAATATCTAATCTAATCAGGATTTATGTGTTTATAGTGTTGTTATGATAATACACAGAGCAGCATAGGTTGATGGTCACTTCTAAGCAGATGTGAATTTTCTCGTATGCACAGTCCTTTGAAATGGTTAGTTCATAAATATGAAAATGATCCTTCAATTGTTTCTCATTTGGCTTCCTTAAACGAAAGATCTTGTTATAAAACATGAGGTTGCATTATGATTGTTCACAGAAAAACAATTCGTGTTATGAAATTTAAACAAATTACTGGATGTGTATATCTGAGACTTGGACTTTAAAAGAAGGAGGGTTTCAGTCAGACTGTGACTTCCACTTTGAGGGTCTCAGCCTTTGAAGTTGGACTTATGACTTGAGGATCCTGGGCTGTGACATGAGCAGCTGGATTCAAGCACAAGTCTCCATTAGAAGTCATTGTGTGTCATCATCATCATCACTGTTGTTACCATCTTCGTCTTCTTTCTCATCTTTTCAGTCCTTAAAAAGGAATAGCTTTCTAATGTGTGATATCTTTTCATCTTAGTAATATTTGGCTTCTTATATTAGGAGCTGATGAATTTGGAAATAGTTGGGAATGCAAAACTGAAGGAAGAGCAGTGGATGAATGCAATCAATGCTCAGATGAGTAGCGATCACCAGAAGCTGCAGAAAAGAATGGACTCTGAGGGACGATATGAGTCAGCGTTAGATACTAATGACGAGTGAGTTTTGTCTAATAGAAACCATCATCATCATCATCATCAGTTCTTCATGACAGCCATTTTGTGACAATTGGTTCAAAGATGCAAACAAATTCTTTTTCAGAAGTTTGTTCATTTTCTTATTATTTGTAAGTTCTTCTTTCTGGCCATGGACTCATAATCACCCATTGGTGTTGATCACATGTCTCACTGTCTTTCTCCACTCATTTCGATCCTGTGAATCCACCAGGTTCAGGCTTTGCACGTCCAGCATCATGCAATCGATTTCTTTTGTCTTATTGCTTTACGGCCAGTAGTACCTGCATCCTACCGACCGACCCTCCTCCTTTTTCCAGGCTTGAGACTGGCAGAGGTAACCCTGTGGCAGAGTCATTTGTAGCAGACTTCCTAAAAGATGTACTTTACATTTGATGTGAGATTTTGATGATCAACAGTTTAGAGCACACATGGAAAGATACATGTATAATTGTTAGGTTATTGTTATTAGTTGGAAATTATTTATGATCTTAATTATTATGACTCTGAACTCCAGTTTCATGTATGAATTTACAAGTTAACGTGCCAGTCAAGTATCATCTTGAATGTCTTCGAGGGGTCTGTAAAGGTACTCGATAGAAACAATCATACATGCATGCTTGTATGTATGTATGCATGCATCTTTATAGGCAGAAAATTTAGAAGGTAATCAAGCATTTATGTTAGTACATCCAGTGCATATGGTTGCTTATTCGTCTAATATAGGGTAGAGAGTAATGTATGCACTGGAAATTCCATGCCTTTGAAAACGCTATAGATATATGAAAGAGACTTCCTGCAACCTGAGAACCGAGACAGATAAGTCAAGAGAATCCATGATTGAAATATATAATTGATGGTGAACCATATTTTTTTCCAGAGATCCATTTCAAGATATCCCAGATGTTCATCCAGCTCCCGTCTTTGGTCCTTCCATTCAGTTTGCTGGGCAGCCAGCACGGTGGACCGGTGACAGCCACAACTTCCGAGGACAGGTTGGAATTGAGGCTCGAGTGTCATTTGAGAGTTGTGCTGGTCAAAGAACAACCTCATTTCTGGAAATAGTTAACGATGGTACAACCTGCATTTACTACAACTGGAAGGCAGGTTTCATGACATCACTTCATAATTCTGATATATGTGATGTGACCTCATTTGACCTAATCTGACCTGATACTGCACAATCTGCCCTCATCTAACCTGACCTGACTTTATATTACCATAACCTGACCTAATTAGATCTGATCTTTGCTGACCTTTCTAAAGTTAACCAGGTCTTACTTTACCCAACCTCTTGAGATCCATTCTGAGTCTTGGATTGATCCAACGTGATACTGACAACCTATTCGAATTTAATCTGAATGTCAATTATGTGAAAACTAGAATTTCCTAAGTCATTAACCTCACTTTGTTTTATGCTATAGCCTACATATGACTGACAGCTAGATGTTAAGTTATAGCTATTACCTAATCTGACTTAGTGGGAGCTGCTAGAACTCGTTTTGGCCTATTCTGAGAAGATCTAATTAATTTGACCTAACCTGACCTCTTCTGAAACTTATGATAAATTATTATTAGCCAATTGGCCCACTTTACTTATAACGTAAGTTGCTTCTGCTGCATCTTAAAGAGTGAATTTGACTGAAAATAGATACTTAGGCATTTTATTTAGCAGTTTTCTCATTTCTTGTGTTTTAGAAAGTGACTAAACCAAATACATTTGATGTCATCAATGCCAATACACAGAGGTTCTACTTTAACCCGGGAAACGGTGGGTTATGTGTTGGTTGAATTGTTGATGGGTGATTGACCAAGTGTCTGTATAGTGACTGAATGATTGTCTGACTGATGGACAGTTGGACACTGGCTGATTAATTGGTGAGGCGTTGATACTGTGATTGTAGAGTTTATGTGTAGAATTACTACTTATCCTATGATCATTGAGTTTGGGTCTAAAATTAAGGCTCATCTGCTTAAACATACTGACTTACTGAAGCCTGACTCCTGGTTTCCCTGACCTATCAGATTTTTACTGGACTTCTTCAATATTCTTTTTTAAACGGTTGAACATGAAGTGGTCACTGGTGTGATGCTTTTGCAATTATGATAATAATGTCCCTATAGAAGTACTTAGATTTGATTCGATAGATTAACTCTGATGAGATTACTGACTGGTAATGAACAGATCTAGACAAAAGTAGGCAATGTTAATATAAGTGAGTAAGTAAGGAAGTTTGTAGGTGAGTACATACGTAAGTAAGTAACTAAGCTTTATTGGTATGTGAAAAACACCTTCTCTTTGCAAAAATAACGGTGGATATAAAACAGTAAACAAGAACAAAAAATGACTGTTATCTCCATTCTCCTTCTCTTTAGGAGTCATTTTACCTGGAGATACAATGAAGTTTCCCTTTGTCTTTAAATCATCAAATGCTGGCATCTTCTCGGAGCAGTGGGAATTCCACACGCATCCTGTTGTCTGTGGGGGTGCCGTGCTGCTTGTAACCCTTCGTGGCGTCGCCCTCAAGCAGGACAAGTTTGAGAAACAGCGTGAAGATGTAGAGGTAAGCTTCTTACAGAAATCAGGGTTAGGAAAGCTAAGGAAGCTTAAGGGTATGGTAAAAAATTGTAAGGTAATGTAAAGGAAGGTAGAGTTAGGTAGAGTTATGTAAGGTAGGAAAATTAAAGCAAATAGGAAGTAATTTGTAGTAAGGAGTAACAATATCAGGAAAGGTAAAGTAAAGTAAGGCAGGTCAGCAGATTTCTTTTGTGTCAGTGTGTCAAGGCTTGAAAGTTCTTGCAGGTGATATATCATATATTCGTTTATTGTGTTTAACAACAGACACAACGCTGAGGTGTACATAGAAAAAAACTAAATATTATAGTGATGACGAAACACAGCGGAAGCAGCAATGGCACAATGGGACAACTTTCCCTTACACATTGCATGTCTGGACAAGAAACTGCTTGAAAGCTTTTGCCGCTGTCTTCTGCTTTTCCACTGACTGCTGTTTTCAGATAGAAAGTTAAATGCATAGCTGCCATGTCCAATAGCAGAATGTGACTGAGGCACTCACTGTGCACTTTTCGGCCTTTGAGCCGGCAATGGACAAAACCAAATGTACTGGACAATGAGACCCCAGTGTGTTACAGAACTTAATGCTAATTTTCCAGAATGGTACTAAATTGTGCTGCTTGGTGATGGGGCAAACATATTAATTAATTAACGAATGAGTGTGGCGATAGAAAGTAAGATATATCTTCAAGTTTAGTGAGCTGAGCAGTCATTTTATTTGTTGAATTACTTCATAACTGCATTTTGAATTTAGTTAACCGCTGTGTCCTTCCTCTGCTAAAGCTATACTCACTGTTTGATCGGTACAGAGAGAACTGAGACGCAAGGAAACTGAGCAGATTGCGAGCGATGTCTTGGATGGTTTACTGAAAGGCATCCAGACTCCAGAAAGACCTCGATCACCAGTTGATGCCTACATCACGGAGGAAGAATCATTCCAAAGGAAAAATCCCAAGGTTGGCCTCTCTTCTTCGTTCACTGGATCATTTGATGATCTGTGTGCAGATACACACACAGTGCATTTCCTCTCTCTTTTGAATGTTTATGTTTCATCAGTTTGTGATTTGTTTACACTTGAAATGGATTTTTTATCTCCAAGTTCATGGTTACAATTCTGCCTGTTTTTCCTCTTAAAATTGACAAAACACTTAATCATTGGTACTAAGCATGCACTAGTGCCCACACTTGCTCATAACCAGCATGTTGCAAACCAACTGTTCTTATCTGGTCTATGGTAATGGCTTCTAGAGAGCCATTGTTGTAATGCATGAGGAATCAATTGTTTTAAATGAAACCATTCAGACAATTTTAATCCATTTGAGATGTTCAGGTGATATTTAATAGACATAATCTAATCTGGTGACTTCTATGGCGCCATTATTGTGTAATTGTATAATGTTTAATTGTATAATCATATGACACATAAGGGGCATCAGTCAATGTTCGCTTCAAGTGAGATGACAGCTGACAGTCTAATCCATAAGAGAAGCCCAGTCGACCCAGTAGATGATGCCATATCATGTGTATGCTTTGTAGTATATGCATTGTAGTGTATGCATTGTAGTGCCATGGTTTCACAGTCTGAAAGTCTTTTCAATGAAATATTGTTCATGAGTTGGAGATATTATTTTGAAACTAAAACATATTAGCAGAGGTACTTTGCTTCACAGTTTCATGTGATTTTTAATCACATCTCTTTCTCTCCACACAACAAATCTCAAAATGTTATGCCATTATTTGGTTTGAGCCACCAATATAAAATGTCCTCCCTATGTCCTTCGGGTGAGGTGCACTGTATTCATTTTTCATCAACGCGTATACTATAGGGCTGGGACCACCTCAGCATAGTTATCTAATGGGTGTTACATGCATAGGCGCAACCACCCTATGGGACCTGTGGGACGCATTCCCCCCAACTTTCGAACAGCTTGGGACCATCCCCCCAACTTTTGAAAATTGTGAGGCAAACAAGAGCCCAAAATGCACTCCATTTGGTATCAAATGCTCAAAATTGCGTTGGCTTCTGGGGCTCTGCCCCAAACCCCGATGGGGTAACTTACAATGCTCCCCATGTACCTATTATAGTCGTTAGGAGCTTCTTGCCTTCCGCGATCTCTCCCCTCTGTACCATTAATGCCAGTATAGTATAAGGCTCTGGCCTTGGACCTACTGAGTTTGTCATAGCCATTTCTAGCCTTAAACCTAAATACAGTGAAAACCGTCTCACTAAATATGCCGACGATAGCTATGGTCCCTGCTTCCTGCATTGACAGCACTCTTTCTGAACTTGACCATATCTCCAAGTGGGCATCCATTAGGAATCTTAAATTAAACCATGCTAAGACCAGAGAAATGGTTTTCAAACGACCGAGGTCCAAACCTATTGCCCTCCCTCCTCTCATCCCTGGCATCGAGCGGGTCCAGGAGCTGGTTATATTTTGGGTGTCACCATCTCTGATGGATTGGCTTTGGGGCACATATGGACAAAATATGCTGCAAAGCCCGAAAATCCATGTTCGGCTACGTGTTTTGGTCACCCACGGTCGTAATCTCCAAACTTCTAAAGCGCCACTCTCGAAAGCCAAGCGCAGGGCACCAGCAGCTCGCCTAATAAAAGACCTTGGTCCCAGAGACCACATCACACAATCTCTTCAACAACTACACTGGCTTCCCATTCGCGCCAGTATCGCTTTCAGAATCTCCCTCCTCATGTACCATATCCATTCTGGAACCTCCCCCTCATATATGAAATCCATGGTCGTGCCATGCTCTGCTTCAAATCCTAGAGGACTCAGATCGGCCACACGAGGAGACTTTACCGTTCTTCGCACCAAGAGGAAGTTTGGAGATCGTGCTTTTGCTGTCTCTGGACCCAGAGAATGGAACAGTCTCCCAGCTACAATCCGTCAATGTTCATCTGTTACGCAATTTAAATCAAAACTAAAAACTCATCTATTCTCATTACACTATGACTAAGAACACAGCGCAAACGCGCTTTCGTGCAAGACTTGTCTTGTTAAAGCGCGCTATAAATGTCTAATTGTATTGTATTATTCACCACAACGGTCAATGTCTCTTTGACGTTGTTAGAGCTACTACTCTCGCACGGCTACTTTATGCCTCCTCTGTTTGGTGGCGATTTGCCACTGTAGGGGAACATAAACGCCTTAACGGTATTCTGAGAAAATTTACCCGTTCAGGCTTCCTCCCTGCCGATTTTCCTAGTTTTGACAAACACTGTTCTAGAGCTTATTCTACTCTTTTCCGTTCAATTCTCTTAAACCCTTGTCACGTCCAGTTTACTCATATAATAATGTCACATTTTTCACAGATCTAGATGGTTTAGATACTTTTATATCTAAATCATCGGTGAAAAATTTGAGGTAAATTAAAGCCCAAAATGTACTCCATTTGGCATCATATACTCAAAATTGCGTCGACTTCTGGGGCTCCGCCCCAGACCCGGGGAGCTTACGACGCTCCCCCACACCCAGTCTTCTTGCCTTCGGCAATAGCGGCTTCGCGCCTTCGACGCTCGCAATTCCACCCCCCGTCACTCACACATTCTGGTAGGTCCCCCCAACTTCTGGACCGTGGTTGCGCCCCTGGTTACATGAGTGCTCTGACAGAATGAGTGAATGTATGTTAACAGTTGAGAAGCTGTTCAAATGGATGTCCATTTGCATTAGGCTACATTGCTGATGTGGTTTTCAGTTGCACTTTAGCAAAGAGAAGTGTGACCAGCTGAGGGACTTGTACGTGGAAGCGTTTCCGGAAGAAGACCGTCATCTGGCGCTCTGGGATTTGTCTCTGGATTCTGTTCGTCAGGTCAGTCATCCACACGTCATCAGTCACTTTCAAAGACTGTCACATCATGTGTTAGGCATCATTTGTAACTGATTGTAATCATAAATTTATGCAGTGCTCTTCAGGTGAAACTCGTCATGCTCTAAGTCAGCAGTCTTTATTAATGCCAATGTTAAGATCAACCTTTGACACTGCACAATACACTATACAATACAGGCAGAAGCCAGTTCTCAGTATCTAAAACAGTTACAGTGAAACAATTTATAGAAGACGTAATGACAAGAACCATAGATATTTTATGTTCAGCAAGTTAATTAGATGATGAAGTATTTTTATATCAATCTTTATTTCATCAACCAAACATGATGGCACACAAATGGAAATAAAACAACTAAATGTACTAATACTTGGTTTTCAATGAGCCTGCTTGCAGTGTTAAGAAGTAATCTAAATGTCACTCAGCTAAATAAATATTCGTAGAGAGACGGTTAGAGTTACACATATTAAGGTTGCAGGTCGAAATCATTTTCCCTATGACTAAGACTGTCAAACTGCGATTGCTTGAATTATAGCAGGTGCTGTATAAACATCTCTTACTTTAATTATGTTTTGTTCTTAGTGGTTGAGCAAACTTAACTGTCAGTTATTTTCTCGCCTATGGATGATGTCATTTGTTTATTTATTCTGTTGGTTGTGTACTATTAAAGTGACTGCTTAAAGTTATCATGTTGATTTATGAAGTTATAATTTATCTCTTTATATGTTTCTAGATAATTTATCTAGCTTTTCAGAAAACTCAATCAAATATGAGAACCTGTCAAAACAAACTGGAGAAAAATTACAATTTACTGTATTTGTTTCATTTATCAATTTTCTGCATGCATCAATTTTGTTGTCTTGAGTCCTAGAGCAATTTATCTTGTAAACCTGTTGTTATCTGACAATCTCATAATCAGCTGATGGATGAGGTTGTCCATTCATCTCCATTTGTTGCTCTTTGCTTTCAGTGCTTTGTCAATTCAGGACCTTGAGCATTAAGCATCTTGACCATTCGGTGTCTAGTGCATTAAGCATCATGTGCACTTGCTGTCTGGTGCAGTAAGCATCTTGTCCATTCGGTGTCTAGTGCAATTGCTGGTGGTAACCTAGAGGTTGTTGTCTGTGTGATTTTCTCAGGTGATTCTTCAGATTCCAGAGGATGATAATCGGAAGCAGGACCTGCTGCTGAGGTTGAATCAGATCGTCAGTTCCATGTGTTTTAAGCCGATGCTACCAACTCTGGCTGCGGCAAACAGAGTCGGGTAAATCCATTTGCAACTGCTCATCTTTCATCTACCTTCACCTGCTCAGTTATTATCTGGCATGTCATCATTCTCAGCCTTAAGTTTAGGTAATGTCAGGTAAGGTCATGTGATGTAAGGTAGGGTCAGGTTATAGTAACACAATGTAGTAACATGACTTAAGGTAAGGTAATGTAAAGCGAGGCAAGGCAATGTTGTTCCAGATAATGTAATGTACTGTTAGATAATGTAATTTAAGGTAATGTAGCATAAGGTATTGTAAGGCAATGTAAGGTAATGTACTATATGTAACACAAGGTAATGCAAGGTTAGGTAATGTAACAAGGTAATTTAATCCAAGGTAAAGTTATGCCAGGCAAAGCTTTTCCTGCTATTTGCTGTGGGTGAGATTTCGAGTTTTTTTTATTGAGCTGTAGCATCATTTCGACTGGTTAAGAGAGCCATCCATTATGAGGTTCTTGGAGGGCATGATAGAAATGTCTAGATGTATTTTAGAAATGGTTAACTAAAGCCTTTTCTGTCTGATAATTGTTTCCTTCCTTCCTGCTGTTGTCAGATACACAATCCTTTGTCTTGGGGTGGATAAGTTGGCGCAATCTGCGATCAAGCTCAGCCAAATGACTGGTTATCAGGAATCGCGACCAGGCAGCAGTGTTCCCAGTTCAGGTTCGATTCAGAATCTTTCATTATCTATCCAGTTCTATGCCTTTCTGTTTTCGCCTGCTGTGTTGTCAAAAACCTGCTTCTTACTTACTTTACATACAAGTTTTGAGTAATTTTATTCATGTGTTTAATTTGTGTAAATTTTTAATTTTTTGGCTGTTCATAAGTCATACAACTTATAAATATCTGTTTTACAGATATTGTAAGATGACTTTTAACAGCCATTTACAGAAATGGTTAAAAATTCTCTGACAACAGCCAGAACAAAAAACTGGTCTCATCATATTACACCAATATTGCACTCTTTATACTGACGGCCCTTCGAACGGAGAATTCAGTTTAAAATCTGATTTATTGTTGACAAAGCATTGCGTTCAGATCAGCTGACCTATCTCCGCTCCTTGCTCATCCCTCATGCCATCAAACAATCAATGGACTCTTGCTGTGTCTCACAACAAAACAGCGCTCGGCTGGTGGGCGTTATCGGTGATGGTCGTAAGCTTTGCAGTTCACTACCCAGTTTTCTGCATTCTGTCATTTATCTTATGTCATTCAGAACAAAGCTTAACACTCGTCTGTTTCACCTTACTTACCCTCCGTAGCTTTGCTTCTGTGATTGATTGGATTTCAACCTCGCTTCTCTAATGGACGATGAAATTGACTATGATTTCAGTTGAAGCAGCCATTGGTTGATGCTTTATGCATATGTTTATGGTACTGTAGAAGTCATTAGATTAGATTAGAGTTCAGCAGTTTGTGGAAATTGATAAATAAACTTTTTACATTTTCAACTATGGCTTCACAGTTGGATTGGGTAATTAATTATACTTAAATTATTGTTTCTATGCTTTGAATGGATTTTTATTTGTAGTGCTAAGATTACAATGCATTGCTATTTCACTGAGGTCTCAGCAGTTAGATGTTTCAATTGTTAAAAAAACGCTTTTCAGTTGCTGGACATAGATTTTACAACTCTATCCTGTATCTGTTCATTGTTTACTGTATGATTGTAAGCCATAGTCACTGTGGTTTTCTTATGCTTTTTTCTATTCGTTTGCTTTTCCTGTTTGCTTTAATGTGTGCTTTGCAGTGTGCTTTGATGTTTGCTTTGATGTTTGCTTTGATCTGTGCTTTGATGTGTGCTTTGATCTGTGCTTTGATCCTTTATGAAAGGTCCTGTGTCAAACCCACAAGTTTCAGTTCCAGCTGCACCCATTGTCCAGTTAAGAAATGCTCCAGGTGAATCCATTCGTGAGTATTGATGTGCGTTTATTTGAAACCAAAGCCTCACATCAGCGATTTAAAGCTTTGATTTCTTCAATGTAGGCGCCATATAAAAATGTACATTATAGACAAAGTTTACATTCCTCAGTAGAAACTCCTCAGCAGCCTGCCAGCTCCTAACATTGAGTGATGATATCGTTGAGCTGCAGACATGACCTTGCAATCTAAACGCAATGCCACTCAAGATAAGGTTCTGTCTGTTGCTCCATGTTCTCTCTAATGTCAGCCATGTTCACTGAACCCCAATTGGACGCACAGCTGGCCACCGATCGACAGCAGCGGCAGAGCACGAGGAGTCCAGAGTCCACTGAGTGTCCAATGAATGTGGCTGTCGTGTAATTGATGGCAGTCATCAGAGATGTGCTACAGCAGGACTGCACGATCTGCAGACCAACAGACCAACACAATAGCACTAATCTTTGAATAGGGAACAGTGCAGTGCATTCTTGACTCAATGCATTTGTTATTTGATGACACATTGCGATTGGATTCCCCTTAGATGCAGGGGTGAAAGACCGTTGCCAGCAGACGATTTTTCTTACATCGTTTGTTTACAGTTGGCTAAGAATGAGGAGAAGCCAGTCGACAGGAAAATGAAGATGAATTGACGGCTAAGTCACTCTAGGTCGCAGTTGTTTCATGTCCGCTTGGATTATGAGGCAATTGATGACACTTGAAAAAGGACACATGTAAAAGGAGAGCATAAAAATGTCTGATGAATGTACACATGCTGTTGCAAGTTGATCGCTAGACATTTTCTCATAGAATAGCATTGGCAATATGGACAAAGTTTTTACCATGTTTAAAATTTGTATTTGGAGATTTATATAGTACCACTTCAAAAAACTAATGAGAGGCATTCATTGTGTTAGCCTTAACGGAGTCAAATGTCATTAAGGAAAGGTGATCATTAGCAAGCAGTGCTCAGATAAGTATAAATGTGAACAGTAGTAGACACCTGTTGGCATGTAGAGCCCAATCAATGGGTTCCTATCCAGAGCTGATATTAAAGCCATGTTCAGAGTTACTGAATGCACTGCATTGAGGTCCAGGATGTTGGATCCATTTCAAATTTTCTGACACTGTTAGATTTCTGTTCCAAGTACATAAACAACTCCTATATTGTATTAACTGTATTAAATGAATTAACTCCACCGCTGCACGTCCGTGCCTTAGTTTCAGGCAGTGCCAGTCCCAAGCCTGGATGAAGGAGGAGGGCGACACTAATGATCTTTGTTATCACACAGTGTTGTTAAACTGAAACTACTACTACCATTAAATGAATAGAAAACTTATGTCAAGTGGTAATCACCCTCTGAAACTCTCTGTCTGAGTACCATTTTTAGCCAGTGGCTAATGTAAGTGAGCAGTCTGAGAAGGTACCTTCTGCCTTTAGCAGGAATCGGTGTGAATTGTGTTGTAGATTTAGGTCCTGACCTTACAGCATTGCTGCTTGGACCTTGTAATTGATGCTAGCCGCTTTTGAATTCCCTGCGATACTATGTCACAGGGGATTCAAAAGTGGCTAGTGTTTTCCGCAGTCTCTGGCTCTAAGATTCAGATAAGGCAATGCAAAATGGCTGTAATAAATCAGTGCAAGACATTGGCCAATGGATGTGCAGCCACTTTAACACTATGCTGCTGAAATGGCGTTTGTATATAAGCGTCTTTGTCAGTTTGATTCAGAATAAAGTCATTAATTCGTTTTTATTCCTACATGCAGCTGACAGCAAACGTTCAAGAGGAAAGGAGAAGAAAGGAGGAAAGGAGAAAGCAGTATCTTCAAAGGGAAAGGATAAAGAGGTATTCCGACAATGAGAATGACAGTGTTGATGATGATGATGATGACTATGAAGATGATGATACTTTATTGTCAACTAGCCTATGATGTACAGAACATTCATGCTATTGTAGCAGAATCCCCTCCCCCCTCTGAGGAAAGATCTTCTGTTCCTTCCTGTCCTCATAGTTATGGGCTGTGAAAGCAATTGTCAAAGCTGTCCCAATTTTGTTAATCTTACCCTACCCAGAATACCTCTGTTCTTCTGGCCTGTCCTCGAACTGTACACCATATGAACTACATGTATATGTGTAAACTCAGCCAGAGCTCAATCCAAAGAGCACGGCTGTAGATGTGAACTGTAGATGTGTTGTTTCCAGCTTTGTACTAAATGAACTACAGACGGTACATTGAAACTCTACGACATAGTAATCTTAGCTTTTCACTGAAGTCTGATGCTGAAGTTCTGTTGCGTCCATCTGTATTTGCCCACTGTATACATTTGCCAATTTCCAGTCCCTATCTCTCATCCTCTCATTACCCTGGCCAAGTGTGAAGGAATTTCTTGGTTCTAATGTTATTTTACAATAACAATTCATGACATGTTACTATTGTCACATGTCACAGTATGTAACTGTACTAATTGGCCATACATCTGACGTGGTTGTGATTATTATTTTTGTAACCCAAAGTACCCGTAAGTGCAATCCCTCAAGAACCAAAAATTGTGCTTGGAGGTGTTTAGGGTAACTGGAAATCAGCCTTTTTCCTCAACAACTTCAGTGAATATGCCTCAAAATGCTGTGGTATCATAGTGCTGGATACAAATATTAAAGATGGAAAGGTGCTGGAAAAGGAAATTTACCCCATGACTCTCCAGAAATGGTTGAAAGACGCTGGACAACCTCATGGATGAAATCAACGCCGGCAGAGTTAATTTTAATTGGGTCCAGTGTTTCAAAGGCGATGGGCAGAAAAAGAAGTGAAGATGGCAACTCTGAGTATTTTTCAGTTCTAATCAACCAGAAACTGAAGATGCTGCATTCAGTCTTGGCTAAGTATGTTGGCACCATTCCATGTAGGAAGATGTGGACCAGTGTTGCCACGTTGAAGGTGATCCTGTTGCGAATGGGCAGCCAGTCTTTTTCTACTGTGACAGCATTGATTGTACTTGCCTTATCGGACGCAGCTGGAGTAGCATTTTTTTAACGGAGACTGGCCTCGTGTTCTTTAATTGTCGGCTGAAATCGATAATGACTCCTAAGTTGGTCATTTCTAAAGATAGCAGAACTGTTTAAGACTCAGCTAGAGCTCACAGTCGTAACCAATTATTCAAGTGAAGCGAAGTGGAGTCCAGTGACGATCATGACAAATACTATGACGATCATGATGATGATGATGACAATCACGGCGATTGTGCATTGTGATGACTGTGGTTAAAGTGGTGAAAGGTGAGGATGATGATGATGATGAGGATTATGAGTATGATAATGATTATGATGATGGAGTAGTGTACGCATGACTATGAGTAAGTTATGATGTTGATAGCAAGGTAGACATAGCACAATAAGGTTTTGTGTACATCTTACAGTATTTTCTTTTAGATGCCATTAATCGCTCTGTGTTTTTCTTATTTTCTTAGCGTGCCAGTTCGGCCAAGTCGCCTCAAGGTTCGAGACGGGTGGTGCCTTCTCCGCCAGCTCCACAGCTGCTACCTGATTCTGCAGACACACCAACACCAAGCACTGGAAAGACCCTCGAAACAAAAGCCAAATATCAGGAGAAACTTTACACCCTGGTTAGTCATGATGCGATCTATTCCAATCTGTTTGGAAGTAGACGTCTATGGCACCGTTTATATAGATGTGGAACACTTCTCGTTTAGGAAAGAAAGGCTATGATCTAGAAAACTATACAGTCATGAATGTTAAATGTAGAAGTCAAAAGTTGTATTGACCAGTACCCGTTTCACAGTTGTTTTATGCATTTTGGTCAACATAGGAGCAAGAGCACTACTTTGGCCATATGACAATTAACCAGACCTTGAGATACTCAGCTTCTATAAGCACACTCTTTTCCAATGTTCTGAAGATACAAAAAGGATGTTTGCCCTATTCACAGCTGGTTACAATTTTTTCAACGTGAAGGACAGAGGAAATCATGTGTGAACTCCTTGCCAAAGGCTAGAATCCACTCGGCAAGAACACACTCAAGAACACACTAGGTAACAAAGAGATTACTAATGGGTCTAATTGAATAATTGCAATAATAAGCATTCTTGTATGTTTCAGGCACATGAAACAATCTGCAGTGTTATTGATGAGATGGAGTTAGCACTGGCCAAAGTTCTCAACAGAAAAGACTGTGATCTACTCACTTGTGATCCTCCTCCTCTCGTTCCTCCTCTCTGATTCACTGGTCAATCTGTCAATTAGATTAGTGCTAGGATGTTTTACTCAGAGACAATGTTTCCATGCAGTGACTTCTTATTTAATCTCACTTAGACCCCGATATTACCAGCAAAGGGACTAACAGGATATACCACTAGTGCTATAGATGTCCAATGACATTAAATTACATTACAGCATTTGATGAACACAATGTGTTTTGTAGTTTTGATATTTTGGACAATGTTCCATCCTAACGTTGTCTTGGTCGCCAGTTTCTTGACAGTCAGTTACATTGTTATATACGCTTTGAGACACTTGGCCTCATCAAGTGGGTATGAATAACTGTGTCTGTATGCATGAATTTGTGAAATTGTTTGGATGGTGTTTGTGTTTTGGTTGGAGCATATGCATAATAGGTGCTTGTATTGTTGTGTTCGTATGTGTTGGTGCATGAGTGTTCTGTGGGCTGTACTTGTTTTATGTATTTGTATGTCCCTTTGTGTCTGTATATATGTGCCTCTTTGTGTCAGTGTGAAGCACCGTTTGTCTGTATTTCTCTGTGTACCTGTTTGCGTGTCTGCTTCAGTTTGTCAGTGTTTGTCATTGATGTTAGTCTGTTGTTAAGGTTTTTGCCTTGTGGGATTCATTCAGGAACTGAACATCTGGCATGTCCAGACAGACAGACAAGTCTACTCCATTGATTCAGACATTTTCCTATTCAACTAATGTCTACTCCGCTTCCTTCTTCACCAAGTTTTATTAATACTAATTCCTACTCTTACCTAATTCGACTAATTCATGCTCCAACAGATAATGTCTATTAAAAGATTCCTACATCTCTCATGGTCGGTCTATCAATGGTCGGTCTATCAATGGTCGGTCTATCAATGGTCGGTTTGTCAATGGTCGGTCGGTCGATGGTCGGTCTATCAATGGTTGGTCTGTCACTGGTTGGTCTGTCAATGGTCGGTCTCTCTGGTCGGTCGATGGTCGGTCGGTCGATGGTCGGTAGGTCGATGGTCGGTCGGTGGATGGTCGATCTGTCGATGATCGATCTGTCGATGGTCGGTCGGTCAATGGTCGGTCAATGGTCGGTCGGTCAATGGTCTGTCGATGGTCGGTCGGTAAATGACTCAATGGTCGGTCGATGGTCGGTCAATGACTCAATGGCCGGTCGATGGTCGGTCTGTCGATGGTCGGTCGGTCACTGACTCGATGGTCGGTCGATGGTCGGTCAATGACTCAATGGTCGGTCGATGGTTGGTCGGTCGATGGTCGGTCGGTCAATGACTCAATGGTCGGTCGATGGTCGGTCTGTCAATGGTCGGTCGATGGTCGGTCGATGGTCGGTCTGTCAATGGTCGGTCGATGGTCTGTCGATGGTCGGTTGGTCAATGACTCAATGGTCGGTCGATGGTCGGTCAATGACTCAATGGTCGGTCGATGGTCGGTTTGTCAATGGTCGGTCGATGGTCGGTCTGTCAATGGTCGGTCGATGGTCGATCGATGGTCGGTCGATAGTCGGTCTGTCAATGGTCGGTCGATGGTCGGTCTGTCGATGGTCGGTCTGTCAATGGTCGGTCGATGGTCGGTCGGTCGATGGTCGGTCGATGGTATGTCAATGGTCGGTCGATGGTCGGTCGATGGTCGGTCTGTCAATGGTCGGTCGATGGTCGGTCGATGGGCGGTCGGTCGATGGTCTGCGGATGGTCGCTCTGTCGATGGTCGGTAGGTCGATGATTGGTAGGTGAATGCCATTGAATTGCCTCCGTCTGCCTTTCTTTCGAGACGCCGTGTAGTTTTGATACGTCGTGCGTCGCTCTTCTCGCGAGATTTCTAGAGAATAGAAATGGAACAGAGCAACTGACTGTCAGCCTGAAGCAAATCAATGTCAGTCTGTCAGTGTACGTCCGAATGCCTGTCTCTTTGTGTGTTTGTCCGTGTATGTTTCTCTGCGTATGTGATCGGTCTAACTCTAACGGAGAACGAAAGACATGTATTTATATATAGGCCTACAAGTAAGATGTGTAGCCTAGTTGGGTGTATCATTATGTGTATTCATATATGACATTGTATACGTGTCTATTTACAGCATTTATTACACGTTCCGTCAATAAATCAGAGTCTGAGGCGCAGATGTCAGCGTGTATGTATGTATGTATGTATGTATGTATGTATGTATGTATGTATGTATGTATGTATGTATGTATGTATGTATGCATGCATGCATGCATGCATGCATGCATGCATGCATGCAGGCAGGCATGCAGGCAGGCAGGCAGGCAGGCAGGCAGGCAGGCAGGTCCCAATGTGTCCAGAAACGCTGCATGCATGCATGCATGCATGCATGCATGCAGGCAGGCAGGCAGGCAGGCAGGCAGGCAGGCAGGCAGGTCCCAATGTGTCCAGAAACGCTGCAGTCCTAACGGAGCGTGTATTCATACACGCTTCACCATATAAAAGTTGTTTTTTCGTTGCAATTCCATTGAATTGCCTCGATCCGTCTCTGCCTCCTTTCTTTCGAGGCGCCGTCTAGTTTTCATACTCACGTCGCGCGCCACACTTCTCGCGAGATTTCCAACGCGATTTTTCACCATTATACAGAAAACTCGAGTCGTAATTTGGACCGTCGTCTTGGAAAGCGCTCCTGGGAGGAGCTAGGCGGGGCACAGCGGGTGACAGGTCAAGAGTTCATGGCCTCTAACCTGCCTGTGATATCGACAGATATTGCACAGTACATGAATACTCTTTAGCCGAAACTCGGAGTGTTTAACAGCTGTTTATCTAGCGTTTTTTACTACGCAATGCGGCGTAGTCTGGTTGCACTGTGAATCAATGAAGCTGAGCGTGAGGCCTGTTGGGCAGAGCAGCAGAGCCTATAGTCCACCGGACTATATATCAATAGCATAAGATTCGTATCAACAGAGAAATACCGATATGTGGATAAAAATTGTTCATAGAAGAAGAATTCTGACAGTGGGCAAAATACAGATAATATATCATAGACATAAAGTTCTATAAGCCAACGGTGAGGCTGAAGCTCTTCCAACAATAGCCTACAGACACACAGGGCTTGTCATGACTTGAGCCAGCCATCTACTTTCCTTCTCAGCTAACTCGATATATCAGGCGACTGTGTCTGGCATGACAACCAGCCTTCGATCGCTGTCCACTGAAACTATTTACGGTATATTTTCGTAGGAGAAGATTGGGAAATCCGAACAAGACCCCCAATCAATTGGGTGGGTCAGTCATATATTTATCTATTCATATCAATATGGATATTCCAATGCCAAATCATACTGGATAATATGACTATCCAGGGGCCGTCCATAAATGACGTCACGCTATTTTGGCCGATTTTTAACCCCGCCTTCCCCCTCGTCACACTTCGTCACACAAAGTAAGACCCCCTCTGAAAATGACGTCACAAAGTTCTGACCCCCCAAACCAATTTCCATGGCGAAGCAATATGCTCCTTCATGGAACAAATAGCGAAAGCAGGAATATTTTAAAATCTAACGGTGACCAAATATTGAAATAATTAGAAAATTATTAATAATGGTGCCCGTATACATTAAAATTCATTAAAAAAATAATGACAATTTAATCCTAAAAATTAAGCTTAGTGCTGTTATTATTAAAATTAAATTTTTGTTAATTGTTAAATTTAATAACATAGACCTGGTGTGACGTCACACTACTCAAACCCCTCCACCCCATGTCACACATCGTCACAAATTTCCGACCCCAGACCCCCTAGGTGCGTGACGTCATTTATGGACGGCCCCCATCTCAATATTGATATTCCAATACCAAAACATCCTGGATAATATATCTATCCATATAAGTAATGAATATCGCAAAGTTACCATCGGACAATATATACAGACCTAGCCTACCTATTGAGTTCAGTTGAGAACAGCCGATTGTAATTATCTCAGAATATGCATCTATATAGGGTTTATTCAGATCAATGCACCCCTAGGTAACAATAGCCCTGTATGTACTTATATCACTATAAATTTATCGATCAGATATCGAGGGATCATAATATTATGGCCCATATATAGGATGACCACTGTCTGTAAGAGACCCAAATGTTTATATCGATCGATCGATAGATGCATATCGAAGTGGACAGCATCGACCTGATGACAGGAAGAAAAATTGCTCGTACGCATGAGACAGGGAGAGAGACAGCGACAGAGAGAGAGGGAGTGAGGGAGAGAGACAGAAGAGGGAGAGAGACAGAAGGAAATAGTGTAGAGAGACAGACAGACAGAGACAGACAGACAGAGACAGACAGACAGACAGAGGGAGTGAGGGAGAGAGCCTCAGAGAGGCAGAAGGAAATAGTGTAGAGAGACAGACAGACAGGCAGAGACAGAGACAGACAGGGAGAGAGAGACAGCGACAGAGAGAGGGAGAGAGGCAGAAGGAAATAGTGTAGAGAGACACAGACAGACAGAGACAAACAGACAGACAGAGGGAGACGGATATAGGGTGGTGGTGGTGGAAGAGAGACGGATATAGATAGGAATGGAGATAAACAAAGAGAGCGGCCTTAGGGACAAAGGGAAACACAGAAATACAGATACAGAGAGAGACAGAGGTAGAAGGATGGAAAGAAGGAGAGAGGGCTGAAGTGAGACAGACAGAGACAGAGAGGTATACATAGGGTCGGTCGGTCGGTCTGTTGGGGTTGGGGCTGTGGCGGCGGCGGAGTATCAGTGTCGTCCGGTCGACTGAGTCTAATGTTGGCGGTGACCCGATCGTCTGTCGTTTGTCCGTCCAAGTCTCGCAAACCCAGTTAATAAAATGCCGTTTTATTCCGGTTAAATGCGCACCACGATCACACCCCTCCATCCATCCCTCCCTCCCTCTCTCCCTCCATTCCTCCCTCTCTCTCCCTCCATCCCTCCCTCTCTCTCTCTCCCTCCATCCCTCCCTCCCACTCTCCCTTCATCCCTCTCTTCCTCCCTCCCTCTCTCCCTCCATCCTTCGACTTCCTTCGTCGCTCTTTCGTCAGTCCTCTTTCATCGCTTCTTTATTCTCTGTCTATCTGTCTCTGTCCGTCTGTCTGTCCGTCTGCCTGTCCGTCTGTCTGTCTCTATCTCTGTCTCTCTGTCTCTCTGTCTCGATTTCTCTATCTCTCTTGTGCTTCTATTCTCAATTTGACCTTCGCCAATCTTCTCGTCACTCT
>JACEVL010000959.1:160000-162500 GCA_020284085.1 Aporrectodea caliginosa
GGATTCTATAGACTAGTATAGAGCCTTCAAAGAAAATGCCGCCAAGACAGACGATTTCTCGTTCGATAGACGGCTGAGCGTAAGCTTAGTTACGTTGGCGGGTTTGGCGACCTATGAAAATGTCAAGGGTAAAAATATACTCTTACTTTTATCGAGCAATTATTGCGAAGTGCTTTGATTTCGTTACATATTTGGATATTTGACTACCTTGCGTAATTCACTACAATACTCCCAGTCAAAGTACACTCACGAACTGTTCACCATCCATGGCTATTTTTTTGATTGTTCTCTAATTATCGATGCAAAGAGATAGCCACAGGCTCACAGCCATTTACCTACACTTATGTGGACTTGTGGAGTTATGCTCCTGTAGTCTAATTGATGAAGTCATGTGTCAAATTATCGGGCTTTCTTATATTTGGAACGGGCAGAAGGCAAAGAAGTCGCATTGCTATTTAGGTGAAAAGACTTTAAAATGATCTCAAGCCAGGCGTCCTGGGTAAAGCTATGTCGTCCAGTAATAACAACAGCGGCATCTTTACATTTCTCTAGAGCAGAAGTCATAAATTCCCGTGAGACGTTTTGTTTATAGCGCTTGGAGCAATTTTCTAAAGCAATCATTGCGTTTTCAAAGCAATCATTAGCATGACGATTGAGTTCAGCGACGATCTGAACCAGCGAGGATTGTTGAACAACAACAAAAAGGTTATAATATATCAGATGCTATTTGACCAACCTTTATCGGAGACGGTGAAAACCTGCAAATCTATGTCCACGCGGCGTCTCCTCAAAATCATTGCTAGTATAGCGCTTTTGCTATCATTAAAAAAGTTTCATATGAATCATTAGCATGTAGCTTTTATTAGAAATCACACACAGAATTTCGTCTTCGTTTGCCATTGCAGTCGTAAACACGATCGTAAACCAAAAGCATATATTAATTAATAATTATAACCAGCCCCATGCATCTTATTCTAAGTACATGTAGCATAATAAAATCTATTCAATTAAGCCTATAAAACACAGAAAAAAACCGAATTAAAGGAGATCGTTACTTTAACTTTTTAACAAGATATTTATATACTTTTTTACTTTACTTAAACTCGTTGACGGGTGCTTTTTTACTAAGTACTGAAAGCCACGTTTACCTTTAATAATACTTACGCCTATAAGTACAATTGACTTTGTACAGTGGATGGCTTTTGTTTGTATTCCTGGTACATGCATATTTCAGTAGGTATACGGTTTTTCATGCAGGCTACAAAGTGTGAGACTTTCCAATGTAAAATTTCTAGGTCCGACATATTTTTTCTACAAGCATAGGGATATATTTATAGTGTGACAAACATGCAACGATGTAAATAGTTGTGACTCGGTGCGAAAACACTAAGCATTCTCAGTTTTTTTTGGCAAACCTAAGCATCGTATACTGGCCTCCCTATATGGTCACTGAACTCCCTCAGTGGTCCTCTGTTGGGAAATTCTAGAGTCCTCTCTCTCTCTTACTCTCTCTGTCTCTCTGTCTCTGTCTGTGTGTGTCTCTGTCTGTCTCTGTCTCTCGGGGAGTCGAGGGAGAGGGCGATGGAGTCGGAGAAGAAGACTTAGAGGGAGACGAAGAGGGAGATCGAGAGATATATGTATGATCCGAAGGACACTTCCACTGAAACGATATCAAAAATGATGGATAAATGCTATATTTATGCAGCTCAGCTGTATCTATCACTTGTAATGTGATAGATTACACATACGTACATAAATGCACACACAAACAGAGAGAGAGACAAGGCAGAGATTGAGACAGAGACAGAGAGAGACAGTGAGACAGACAGACAGAGAGAATTGCCATGGTCATAAATGTTTGTCGCGATTATAGCAGAACTATCAAACGATAATATTGATGCGTATGTATGTACGTATGAATGTCTGTCTGTATGTCTGTGTGTCTGCAAGCCTTCTAACACTTTTCACGACGAGAGTATACTAAAAGCGAACGGGAAGCCAATGCAGCTCGTCGTTAAAGTGTTAAAGGTGGATTAAGTGAAAGGTCTATATACTGTACATTAACAGCGAGGTGCACAGCAGGAAGAGTGAGAGGATGGAAGAAGGAAGGGAGAGATGAATGACGAAATGGAAATATGATGAGGGAGGAGGAGGACGAGGAGGACGAGGAAGAGGACGAGGAGAGGAGGAGGAGGACGAGGAGGAGGAGGACGAGGAGGACGAGGACGAGGAGAGGAGGAGGAGGAGGAGGAGAAGGAGGAGGACGAGGAGGACGAGGAGGAGGAGGAGGCACCTATATGGATGCAGTGCAGCTGTGGAAGCGGGCGACGATGTCTGCTTCGTTTTATCCTCTGGGCTTTCGTTGTTCTGTTGCCAGAGCGTTGCTACATTGCCAAATTATGTGGCGCATGGATCAGAACGATATTACGGAACATCAATTATTTACTAAGAGCCTAGAATTGCAACACCACATGCCTACTAAGTACCCTATCTATATATA
>JACEVL010000959.1:167500-197500 GCA_020284085.1 Aporrectodea caliginosa
CTGCTGTTCACAAGGAGTTATGCTCCTGTTATTGATGAATTTATTTGTCAATTATCGGTCCTTCTTTTCCACTTGCTGTCGTCAGCTGATAATCTTCAATCTTTACGACAAAACCCATTGATCAATTTCTTAACGATCTGTTGCCACTGTGGCCAACTCGCATAAGACGCAATACGACTGCTCTTTGTTTTGACTCTGAATGCAGAGGGATGAGTCTTTTTGTTCAAGGACTCCACATTTCTTGTATACAAAAGGTCTCGGTCAGGGAAGACTCGAAGCGAGTGGATTCGACTTCTGGGAGGAAAGAACTCTTTCTTCTAGATAAAGAACGACGTAATTGGTAGAATCTGATCGACCGTCTGGATCGTTCCGATAGATTGCAGTCATTGTTCTCTGGCGATGACTCTCCAGCGGTTTGTCTGCGAGGGAGAAAGTGGTGTGGCTGCTGCGGGCGGAACTGTCCACGGGGCGGCAAAAGCGAAAAGGACTTCCAATTGATTTTTAAAACATTTTTAAATCATCTGCACCAAAAGTCTCAAAGATAGTCACATAGACTACGATGTCAGCTATGTCCAAAAGATGCAGAGATATCGGGTCGATGAGAACTTCATCGACTCCATAGCATATTGCACCAATAATAGTCTAGATCTATACAGCAACGGTGAGTGAGCAACCTTTAGGGGCCTACTCCAGACACGGTCTTGTTGACTGAAACACTGGATCGATAGCTAAGCAGAACCGTCGAACTTCTTCGGTATTAATAGACGCTGATCTTAAACTGTAACACAGGCCTGCATATTAATGGTTTTCAATTTTTTTCTTCACCGTTTTAGGTGTTTTAATTGCTATTCAATTAGCTGAATTCAGACATGCAAAGGTTTTTCCTCTATCACGTACGGTTTTTCCACAAGTGAAGATGAACATCCAGGAAGACCTAGCAGAGTGAAAAACGCTTATTTACAAAGAAATTAAAAATTATTACAATTAACTCAGCTGGATTTTTCATTCATTCATTTGTAAATGTTTGTCACAGGTGCCGAGAAGTCAGATATCTGTATAATATCTTTTCTTCTTCCCTTCAAATCTCCTTTTAGAACTTTTTCTCTTGTGCACTGCTTGCGGTTCTTCCCTATGCAACATCCAGCAGTAGTCTGCTATCACGTTAACGTTCCACTGACCCTGATACCTCCGTTCCATTTCCTTTATGTCCTGGTGGAATCTCTCTCCTTGTTCTTCACTAACAGCACCTAGATTTTCTGGGAAATAGCTGAGATGGGAGTTCAAAAAGTGGAGCTTCAAGCTCATTGAGCAGCCCAAGGCTTTCAAGTTCTTCATCATGTTTCCTACGATGTTCTCGAAGTCAGTGTTTCTATAGTTGCCAAGAAACTTCTTTACCACTTCTTTAAAGGATTGCCAAGCCGATCTCTCAATTTCTTTCATTTTGGTATCAAATATCTCGTCCCTCATGAGTTTTCGAATGTCAGGACCGACGAAAACCCCCTTCTTTCAGCTTCACTTCTGACAACCGTGGAATCTTGCTTGCAAGATACTTGAAAGTATCACCATCTTTTGGAAGGGCTTTCACAAACTGCTTCATTATGCCAAGTTTGATGTGAAGTGGAGGTAAGAGTACTTTTTTGGATCCACCAAAGATTCGAAGTGCACGTTCTTTTCTCCTACTTTTAGTGTCCTGCTTGGCCACACCTTCTCAGTCCAGTGCTTGGCTTTAGCACGGCTATCCCATTCGCAGAGGAAACAGGGGTACTTGGTGTAACCGCCCTGTTGACCAAGGATCATAGAGATCACTTTAAGATCGCCACAGATGGTCCATTCGTATTTCTTGTAGTTCAGTTTGGTCAGGATGAAGGCTAAATTGTCATACTTCTCTTTCAAATGAACGGAATGTCCAACCGGTATAGAGGCGTATTTGTTGCCATTGTGAAGAAGGACAGCTTTTAGACTTCTTTGTGATGAGTCAATGAAGAGTCTCCAATCGTGAGCCTCATGCTGAACTCTGAACATTTCCATCAGACCGGTAACATCGGAGCAGTAAACAAGTTCACCGTCTTGAGAAAAGTAAGGCACGTAGTCTTTCTCTCGGTTTCTAAACCAACTAAAAGAAGTTCCAGGAGTCAACAAGTTCTTCTCCTGGAGCCTAGAACCTAGCAACTGAGCGGAATCTTTCGAAAGGGCCAGATCTCGAATCAAGTCGTTCAATTGTGATTGTGAAAACAGTTGGGGCTCACTGCAGTCGTGTGAAAATTCGTCATCAGAATTGTCATCTGACTCACTCCCCGATGGCCCACTCACATCGCTTAGGCTTTCTGGAGGCAATGGTATGGGAATGCCAGGTCCATGAGACACAGGGCGAAGTGCAGATTCCATGTTCGGGTAGCAGATTTTGTCTTTGTTTTTAAGCTGTATCCCTGTATGTTGCACGAACAAAAGTAACAGTCATCGCTGTGGTTTTTGGGCTCCCTCCATATCATAGGCACTCCGAAACGAAAACATTTCACCTTACCCTTAGACCACATGCGCAGTCCTTCCACGCAACTCGAACAAACTCGATGTGGGGCCCATGCCTTGTCCTGGTCTCCAACCCTAACACCGAAGTATGCTAAATACACTTTCTCAACAAAGTTCGTGAGCTTTCGCTCTTGCTTTTTCACTAACAGTTCGCCACAGATATAACAAAACCTGTCAGGAGAATTAACACATCCTCTTGAAGCCATGCCAGTCATAAATGTATACACCAGACTTAACCCTTTCACGTCGTTAATGTAAACACCGGACTTAACCCTTTCAGGCCGAGGTTCAATTTCACATTTATGAAAACATAACAAGAATTCTAGTATCTTCATTACTACATTATAATCAAATATATTTTTCATTATGTGCATGTATTTGTAATTGTGTTTTCAATGTAAAATATCATTTCTGTGAAAAAAATTGAACTTTCCGACAAAAAATCCCAATTTGTGTCAAAACTGTACGTGTTAGAATTTTTACAATATTTTTCCCGAAATCACCGTGTAAAAATATATAAGAAGCACCATTTACTTTCAAGAAAAAAATTTCATCGCAGACATAATCAGTCGTCGTCGTCTGTAGTATACGACTAATTCAACATTCGTCGTCGTCGTCGCTGCAGTGTTGTCGTTGAAAGTGATGTACACTGCATTGCGTCTCGTCAATTAAGACTAAGCTTACAATTACTACTGATTGACCGTCGTCGTCAGTCTTTCACGCCATCTGGCCCGGGGCCGGAGCCGGGGCCGGGAACGGGCCGGGGCGGGCGAGGCCGGTGGCCGGGGCCGGGGCCGGGGCCGGGGCCGGGGCCGGGGCCGGGGCCGGGGCCGGGGCCGGGGCCGGGGCCGGGGCCGGGGCCGGGGCCGGGGCCGGGGCCGGGGCCGGGGCCGGGGCCGGGGCCGGGGCCGGTCATCCGGTACGAACCATCATCCATGATCGTGACCGTGCCGATACGATTCATACGAACCAACATTACATGAACCTATAGCCCAACTCTGCTACACTATACATACATACATACAAAGACAAACATACATAGGGGCCTACATGTACATGCACACGCAAATAATATGCACCCACCTATAAGCAAACACAGATACACGCATGTACACATATGCATATACACACAAACATATATACATACAGACACATATATACTTAGGCCTTCGTACATGCATACTCACATGCGTACACAGTACACACATATATAATTATACGCATACAGAAAAACAGCGTGACAGATGTATATGAAAGGCGATGGCTCTGCATGCAATGTGCTTGTATTAGACGCCGCCGGATGAAGTCCCTCTTATATCCTATGAGTCTGAATGTCTGTCTTTGTCTTTCTCTGCGTCGAACCCAGGACACAACGACGACATCAACAATAACTGACTATAATTATACTGAGATTAGGATTATTCGCCAACAACTTTCAACCCCACGTCTCTAATATGCACCCACATATAAGCAGGGTAAAAAGGTAAAGCTCCCGCGAACCTAGTGTAATGCATGGGAGACGCTCACTTCTGCCCTTCGGTCCTTATAAAGCCCGAATGGACAAATCCTAATTGGGTTCTGGACAAGGACCATGCAGCGCATCGCAGACTTCTCGTTTGCTTCCCATCTTACTCAGATATCAAATGATCCTGCATGGTGATAGAAGCACGCACATGCAAACAACTTGCTGATAATAATTAAACGGTCTGCCAGCAGACGAGAACCTACAACCTTTCGATATCCGGTCCAGTCCCCTTACCGATGAGACCACTCTGTCGGTCGATTATGTCGGTTTGAATGGACGCAGAATGGCAGAGCAGCAGCTGCAGTCGATTGTATATACTTGTCATTTGGAGCGCTCTGTCTCTGTCTCCTCCTCAGTCGATTGTTCGGTCTAGATTAAAACGACGGCAGATGATGATTTTCACAGGGGCAAGGTCTTCATCGCTCCTCCGTAAATTACGACGTTGACAGGTAAAACGTCATTCTGCCAAGATTGGTAATTAAGTACTAATTAATTAGCCAGTTTTATAGTGACCGTGTCTTATAGAAATATATCGATCCGTGGCAGAACACAAAATCAACCGTAATGAGTTCAATACGAAGGAGAGTGTCAGTTCACTGAGACAGAGGGAGACAGTTTGCTATGGGGATCGAATCCTCCGCTGGTCACCACGGAAGGTCACGGAAGGTCATGGAAGGTCATAGAAGGTCATGGAAGGTCAGGTATGTACAGATAACAGATGGCATGCCCTTTAAGATTCTACAGAGGTACACCCTTTCGATGCAAAGGCGAACGAGGATGGTTGTCTACAGAACCAGGATCCTCTGGTCGTAATGCAAATCTACAGGAAATACTGTATGCCATGCATATACCATGGTATACGTACACTTCCGGTTGCACGACACGCCCCATACAATTGGCAGGCTGCTTTAAAAGTCAGTAACCAACAGATCCATACGCATTCAGCTCCGTCACTGCTCGTATACTCTGGCAGTGCCAGTCCCAAGCCTGGATGAAGGTCGAGGAGGGCGACGCTAATGATCTGTGTTATCACAGTGTCATTAAACTGAAACTACATGTATACTACAAATATATCTATACGCATTTAGTCCACTTGTATACTTCATAATTATGTGCCTTATATATGCAAGTGTATACATGTGCACGCTTTAGATTGGTATGTATAGGACGTGAGAATGAATACGTACATGTATGAATGTGTACTTGTGTCCATGCAGCTGCAGTCCTACACGAAGAAGCTTTTAAAAAGAAAAAGACGAAGAAGAAGGAAAGAAGATATCTTGGTAGATATCCTGAATGCTGGCCATATTTTATGAGTCCTCTATTACCATTTTACAGTATATGTATGTATATATAAAAAAAAATATATATATATATATATCCATGCGTGCGTACGCATAAAGCAAACAAATTTAGATCTATTTGTAGAGATCTATCCATGTAAATATATATTCTGCAAACAGTATCACGCACGCAGCGTCACACACACACGCACACACACACACACACACACACACGCACGCACGCACACACACACACACTGTCTCTATCTCTCCTTCTGTCTGTCTGTCTGTCTGTCTGTCTCCTTCTCTCCATCTCTCTGTTTCTCTGCCTCTCTGTATAGAAATTGATGTTGAATAGATCTGACTGGTGTAAGTCATCTAATCCAACATGGCGACGCATCGTGTACAAGTCTCGTGTCGTAATTTGTCTAGCACCCGTTGATTGGATTAGTCAGCTGCTGAGGCTGAGGCTGCAGCGAGAGACGACGACGTCCAGATCGAATCGTCACATCTCCTCGCACTGCAGCTGCGACATGATGAGGATGAGGAGGAGGTTGCAGAGGTAGAGGACATCGGATGCGGACGTCGCATGAGTCGCATCTGCTGGCCACTTTAATTGCCTCCTTAGTGGTGGCAATTAATTCTTGCCACCGTCGCCGCCGATGGAACCCCCTCGCCCGCTGCAACCCTCCTTCAAATGTGCGCTGCTCAAGGCATCTACTGTCCGCCGCCGCAATAAAACTCGTCTCTGAGGAGCAGAGAAAATTGCCATCTAGTTAGCAAAAAGACACAGCGTGTGTGTGTGCGTATGTATGTGGATATTTACAGCACGACATAAAAGGGGTTTAAGTGGTTCAGAAGACATCTGAGTTAGAACCACTGCAAGGCAGACTGGAATGCTGACAAAGTCCATTGTTTCTAGCTTCTTCTTTGTGGGCTTGTGATGCTGTCCACTGAGACAGTATGCCATCATCCAAAGCATTCCACAAGTCTAAAACTCTTGCCCTGAAGAATTCCTGCCTTGCTGTTCCTTTCTGTTTCTTAGATAATTTATACCTATGTCCTGCTTAGTGCTAATTCAACGAATCTGTCCCACTGCCTCGTTTCCAGCGATAATCTTATAAGTTTCAACACTATAGATCTCCTCTGCTCGTCATCTCCAATGTTGCTATTCCACTCATTTCAGCCTTTCTTCATAGCTCAGATACGTATAAAACTCAAATCATTTTGGCTGCTTATCTTTGCACTTTTCCTATATTTTATATGCCTGTTTCATGTATGGATTCCAATCCTGGATGCAGTATTCCAACTGTTTAAAATTGCCAGTGATTTGTGCAATTTGAGTTGACTTCAGTTGATTAATGGCTTCTTAATTATACGTATATATACTGAAGCACATTCAGCTGAAGTGTTGTACTGTCATGCATGATCACTCTCATCCCTTTCTTCCTCATTTACTTTCAGTACCTTACGCTATTATTTCATATGAACACTCTTTGCGTCTCTCCACTTCCTCTTCATCAGCTACTGCTCCACAAAGTTTTCGTGTCATCCGACAACTTGGAAACTTTGAATAAAATTCCATCATCTATAGATGTTGTTAAGGAAATTATTAACAGCATTGATATAGTACTCACACGTGTGGTACTCTACTTAGCACTATATCTAACTATATCATTTGTTTGTCAACTGCGACCACCTTTTGCTTTCTGCCCAAGAGCCAGCTTTGAATCCATCGAATCTAATCTAGAGACTTACGTAGCGCCGTTTTCATAATGCATAATCATAATCCATGTTAATACCTGCCTCCTAATACCGCACGGTTGTTGCTTTTAGCCTACCTTCTATGAGGTACTTTGTCAAATGCCTTGGCAACATCGAAGCAAAATGCATCCATGGATTTTCCTTGGTTTGCCTTTCATTTTACCTCTTCAAAGACCTCAACAGATTTGTTGAATATGAACGACCGGTGGGAAGTCCTCATTCAAATGCTTCATTGTGTTATCCTTAATAATTCTCTCGCTTACATTGCCCACAATACTGGTCAAACTAACTGGTCTATAATAGTTACAATTTTCGCTTCTAATTCCCGTTTAAACAGAGGCAATGCGAGTGCATTTCTCCATTCCTGTGACACCTATCCAGTTTGCATTGAGTCAGTGAGGACCGGTGCTAATGCCTCTCCGAATATTCCCTCACTATATATAACAGGTAGGCGGAAGTTCATCTGCCAGTTTTTAACCTTTGCCGCTGTTCCACTACATTTTGCTTAGTAAACATAATCCGTTCCACCATTGTCTACAAATGTTTGGTTGGGCTCAGGTATGTTCCCTAGTTCTTTACAAAGCTGAAAGAGCTGAAAGATTTATTAAGTACTTCGGCAGCTTCTACAATCTACATCATCCTTCTCGATTTCCCTGTTTTCTTTTCAATGGTCCCGCCCTTTCTCCACTTTTCGGCATGCTTTTAACATCGCTGGAAAAAGTCTTGTTGTTTAGCTCCTTTACATTCTTCAATAAATTCTACTGAAAGGTTTCAATTGCTTTTTTCTCTGCATATTCCTTTTGTTCATATAGTGCTAATTAAATTCTCTCGTCATTATGATTCAGTCCATACTTTATTTACTTCTTTAACCTTTGAAAATTCTTCCAAGCTTCATTCTTTTTCCTAGTCATTGTCCAACCTCTTGTGTTACTTATGGCCCCATCTGTCTGGTTCTTTTCTGCTTGGTTATGTTTTCTCCAGCGCTTTAATGGCTCTTATAAAAGGCGTTTCACAGATATATCTATAAAGCAAACACAATGGGTGGCGGCTCGGTTTGACAGACCGATTGAATTTAAGCCACATGGAGTCGGGTTAGTACCTACAGTCCGTGGAATATCGCATCGCTTTGCACCCGCTCATCCCTAGTCAATGGAAGTGGGCTACAGTGAGTAGTCTATCAATGGACGTTTGAGGGTCCATAGAGACTTTGTTCAGTCGTTGCTTTGGTTCTGTTTGAGACAGATCGGTTGAATGATGCTTTCACCTCGAAACAGAGCCTCTGAGGACCCTTCTCTAGTAGCGTCTAAACAACGGTCTCACCATTACAATGGTCGCTGTCAGTGTTTTCTATAGTTTCCAATTGTTCTGAAGAGGCGAATTAGTATCCGTTGTGCGTGTAATTATCAAACGTTGGTGTGGATCGGTGATTCTGGACTTAAATTATTCCGATTGGCCAATGATCGTCGTCGTTCGTCGGTTGAAGATCCGATTCCTCTCGTTCCGATATTCATTTCGAAGTGGTTTATGTCCGGAGACATAACGCGTCGAGTGGCCTAGCGTCGACCCTTCTCCCTCCAGCGCAGCTCCTTTCGTCCGAATCCAATCTCTTCCATCTCTTCCATCTCTTCCATCTCTTCCATCTCTTCCATCTCTTCCATCTCTTCCATCTCTTCCATCTCTTCCATCCGAAATTGCAGCCACGGACTCAGAAGGAATATTCTGTGTAGGTTGGGGAAAGGAAAAGAACGTTCGATTGACGTTTGTGTTTACGCTCAGTTGAACGAAACTGCAAACGATTCTATAAAGACAATTATATTATGTAAGAGATAATTTTATCAGATGATCTTGTATGAACTAACTTACACTTAACCCTAACTTACCTTAATCTATCTTACCTAACCTTAACTTACCTTAATCTATCTTACCTAACCTTAACTCGCCTTGCCTTACATTGCCTTGAAATGCGGTGACTTTCCTTAATTTACTTTTCATCTTTACATTTCCTCGCCTTACAATGCGTATACCTCGCCTTATCTTGCCGTACTCTACATTGTCTGCTTCTCCTTGCCTATTGTTTTGGGTTGCCTTACATTTCTCTAACTTAGTCTACCTTGCCTTTCATTTGATCATAATTTCATTCGACCTGTGACCGCATTTCTAGGATTACTTGGTCATGAAGTTCAAGGGCACTCTAAGAACTGCTTTAAAGAAACTTAAAAGACGCCATATAATGTTCTCGTATACATGCATTTATGCATACATACATGCATACATACATACCAGTATACATAAATACATACATACCTGCAAACATACCTGCATATATACATACATACTTACGTACATGCATACATACATGCATAATACATACACACACTTACATACATGCATACATACATACCAGTATACATAAATACATACATACCTGCAAACATACCTGCATATATACATACATACTTACGTACATGTATACATACATGCATAATACATACACACACTTACATACATGCATACGTACATACTTACATACATGCATTACTACTTACACACATACATGCATGCTTACATACATGCATCCTCACATGCATGCATACATACAAGAGTGCATAGTTACATAATACAGAAGCATATACAATATCACCAGTGAATGCTTCAGTGCTTTGTGTAGTGTTATGCCGTCCATTTGATCTGCTTATATAGCTCGTGTTTTTTCACGAAGCAAAATTTTTGCGAAAGTAATTTCTGCCAGACACATTGATGCATTGGTGTCAATGGGTGAACGAAGAACCAATATCAATGCACCACTCTCTGCATTTAATTGCAATCCGTAAAATCAATGACCTCGCAATGTTCGGACAATGTTCACACGATGTTATGAGCATTTTCGCACATTTGTTATGACAATTATCTGGCTTTCAACGTTGCTGCACATCATTAGTCTGGTATAGTTCAGTCAAAGTTCACGCAATATTATTTATGGCAATGTTCACAAAACGTCATGGCAGTGTGCATGCAAAACTCTACAATCCTCAGACTCTTAGCCATTGAAGCATTTGTGTTTTGTCGTCAGAATGTATGCATAGAACATTCTGGCAACCGATGTTTGCCAGCAGCAGACAATGCATGAATATGTAATAATCAAAAAATCTAAACGAAAATCAAAATAAACATACCGAAATCCAAAGAAACTAAAACCCACCGACGATCCGAGCGGGGCATCCTCCTCCCCGAAAGCCACAAATCTTGGGTCGCTGACTTATGCAACTGATTTAGTTGGGATTGCAGCAACACCTGGGACCCAGATTTGACTAAGAAACTTCGGGTACGTTTCGGGTCCATTATCTCGGATCCCTCGGACCAAGACCCCTGAAGGAAGATTTATGCGTCGGTCGGAAATCCTCTGTGCAACAGAATTTGTCAAGCTTCAACAGTATTTGATAGAACCCAAAGTTTATCAAGGATCAAATAATAGCCGCTTACACCAGGGGAAATCTGTTCATGATAGATACCGAAACCCATTTATGCAGAGCCAGCGGAGATTACTTCTACAGCGACCGTGATATTGCAATGCATCTCGGTGCAATACAATACAATACAGCATCGTATTTGTAGAGCGCAACTTAGCCTGTCTATAGATTGACCGGCAGCAGCGCATTACATTGTCAGTCGATGAACCATGCAATCAGAGAAAGTGCTTCTGAAGCCGGTATCTTTCAACTTCAATCAGAGGCGTGTATGTAAGTATGTATGTATGTCTGTGGGATGTGTAAATGTGTATGTATGTCTTATATTCAAGAATCTATGTATACATGTTACGAGAGTCTGGACGAAGCCTCTTTGGACTAAATGTCAACGGACAGATGCTTGTACTGAATGACCGATTACGTTACCCTATACGTACTCGCCATCGCTTATCAAAATAGACGAAGAGCGCTGCTGCCATACAGAGACCAATCGAGTCTCCTCCGCTGGGTCAGAAAGACTCCAAAAAACGATCTGTTTTGCAAAGTATACGAGCAATTTAATGGAGCGGATTATCTATCCGATGGGTTTCTTCTTCGGCGCTATGTAAATTCAACCATTGCAATTTATGTAGCACAGTCTCCTTTAATCTACTCACAAGTGACCTTACAAGGCCTACAGACTGACTTCTGTCTACGGTTCGAAGCCGAGTTTCGTCGTCTTCGCCGTTCGTTTAAGAAAATTAATCAGCGCTGCTCTGTCTTCTCGTCTAATTACTGTTCAGCGTCGGGTTTATAGCAGTCCGCAAAGTCTCCGATCGTTTAGAATGCACACATATCATTACAGGAGTCCATGGACGGATGGGCAGGAGGTCGGGTGGTCTCAGGGTGGAGAGGGGAGGATGAGGGGTAGATGTAGCGAGGGTCGATCCGAGTGGGGTTTATCATCGTGACAGATGTAGTCCTGTCCTCCTTCTCCCTCGCTGCTGCAGTGACGACGACCGACGACGACGACGACGACGACGACGACGGAAGGTAATTTCCAATCGGACAGGCGACTATTACCCTTCTGACATCGACGTAAACCAATTGAACGCAATCGATACACACACGATGCATAGACAGTACACTCCTCTTATATATACACACATACATGTACATGTACCCATAATATGTGTAAGCAAGAGTCAGTCTGTGTATAGACTATGTTGTATTGGTTTAGTGTACTATGATCTCATGATAATGTCTGGAAAACGTAGACATTGATTGTATACAGAACGAAACACTATTATGTGCATGTACATGTATATATATAAAATTATATGTAGTGCTTTCTTAGAAAATTAATAATGTCTTAAAATTATTCACACTAATTTATCCACAGCGTTTTTAGTTAAACACAATCGCTGTGAAGTATGGCTAGACATACTTGTAAAAATTGCATGCAACCAGTACCTTCACTTCAAATGTTGGGACTCGCAGGTTGATCAAATGGTCCATCTGGGTCCTGTTCAGACTTTATCAGGCTCTGAAGTGGGTCCCTCTTTCTTAGATTCCGGTCCAGGTCCATAGTTACGCTATATATTGCATGCAGTCTTTAATTAACATTTTAACGACGACCTGCATTGGCTTCCCAGTCGCTTTTAGTACACTCTCGTCATTAAAGTCATTGTATGCCCGAAAGGCCGAAATAGACTGACCGTAGGTCTATGGGTGGGAATTCAGTGTGCTCTGATGCATCACAGTTTCTGCCTGTGCTCACTGTCGCCACATTGGAGTCTATAGTGTTGACAGTGTGTGTATGTGCGTGTGTGTGCGTGTGTGTATGTGTGTGCGTGTGTGTGTGTGTGTGTGTGTGTATGTGTGTGTGTGTGTGCGTGTGTGTGCGTGTGTGTGCGTGTGTGTGTAAAACATGTGATGCGGCTGCGATTGGGTCCTGAAAGGAATCAGCCGTGAATCCCTAGAAAAGCATAGATTGGCTGTTGCGGCGTCGACGGGTGTCAGCTGATTGAACGTGAGTTGCATCTGAAGAGGATCTTCTTCTTCTGTCAGAGTGATGCACGTCGACAATAGCATTTGCCTCTCAAACAAATGCATTTGCAGAATAGCCTGTAGAATAGCAGCCACCTTCAAGTTCATACTGTGTATATAGGCCTAGATGGACTGAAATCGAACGAAAATCAGTTACAAAGTTAAGGGCTGTGGTAAAAACTTGTTCATTAATTCCTCACCGTTATTCTTTTAAGCCTTCTTCTCAAATCGTCGATCGATATATTTATAATCTCATCTTATCTCATAAGACTTCAGCTCATGAACTCTTGACCCTCATCTGGCCACAGCGTAATACTTGTCTAGTCCATTATAATCTAATGATTTATATAGCGTCGTCATCGTAACGCTTATCTATATAAATGTTCAATTACAATTACAAATTCCAATTACAACGAAGAGGTCGCTCCTGCTTCTGCATCACCATCATCATCATCATCATCACCATCATCATCATCATCATCATCATCATCATCATCATCACCACCATCATCACCATCATCACCACCATCATCACCATCATCATCATCATCATCACCATCATCATCACCACCATCATCACCATCATCACCACCATCATCACCATCATCATCATCATCATCACCATCATCATCACCACCACCACCACCACCACCACCACCACCACCACCACCACCACCACCACCACCACCACCACCACCACCACCACCACCACCACCATCATCATCATCATCATCATCATCATCAGCAGCAGCAGCAGCAGCAGTTTCAGCGTCCAATTTCATCTCATAGATCTCTACTTCGCTTGGCCTTCTCTGCTCTGAACCGTTCTGATCATAGCAGTTTTATTGACTGTTCGTTGCTCCGCATGCATACATATACGCCCCAATATCCTACACCGTCCTCAGCCTATAAAGCCGAACAATTTTATAGGCCTACACATGTCCAGCAGATTAAACCACGAGTCCTGATGATAATGAATCAGTGTAAACAAACACACACGTGCAAAGGCGAATATGCAGTGGCCCATTCAGAGGAAGCGACAGACATACTCAGCTAAATTTACCCGAATGACACTGACACTTTTCGTTATCGTTTTACGGTTAGAATAATAATTAAGTGTTTTTCACGGCACTTTTACCTCCGAGCGCTTCAACGAAGAATAGCCCTCGCAGAAAAAAGTTATCCCTAATTTGTTGGAATTTTGGAATCCTGAGGAATCATTTGTACTGCGGGTAAAACAATAATAATAGTAATAATAATAGTAATAATAATAACAATGATGATGATCATGATGATGATAACGACGACGACGACGACGACGACGATGACGATGATGATGATGATGATGATGATGATGACGATGATGATGATAAAATAATAACAATGCGTGAATTATATGGCCAGAGTTTTCCGTGATATGAAAGGTCGCGTCGTCATGATTTCCTTTTGCCAACAAAGGATGATAAAACTTTATAAGAAAAGAGCCCTTTATGGAAACATAACTTCAGAACTTAATCCTATAATCAGTGATCCCAATGCCTAGCCATTTCAACCTCTTTTCTTTTCTTATATTAATGCATTTAACCTGTAGGTACTGAGCTGCGGTTTGCCAGCCTGATTGGTTCTAATAAACGAATATCGTCATCATTGATGGCACATGAAAACCCAGTCGAAAATCGACCAGTAGCGAGAAAGGTCTGTACGCGGAGAGACAGTCTGTGGTCGTTATATACTAACCGA
Source organism: Aporrectodea caliginosa (assembly GCA_020284085.1). Classification (NCBI taxonomy): domain Eukaryota; kingdom Metazoa; phylum Annelida; class Clitellata; order Crassiclitellata; family Lumbricidae; genus Aporrectodea; species Aporrectodea caliginosa. The sequence goes on from JACEVL010000959.1 coordinate 181,831, forward strand.
CTGAAACGGTAAGAGACAAAGCAGAGAGCTTTTCCGAGAGTTTGACACGAAAATGAGAAAGTTCATTTTCCTAAAGGAAGTCTCACTCTTGGGAAAACCATAGGAAGGCAATAATTATATGATGACTTGACTGACTATAGCGACGAGTTCGGCGACCATGAAGGGGTTGATGTAAACATATGATATTGCGGTTGATCAAAATGAACTCTTTTATATATTATGCTATCGATCCAATTTCCAAACGGTCCTTTTGTTCAATTGGTCGTCAATGCATTGATACATTAAATATATTATATTTATATACATAAATTATGACCAAAAGCTTATACAAACACAAACCGATAAGCATGAATAGGCCAACCTAAGGATGAACCACAAGCAGAATTACGTCAATAGCTCTTTCATGGGCGCAGTGGTGTATAATAGGCTAATCTGGGTTATGCTGTATGTAGGATGTACGTATGCTGTCGCATATATATATATATAATTATATATATGCAGATATCTTGCAAATATCTTGAATCTTACATATACAATATATATATATGGATATTATTATTGTATATTATGTATATATATCTACATATGATCAATTATATTTAAGAAATTGCATAAAAGGGCAGTCCGAAATTGCCTTTCCATAAATACGTATAATTTATATAGGCCTACATAATTATGCTTATATATTTATTGCTATACAGCTATTCTTATGTTTAAATATAATATATATGTATAGCCTAGTCTATAAATGTGAATGTGATCGAGTGGAGCAGTGGGTAAACTTAATAAATTATTTTACGGGAATTACAAAGGAGTTTGTTTGCCTAAACACACAGTCCTTCCTTCATCCTGTCATCTCTTTTGTCGCCGCTCTCTTCCTCTGCTCTGCATCCGACGAAAGTCAGAGCAGCAGCAGCAGCAGCAGCAGCAGCAGCAGCAGCAGCAGCAGTAGCATCGTCTGCAGAGACTCTTCTCATCCGTCTGTTTGTCTGGATGTTCGTCCGGGCGACGCTTGGTCTATTATGGAGAGAGAGAGAAGCGATGAAAGACGATAGCAGCAGCCCCGGCGTCGGCGTCGTCATCGTCGTCCTAGTGTTGAATGGCCCTCTCGTCCTCTCGTCCGTCCGTCCGTCCGTTCGATCGTAAACTATCATTCATCATTACAGTTAAACGTCCGCTTTCACACACATACACTCACACTCTCACATACATATGCCCACGAGCACACACGCGCTCACACACATATCGATATATATATATATATATATATATATATATATATATATATATATATATATATATATATATATATATATATATGCCAACACACACACATATACACCCGCACAGACATACATATACATACATACATATATTCATACACGTACACATTCACACGTATTACATAAACACATACATACATGCATAGTCTACGTACATATACACTGCACACTGTGAGCGTATTATTACTCTGTTTAGACAACAATTTTTAGCCGTGCGTTCGTATTTGAAAATTCCATGACATCATCGGGTTGTTTGCTTCTTTTGACACACGTTGTTAACACTCTTGAAGCTACTGGGTACGTCTAACTGACACGCAGCGATCAGATATCGGACTCGATTTTCTGGATTCATCTGACAGTCAATCATAAAGCGCGTGCATGATTGGGGTTGGTATGACGTTATATCGTGTGATTGTGCAGGAACGTTGAGCAGGCGTTGCGATGAGTTATGGACCGGTTTAAACCAGTCCAAACTGGTAAACATGTATTGGGGAGAGAAGCCTATAAAGCAGTGCTTCCCAAACTTTTCGGTGTCACGGACCGGCAGGAATTAACTTTCAATGTCACGGACCGGCAGGAATTTTCCCACTGCATGCACTGCATGAGGACCGGTGCCCAATTTATTAATTATTTCTCTTTTTCCGTCACCTAAAATAAATTCCTCAGATATGTATCAAAATTGATTTAAATGCATGTTTAGCCAATTCTATGACTGTATTCCCCATTAAATGCTAGCCTAATAAGTGTTTTTTGCTATGAATTTAAAAATATAATTGCCATTTCTTGATTCCGAGACAATTTGACCAGTTTCTTGACTCACTTGGCGGTGGCACCTGAGGGTCGCGGACCGGCACCGGTCCGCGGGACCACCACTTTGGGAAGCACTGCTATAAAGGGCGTTCCCAAATGCAACGATATTAAGGAACTCCGCCACTACCCTACCTGTGGTAGTGCCAGTCCCAAGCCTGGAGAAAGGAGGAGGGCGACACTAATCATCTTTGTTATGACACAGTGTCGTTAACCAGCAACCAAGCGCAACGATATTAAGTAAGCATTGTTAAGTAAAGCATTGTTAAGCCAGCGCTAGAAAGATTTGTACCATTCTTTTTATCCATCTAGTTTAACTTGCGGAAATCTTGTAATCTTGTTTGTAATCTTGTTTGAGCCACAGGCTAAAAAGTCAAATCTTGCGACGACTAATTCGATCACTTACAATCATTCAATCGTCGTGAAACTTGGCAGATAGACTCGACCTCGCAGACACTTCATTCTATAAAAATTTCAGCTCCCCCCAAAAAGGCTAGCTTATAGAATCGGGGACTAAACTTTTCGAATCGGGGAATCCCCTTTTCCGATACGGAGCGTTGTGATTGGCCAGCGTTGTGATTGGCTGCAACAATAATGGGCGCGCTGCCTCGTTAAGCGTGCTATGTTGTAAAATGAACGCGGACTATTTTCAGAGTACACGTTATAGGATACTAGATGGATATAGTAAAAAACTTTGTTTTTACGGGCTGTATTTTATTATCCATCTAGTTTAACTTACGGAAATCTTGCTTGCTTGTTTGAGCCACAGGCTAAAAAGTCAAATCTTGCGACGACTAATTCGATCACTTACAATCATTCAATCGTCATGAAACTTGGCAGATAGACTCGCCCTCGCAGACACTTCATTCTATAAAATTTCAGCTCCCCCAAAAAAAATAGCTTATAGAATCGGAGACTCAACTTTTCGAATCGGGGAATCCCTTTTCCCATACGCAGCGTTGTCATTGGCCGCAACAAAACGGGCGCGCTGCCTCATTAAACGCACGCTATGACGTAAAATGAACGCGGACTATATATTTGTAGAGGTAACTGCTTCGTAAGACGCATTATAGGATACTAGATGGATATTAGTAAAAAACTTTGTTTTTACGGGCTGTATTTTATTCGTGTTGAGTTGATAATTTGAGTTAGGAATGTCGCTGATTGATTCGTGCGTTACGAAAATATTATGTTGAGCTCTAGACTACTGAATTAACTAATTACATATCTCGAATCTTTTTTTAGTTAATATTCAATCGAAAATAAGAATTTCGTACCCCTAGAATTATAAGGTTCTATGTCCACTTTTTAAAAATCAGCCTAACGCTATCCGTTATCAGGATGACATGGGCTATGTCCTGAACAGTCAAGCTTAACTGGAGACGTTTTCTTAAGCTCTATCTGTGAGTTCTATATAGCTCTATGTCCAATTGTTGTCCATAAATTCAGACAGTGTCTCAAAGCTATAGAGGAACAAGTTCAGTCATCCAATAGAATTATTAATTTTGTATCACGTGAATGTGAGATATAACCGTGATCGAGTGAGGTTTGAAAAAAGAATTATACGGTGTTATGTCCATAGCCAATACCAGTGAGAGATCTTAACACGTGACTTGGACTTGTAACCACTCACTTTGTCTGCAATCAATAATGTTATACAGTTCTATGTCCAAAAATAGTCACCCCTGCCATAATTTTAGCCAAATTACTCATAGTCGATTTACATTATGATCGAAATACACATATAATCATACTAATGGAAAACATTGTTTTACAGAAAGTTTAATATAATTGCCATCAATGAAACAGCGCAAAAAATTTCGTCAGCAAATGTTAAAAATCGTTTTTCTCGGTTTCGCAAAAAGTGGACATAGAACCTTATAGTTCTATGGATACGATTTGTATCTTTACTCGAGCTGACGTTACATCACAAATCGTGCGAGTCGACATTTGGAAATTCGATTCATTGACAACTTTGGAAAGTCTTCGACACATACTTACAGCTGTAGACACGTGCGATAACAATTAGAATGATGCCTACTGGGCTGACGTACGTGTTATATGTATATGCAATCTATGCATTCTATGGCATAGGTTACCATTGCACAACTTAAGCCCATTCTTTGTCCACTCTGCAATGCACCGTACCTCATCGCATCACATATCATCACATTACATCTTATAACATTTCCATTTCATCTGCAGTTACAATGCATTAGTTGAACCACATTAGAGAGCGTTACATTACGTTACGTTGCATTTCAGGGAATAGACGGTTGACGTGGATTGGATGCTGAAGTTGTACGCTGAAGATGTCGTCTCTGTCGTTGGCCGCCATCTTTGGCATTCTCTTAATTCCGCATCATCTCCATCATCTCCATGCCAACCAGCCATCATCTCCAGCCGACTACAACAACTACTACAACGACGTCGACGATGACGACGACAAAGATGACGACGATGACGGCACGGTACATACATTCAATCGGCCTGGATCGTCGTTCGTCGAGTACCGCTTGGACTGGATTCCGAAGGACAGTCAGAACTTCCGGCTGGATTTTCGATTTCGAACACTGAGGACGAACGCCCTCCTCCTGCACCACACGTACCTGGAGTCGGATCAGGTGATCGGTTGTAGAGCGGAGGTCGTCGTCAGAATCCAGACTGGAACCCTTGCTGTCTATCGCATCGTCAAGAACCACCGCACTCAGGTCATCCGCCTCGGAAAGGGTAAATGTACTTCTGCTATTATACCTATTACCTACTACACGGTGGTTCAATAAAAAGTAAGCCAAACTTTATAAGCAAATATTAAAATTTCAACTATATTTTATTAATAATTTTTTCAAAATAAAAATATGCACATACTTACTTTTTTATTTTAATGACTTCCGGTTTATATTTCCTACTCAAAAAGCAGACGATAATACGATAGAAAACATAAACAAGAAACTAGCAATTTTCGGAAAAATGCCTTTTAGTAAAGAAGATTTACACATGATAAAGGTTTGAGGAATCCAAGAATTACAGCAGCCGTCAATTTCTACTAGAGTTTCCAGAAAAACATTGGACCAGAAGCGGATTAGGTCAATTGCTTCGAAAAATTAGCGTAACAGGGTCAGTCGACCGCGTCATTGGTAGTGGCAGACGAAGGTCATCGCGCACTGAAGAAAACGTTACCGCGTCATTGGTAGTGGCAGACAGACAGACAAAAACAGACATACGACATAGAAGAGATAAGGAGACAGACACGCACCCAGACAGACGGAGACAGGCAGACAGACATACTGTTTTCATGTTAGAAGTAGGGTACTTCCGTGTATATGAAATACAAAGTTTGGCTTACTTTTCATTGAACCACCTTGTAATACTATTACTACTACTGCTATAGTCTGCTACTGGTACTTGGTGCAATGTAGTGAAGTCTTGACTGTAGACTATTATAGTGTAGTGCCGCGTGGTGCATATCATCGTTCCTGCATCGCAGTGTATTTTTGTGTGATGCACCATATTAGTGGTCTGTTGGTAGAGCGTTTTTGCTGCCCGACCCGTACCCGTAGCACAGAACCGTTACCCAGACCCGTATACCTGACCCGTACTCAAAATTACTACCTGACACTACCCGTATCCGTTCCCGTTCCGTACTCGCCACGTTATTATAGTTCGCCATCCCATAGCCCCAGTTCCCATCGGCCAATAATCGTTAACAGCCCTAGTAAGGAATTAAGGATACTAACAGCTGACGCAGTTTTATCATCCGCCAAAATTTGAAGCCTGAGAAACTGAGAATTAAGAATTATCGTCCATGGCTGAAGATGTGTAGTTATGCGAGTGCAAAAACATCCGCATTTGTTCCTTGACTATAGCGATGCCGGCCTGGCCATTAGTCATCTGATATATATATATATATATATATATATATATATATATATATATATATATATATATATATATATATGTTCCTGGAAGTCCACTGGCCACGGGGGTCATGCATGGACCCGATTGGACTCCTATATAATATCGTCTACATAGGAGCGAATGGGTCATGCCAGACTCATCATTAATCACCTTTTCTCTCCAGCCTGGTCTGTCCGGAGAGGTCGCAATTAGTCTTCCGTGGTCGTTCCATCGACACCAAGTCAGCAGCAGTCTATGACTTATAAGATCCTCAGAAGCTGCGAATAATTTCGATCTGGCAGATGTGATGCGGATAGCCTAAGCCTACTACATCGAAGGCAACCAGACCTAACTCGGCAGTTTGAAACAATATACGGTTAATTGAGTAGTTTAAGTATTTCTCATAGGTAAAGAGATTACAGACTTCGACTTTGAAATATGTCTAGCTTGGACTGCATCAAGCCGGTGTAAGGAAAACAAGACTGTTAGAATTACGGGCCTCAGCACAGCGACCTCTGACCCCTTCTTGCCGAACCGGAAACCAATCAGACATAAGAAAAGCTTTGTGACTATGCATGGGGGCTAATGGAAACAAGACACTATGCCGTAACCACACGATATCATTAGGGCCTACTCAATGCATATAAATACTTCCAGTATATATTTTCGTCATTTTGCTTTCAGGCAATCTGTCAAATTTTCATCATCAGATTTCAGGGATTTTACAAAATCCTTGGTTTTTTCAGGGATTTTGTAAAGTGCCTGAGTGAATTGGGGATTTTACAAATTGCCTAAAAATTTCAAGCATTTTACAAAATCCCTGATTTTACAAATTGCCTGTGACACATATATATATATACATATATACATATATACATATGTATACATATAGAATGAGGACGCACCACGCAATCTTCATAGTATATCCAGTATGGTACATCTTCATCATAAACACGTGTATATATATATATATATATATATATATATATATATATATATATATATATATATATATATATATATACGTACATAGTACATACTCTGTACATATTTATATCAATAAAATCTGTGCGTGTTTTTCCAGAGATAACACGCATCTAATAGTTATCAGCAACTTCAAAGCACTGAAAAAGTGATCACGATGTACTGTCGCCGTATGCATGTATTATATATAATATGTTCAAAACATTAGACATAACATCAGGCTAAAGCGTTCACTTTATATAACATTCTGTATAATGCCGTAACTACACGATATAATTAGGGCTTACTCAATGCATATAAAATGAAAGTAGCTCATATATGTGCATGCTTTTAAACATGATACAAAAAATAATACACCTATGCACGGTGGCAAAAGTCCCACTAGACAAAATGCAGTTTCTCCGCAACCAATTTGAAATTGCGATAGATAAATGATTTTTGTTTCTATGTTATGATTTTCAAGTCGAAAAAAAACAAGGAAGCTATTTCTAACATTTCAGGACAATCAGACGACCTTCAGTTTCCAGGTCATTGTAATTTAGTGTCAAACACTGATATCTCAGTATATACCTGCGTAGGATAAAGAGAGGTTCTTAGGCTAAGATAGATTCGTTGGAATCATGCAAATCCAAGAGAACCATAAATAATTAGCATCGCATAACATCGCATGACTTAGTTTCAACAGAATCATAACCAACATCATTTGGCCATCGTATGACTCTGCAATTCAAAGTCACTTGCCCTGTTACGGTTGACATTTGGTTTCGCAGGAACTGCAAGCTGTATATATAGAATGGTGTTCTTGGTTTCTATTTTATGGTTTTCAAGGTTGCTCGATCCAAAAAGTTCACTCAGCATTAAACCACAGTAATCTGATCTTATAGTTGAAGGTCACTTGACCTCTGTCGTTGACTTCGGTTTCTGCAAGAAATGACATTATTTTAAAATCATATAATTGACATAAAATGCGCCTTTATGAACACCTAAACCTCCTCGTCTGTCGTGTTTGTTGTTCTTCAGCTGCGGGTCATTTTCCTTTTACTTTCACTCAATGCCGCACTTGCCCTTGTTCATGCGTTTATATCTGGTGGGATGGACTATTATACCGCAGTGCCATCTATATTGGTCTCCTGTGGGGCTGGAGAGCGCGTGTTGCGTGCAGCTGTATACTACGATAGGCATCTTGGTGGCATTTCTGGCATGTCTGGTGGTGCCAGTGAAAGGAATACTTCTGCCTGCGTGCGAGAGCTCTGTTGCCCCATTTCAGTTTTGGCTGGCCGCAGAAATCTTCGTTCTGCCTCTCGAGGTGAACTTAGTGTTCTCTTTGCACGCACTTGGAAGATGAAGCAGCGTCGTGCCTTTTCAGTGGTTGGGCCGACCACGTTGAATCAGATCTTCATATCTTCAACAAGAACTCTCATTTATAAGCATTTTAAAACTGTTCTCTATCGCCGGAGTTGGGCTGGGAACGCCTCTGAGTAGGTATACCTAGCAGGCGCTATATAAATGCTGCATAAATACATGCATACATGCATGCATACATAGACATGCATGCAGACAGATCGGAAAACGCACACGTGTAAGACAATAATTGCGGATCGTGATTCAATCAGATGGGTGGATGATCCAGGATGAGAAGTTTAACAGAGGGATGAAGCTTCATCTGAAAACTGTAAAACAAAACGTTGCATGCATGCTATAAATGTCTAATATTTATGTGACTCCTTTTAGGAAAAAACCTCTCCAGGCCAAGACGCCTGCAATTAAGAACACCCTTTCCCACACTCCTATAAGGATTTCAGATTAAAGTCGACTGACTGGAGAATGTCTAATGTCCTTAATGCCTTTAATGTTCTCAAGATGGCAGCAGAGACTGATGAGTGGAATCCACAATATGTCCCTAGGATCATTATGTATGCTCTCAATATAATATCGGCTCTACGTCATAGACAAAGCATCGACTGATGGCGCTCCTATAACTATGAACGCAATTTATGCATCTTCAGCCTTAACATCGCTGAAGCACAGGCCAAGGTCTCTGAAGACAGCCATTCTTATATATAGGCGCATAATAAATATCCATCAAATCAACATTCTGTTTATTTACCTGCTCTGTGTAGTACTTTGTCTAGCTATCGTTCTGTCGCTTTAATTGTCGGTTTATCTAACTACTTATCCCTCTGTTTGCCTGTCTCGTTTTCCATCCACCTATGCACCCATGTCATTCTATTTGTCCGTCTTGCTGTCTTTCTTTGTATCTTTGTGTCCATCTTGCATCTTTCTGTCTGTCTGTCTGTCTGCCCGTATGTCTTTGTCTTACACTCTATGTATGTTATCTTCTGTTTGCATAATTTATAAGACTTACGTATAGGCCTACAGTTTACCGTAAATCCTAATCCAGCAACATATCCACTACCAACACACATAGTATATCTGTCCTGCAAATGCGAAGGCGCGTTATATGTATATATATATATATATATATATATATACAGTGTTTGTGTATATATTGGGATGTATAGGTCTATATGGGTGTATATATATATACATGGGTGTATATATAGTTATGGATAATGTGCTGTATATATATGACACCGGAAATGACGTCGATTGTTCAGCTAGTACCTGGAAGCGGATGTGTGTTGTTGACGGTCGAAGGTCCTGACATCACATGGTGGCAGACGACGGTCTCTTTGGGAAGGATGACGGTGGGGGAAGAGGACGTGGAGTGAGGGACAGAAAGACAGAGGGTGTTGTAGGTGGCGAAGGAACGGTGTATACGGCGGCAGCAGCAGCATCGCTATATGGAAAGCCGATAATATCAATACATCACAACAGACCTCTGCACTCCCTTATACGACGCCACTCTTCCACCGTTCCTCTGTCTCTCTCTCTTCCTATCTGTCTCTGTCTCTATATGTATGTATGTATGTATGTATGTATGTATGTATGTATGTATGTCTCTGTCTCTGTCTGTCTGTGTGTCTGTATGTCTGTGTGTCTGTCTGTCTGTCTCTGTCTCTGTCTCTGTCTCTGTCTCTGTCTCTGTCTCTGTCTCTGTCTCTGTCTCTGTCTCTGTCTCTGTCTCTGTCTCTGTCTCTCTCTCTCTCTCTCTCGTAGGGAATTCTCTGTTTATGTGTGGTGTCTGTTCGTCTGTCTCTGTCTGTCTGTACTCTCTCTCTCTCTCTCTCTCTCTCTCTCTCTCTCGTAGGGAATTCTCTGTTTATGTGTGGTGTCTGTTCGTCTGTCTATGTCTGTCTGTACGTCTCTCTCTCTCTCTCTCTCTCTCTCTCTCTCTCTCTCTCTCTCTCTCTCTCTCTCTCTCTCTCTCTCTCTCGTAGGGAATTCTCTGTTTATGTGTGGTGTCTGTTCGTCTGTGTATGACTGTCTGTCTCTCCATGCCTGTCTATCTCCATCCACCCGTTTTTATCTCTCTTAATGCCCCTCTCTAATCCTAGTGGTATCTGTTTCAGTGTCACTCTCTCCTTTCGTCGCTCTCTGTTTCTCCGCTATTTCACTCTGCCACTTTGTATGCCTCTCCTCTGCTGCATGGCGTCTGGATGCAGAGGGAGGGAGGAACGGAGAGAGGGACGGAAGGAAGGGCAGAGGGAGTGAGGAACGGACGGGCAGAGGGACGGACGGACGGAGAGAGGGACGGAAGGAAGGGCAGAGGGAGGGATGAACGGACGGGCAGAGGGACGGACGGACGGACGGAGAGCGGGACGGAAGGAAGGGACGGACGGACGGAGAGAGAGAGACGGAAGGAAGGGCAGAGGGAAGGAAGGGTGGAGCAGCGGAGAGGGATGAAGGGAGGGAGGGAGGGAAGACGGCGAGCAGATCAACGCTGCCACCGAGAAAGCACAGAGGACGAATAATAGCCCGTTATTCGTCAATCAAAAGGTCGATCGACCGTTGGGTGATTGGTGTCGGTGATTGATTGGCTGTGATTGTTTCCAATGGTATACTGATCGATTAGACGACATGCAGTCAGCCGAGTCAGGATCACTCGTCGACCGTCCGTCCGTTCGTTTGTCCTTCCGTTCGTCCTTCCGTCCGTTTATTCGTCCGTTCATTCGTCCGTCCGTCCGTTTGTCCTTCCGTCCTTTCATTCGTCCGTCCGTCCGTTTGTCCTTCCGTCCTTTCATTCGTCCGTCCGTCCGTTTGTCCTTCCGTCCTTTCATTCGTCCGTCCGTCCGTTTGTCCTTCCGTCCGTTCATTCGTCCGTCCGTCCGTTCGTCCTTCCGTCCGTCCTTCCATTCGTTCGTAATGTGATGTAAGATGATAGGTAACCTATATTCGAAAAAGTTGGATCAACCACAGCGAAGCTTCTGTGCTGTGCTGTGGATGTTCTCGTTGAGGGAACAACCAGGTCACCCTGTAGTGCAGCAAAGCAAAGAAATCTGCGGCCAGGAAAGGAAGAGACCGAGACATACAAATCCCTGAGATAAGATGAAACACATCCCACAAGGAAATTAAGCATAAGCGTTAAGATCTTATACTCAATGCCTTTTTGCATCAGCATCCAGTGCAATTCATTCTGCATACAGCTGGATAAACTTCCAAATCTAGATTATATGCTTCCAGTCAGACGGGCCGCAGCGTTTAGGAGAGACTGCAGTTGGTTAATGCCGGAAAGAGTAAGTCCTGTATTCACAGCATTGCCTTAATTAACCCTTGGTATTGAGAATATGAATGCATGAATGATGGTTGCGGCAGTTTGAGTTGTATACTATAAGCGAACGGCGTTTATATCGTGCGTATCTCAATCAAGTGATAGAAGCCCGTTTGACATGCCCTTCCCACCATGTAGGTAAGTAAGTAAGACCATACTTACTTACTTACTTACACCTGCTCTGAAAAGGTTAATATTTCTGGTCGAAAGTCACACACGGTAGCAGAAAAGAAACTACCAGGGAAACGATGCTGCAACCTTTAGGCAGATTGATTTTACACATCTTCCCACTGAGTTTTCACGGGGTTCAGACGACATCCAGGCACAGAGCTCCTTCGACGTTTAAAGGAGGGCAAAAGAACAGCCCGTTTCTGAGAGGCGGAAAGCGACACCTCCTCACCTTAGGAAGCAATACATGACAAATGTAAGTAGGGAAAGTTCATTCACGAAGTTGTTCGATCATCTGCCATCAGAAACGATGGAAGATGATCGAGTTCACAGTTCACACGACTTCGATGGTGCCGACAGCAGAAACCGACGCAGGTCTTCAATAGAGATAGGCTCCATCAGTTGCGAGATTCTGCTGCAGTCCATTGGTGCGATGGTCGGGCATCAATTGGAGTCTGGAGACAGTTTGTTTCCGTGAATGACTGCTTCTTTGAACTTTTCTTCCAGTTCGTCCATCGGTCCTTCCGTTTATTTCTTCATTCTTCCGTCCTCCGTCCGTTCTTTCGGTCCATTTCTGTTCGTTTGATCCTCGTTCTACGTCGTATGGTATACGTTGGGGAAAGTTCCCCTAGGATCGAGTTCCCCAGAAAAATGATGTAATTTTGTACAGAAAGTGTGAAATTTAGGGATAATTCCCCTTCTAGGATTTATCGAGGAGGGAAAATTTTTGGTGGAAAATTCTCGTTACTACCCCCTCGAAAAATCTTGGAAAACTGTCGTTACTACCCCCTCGAAATTTTCTTTGGAAATTCTTGTTACCACCTCCCCCTGTCGTCAACTTTTCAAAAGAATCCCATCCCCCCGACATCAAGGGGAGTAGATTAAACACTGATTCTGGGGTCGCTCCACGGATTCAGTGAACCAGCGAATCATTTAGAGGCACTGAATGATTCAACGACTGATTTACTGCTTCAGTCAGTGAGAATGAGTAAGTCAAGTTGTATTGTATTGTATTTAAAGATTTATATAGCGCCTCTCTCAGAATAACTATTCAGAAGCGCTCTCAGCACGAAAACCCCGGGGAAAATAAACGTCTTTAAAGAACGAGAGACCAAAGAGGAAAAACTAGTCATTAGTTTAGCCCTTAATGAGGGGAAGGTTATTCCAAGTAGAGGACCAACCACAGCAAATGCCCGGCGTTGAGCCAAGGCAGTCCTAGTACTAGGAACAAAAAGATCTAGCCAATCAGCAGAGCGCAAGGAACGAGATGAGGTCGCAGATAACGGCTTTCGCATATAGTCAGAAAGATACTTTGGGGCACTGCTCAGCTGCGCCTTTGAGACTAGAAATAGGATCTTAAAATGGATGCGCGCAGTGATAGGAAGCCAGTGCAAGACATCAAGCATAACTGCAGAGATATGCGAAAAGCGAGGGAGTCGGGCTATGAGCCTAGCTGAAGCATTTAAGACCGATTGAAGGGGAGAAAGACGCTGTTTCGGGAGGCCCATAAGAAGTGAGTTGCAGTAGTCAAGTCGGGAACAGATAAACGCATGAACTATGGTGGTAGAGACAGAAGGAGAGACCGATCAGAGATGGCTCTGAGACGCCTCAGTTGAAAGAAGCAGGAGCGAGTCAGGTTAGATGTGCTCTGTGAATGTGAGGGAGGAGTCAAGCGTGACACTAGAAGTTGTCAGTGAATGTGGTGAATCAGCAACGCAATGAATTAATAGTCATATAGTAATTCACCTAAAGCGCCAGTAATTCAGTGAATGAGTGAGCTATTCATTCATTGAAGTTGTTGAGATTTAGATTTAGATTCTGTGGATGCAAATAATAGCGATTATGTGAAACATCTGAGTCAGATGTTGGTTAATTAGTCATTTATTTGATCAGTGTCATTTAGTTAGTGCCTAAGTGGCCGTTCGACACTTCGACTATTCTTTCGGCCGTTTATTCGCCTCTAGGCTACCTGTCTGTCTGTCTGTCTGTCTGTCCGTGTAGTGTCATTATAGCTTCGTCTTGCTCGGTGGATAGGACTATAGTATATATACTACGTTACATAGAGTGAAGCATGAATACAAAGATCAGTCATCTTCTAGATTTTGATGAATGTGTTGAAATATAATAAGACAATGTCCCATTGTCCCAATTCACTGAATAAATATCTAGTTACTGAAAGCGACACTGATTACCTAAGTTATTAGTTTATTATCTTATTTGAGACTTATAGATGTATCCTTTCGTAGCAACTGTGGTTCATAGTCCAGGATTCAGAATGTAGACGTCAGATTTCGAAAAGTATGAGTCCCAGGCCAACTTTACTCTTTGGACTGCCTCATAAAATGTTGATTTTTCGATCGAACGTCAACGTGTCTAGGATCTCTAATGAACCCCGGACTGAGATCATAAATCCGTATCGATCGTGTAGTGTATAATAATTCACAGCAGCGTTCGTTCGTTTTCGAATTTCTAATACGAATAATACGTGACTCATTTGTCGGCCGCATTCGCCAAGTACGCTCGGATACGACATTCTTCCGATGTTTTGTTCAGCGCATCCATTATTCTCTGCAGCCCAGCATTGGCATCTGCTACCACTGCTGTTCATCTGCAAATGTTCAGACGTCCCAAGCTTCGATGAAGTCTATAGCACCGTTATCAAAATGCACAAGACACCATACCGTAGTAAAATTCATTATCCATTAGAGAAGCCGAGGGACATTCAGTCAGCCAATCATCTATAGCCAGCGAAGAATCTATCCCTATATCATTTCTATCTGACCTATCACCTTTATCATCTACTTTCTATATCTATCTATCTATCTATCTATCTATCTATCTATCTATCTATCTATCTATCTATCTATCTATCTATCTATCTATCTATCTATCTATCTATCTATCTATCTATCTATCTATCTATCTATCTATCTATCTATCTATCTATCTATCTATCTATCTATCTATCTGTCTGTCCGTCCGTCCGTCCGTCCGTCCGTCCGTCCATCCATCCGTCCATTCATCCATCTATTTATCCAGCCATCGATCGATCGATCGATCGATCTATCTATCTATCTATCTATCTATCTATCTATCTATCTATCTATCTATCTATCTATCTATCCATCCATCCATCCATCCATCCATCCATCCATCCATCCATCCATCCATCCATCCATCCATCCATCCATCCATCCATCCATCCATCCATCCATCCATCCATCCATCCATCCATCCATCCATCCATCCATCCATCCATCCATCCATCCATCCATCCATCCATCCATCCATCCATCCATCCATCCATCCATCCATCCATCCATCCATCCATCCATCCATCTATCACTCACCCATATGATTGTTCATTTGTTTCATCTGTTGAATCATGGTGATGAGAGTTTCCTTGAAGAGTTAGGTTCAGTCTGAGTTTTGGTCTTAGGAAAGGAAGGATGTGTTTATACTATTGTCACCAACATGTCTGTCTTTCAATGGGACACGACTCTGAGTATTCTGCCCAGTCTCGGAGTATACACTGTGTCAATCGACAGAAAGACTGGAGGCCAGAAGTCTGCTACTCCTATTCTGCATGTACCTCTGCCTCTTCTCTTATGTCTGTCTCTATACTCTACTGCAGCTCCTCTTTTCCCTTATGATTCTTACTTTATCAATCTGTCTCTCTGTAGTTCGCATTTATATGTTCTATGTCTTCCCCTCTCTCTCCTTTCTTTCTTTTACTATCTAGCCTGTGACTGCTGCTGCTGCTGCTGTAATTGCTGCATCTATTCCCTTAATCACAACATTCCATACAGGCGCTGTATTATTTCCTGTCCTCAGCCTCCCTGTTTATCCTTTTCGCACT
>JACEVL010000959.1:202500-243617 GCA_020284085.1 Aporrectodea caliginosa
CAGGCGACATGATCAAGCGCCTCTTCACAGGCGACATGATCAAGCGCCTCTTCACAGGCGACATGATCAAGCGCCTCTTCACACAGGCGACATGATCAAGCGCCTCTTCACAGGCGACATGATCAAGCGCCTCTTCACAGGCGACATGATCAAGCGCCTCTTCACAGGCGACATGATCAAGCGCCTCTTCACAGGCGACATGATCAAGCGCCTCTTCACAGGCGACATGATCAAGCGCCTCTTCACAGGCGACATGAGCGCCTCTTCAAGCGCCTCTTCACAGGCGACATGATCAAGCGCCTCTTCACAGGCGACATGATCAAGCGCCTCTTCACAGGCGACATGATCAAGCGCCTCTTCACAGGCGACATGATCAAGCGCCTCTTCACAGGCGACATGATCAAGCGCCTCTTCACAGGCGACATGATCAAGCGCCTCTTCACAGGCGACATGATCAAGCGCCTCTTCACAGGCGACATGATCAAGCGCCTCTTCACAGGCGACATGATCAAGCGCCTCTTCACAGGCGACATGATCAAGCGCCTCTTCACAGGCGACATGATCAAGCGCCTCTTCACAGGCGACATGATCAAGCGCCTCTTCACAGGCGACATGATCAAGCGCCTCTTCACAGGCGACATGATCAAGCGCCTCTTCACAGGCGACATGATCAAGCGCCTCTTCACAGGCGACATGATCAAGCGCCTCTTCACAGGCGACATGATCAAGCGCCTCTTCACAGGCGACATGATCAAGCGCCTCTTCACAGGCGACATGATCAAGCGCCTCTTCACAGGCGCGATCAAGCGCCTCTTCACAGGCGACATGATCAAGCGCCTCTTCACAGGCGACATGATCAAGCGCCTCTTCACAGGCGACATGATCAAGCGCCTCTTCACAGGCGACATGATCAAGCGCCTCTTCACAGGCGACATGATCAAGCGCCTCTTCACAGGCGACATGATCAAGCGCCTCTTCACAGGCGACATGATCAAGCGACATGATCCTCTTCACAGGCGACATGATCAAGCGCCTCTCTTCACAGGCGACATGATCAAGCGCCTCTTCACAGGCGACATGATCAAGCGCCTCTTCACAGGCGACATGATCAAGCGCCTCTTCACAGGCGACATGATCAAGCGCCTCTTCACAGGCGACATGATGATCAAGCGCCTCTTCACAGGCAATGCGCCTCTTCACAGGCGACATGATCAAGCGCCTCTTCACAGGCGACATGATCAAGCGCCTCTTCACAGGCGACATGATCAAGCGCCTCTTCACAGGCGACATGATCAAGCGCCTCTTCACAGGCGACATGATCAAGCGCCTCTTCACAGGCGACATGATCAAGCGCCTCTTCACAGGCGACATGATCAAGCGCCTCTTCACAGGCGACATGGCGACAGGCGACATGATCAAGCGCCTCTTCACAGGCGACATGATCAAGCGCCTCTTCACAGGCGACATGATCAAGCGCCTCTTCACAGGCGACATGATCAAGCGCCTCTTCACAGGCGACATGATCAAGCGCCTCTTCACAGGCGACATGATCAAGCGCCTCTTCACAGGCGACATGATCAAGCGCCTCTTCACAGGCGACATGATCAAGCGCCTCTTCACAGGCGACATGATCAAGCGCCTCTTCACAGGCGACATGATCAAGCGCCTCTTCACAGGCGACATGATCAAGCGCCTCTTCACAGGCGACATGATCAAGCGCCTCTTCACAGGCGACATGATCAAGCGCCTCTTCACAGGCGACATGATCAAGCGCCTCTTCACAGGCGACATGATCAAGCGCCTCTTCACAGGCGACATGATCAAGCGCCTCTTCACAGGCGACATGATCAAGCGCCTCTTCACAGGCGACATGATCAAGCGCCTCTTCACAGGCGACATGATCAAGCGCCTCTTCACAGGCGACATGATCAAGCGCCTCTTCACAGGCGACATGATCAAGCGCCTCTTCACAGGCGACATGATCAAGCGCCTCTTCACAGGCGACATGATCAAGCGCCTCTTCACAGGCGACATGATCAAGCGCCTCTTCACAGGCGACATGATCAAGCGCCTCTTCACAGGCGACATGATCAAGCGTCTCTTCACAGGCGACATGACAGGCGACATGATCAAGCGCCTCTTCACAGGCGACATGATCAAGCGCCTCTTCACAGGCGACATGATCAAGCGCCTCTTCACAGGCGACATGATCAAGCGCCTCTTCACAGGCGACATGATCAAGCGCCTCTTCACAGGCGACATGATCAAGCGCCTCTTCACAGGCGACATGATCAAGCGCCTCTTCACAGGCGACATGATCAAGCGCCTCTTCACAGGCGACATGATCAAGCGCCTCTTCACAGGCGACATGATCAAGCGCCTCTTCACAGGCGACATGATCAAGCGCCTCTTCACAGGCGACATGATCAAGCGCCTCTTCACAGGCGACATGATCAAGCGCCTCTTCACAGGCGACATGATCAAGCGCCTCTTCACAGGCGACATGATCAAGCGCCTCTTCACAGGCGACATGATCAAGCGCCTCTTCACAGGCGACATGATCAAGCGCCTCTTCACAGGCGACATGATCAAGCGCCTCTTCACAGGCGACAATGATCAAGCGCCTCTTCACAGGCGACATGATCAAGCGCCTCTTCACAGGCGACATGATCAAGCGCCTCTTCACAGGCGACATGATCAAGCGCCTCTTCACAGGCGACATGATCAAGCGCCTCTTCACAGGCGACATGATCAAGCGCCTCTTCACAGGCGACATGATCAAGCGCCTCTTCACAGGCGACATGATCAAGCGCCTCTTCACAGGCGACATGATCAAGCGCCTCTTCACAGGCGACATGATCAAGCGCCTCTTCACAGGCGACATGATCAAGCGCCTCTTCACAGGCGACATGATCAAGCGCCTCTTCACAGGCGACATGATCAAGCGCCTCTTCACAGGCGACATGATCAAGCGCCTCTTCACAGGCGACATGATCAAGCGCCTCTTCACAGGCGACAATGATCAAGCGCCTCTTCACAGGCGACATGATCAAGCGCCTCTTCACAGGCGACATGATCAAGCGCCTCTTCACAGGCGACATGATCAAGCGCCTCTTCACAGGCGACATGATCAAGCGCCTCTTCACAGGCGACATGATCAAGCGCCTCTTCACAGGCGACATGATCAAGCGCCTCTTCACAGGCGACATGATCAAGCGCCTCTTCACAGGCGACATGATCAAGCGCCTCTTCACAGGCGCGACAAGCGCCTCTGAGGCAAGCGCCTCTTCACAGGCGACATGATCAAGCGCCTCTTCACAGGCGACATGATCAAGCGCCTCTTCACAGGCGACATGATCAAGCGCCTCTTCACAGGCGACATGATCAAGCGCCTCTTCACAGGCGACATGATCAA
The DNA here is from genome assembly GCA_020284085.1 of Aporrectodea caliginosa. Classification (NCBI taxonomy): domain Eukaryota; kingdom Metazoa; phylum Annelida; class Clitellata; order Crassiclitellata; family Lumbricidae; genus Aporrectodea; species Aporrectodea caliginosa. The sequence goes on from JACEVL010000959.1 coordinate 205,916, forward strand.
GCGCCTCTTCACAGGCATGACAGGCGATCAAGCGCCTCTTCACAGGCGACATGATCAAGCGCCTCTTCACAGGCGACATGATCAAGCGCCTCTTCACAGGCGACATGATCAAGCGCCTCTTCACAGGCGACATGATCAAGCGCCTCTTCACAGGCGACATGATCAAGCGCCTCTTCACAGGCGACATGATCAAGCGCCTCTTCACAGGCGACATGATCAAGCGCCTCTTCACAGGCGACATGATCAAGCGCCTCTTCACAGGCGACATGATCAAGCGCCTCTTCACAGGCGACATGATCAAGCGCCTCTTCACAGGCGACATGATCAAGCGCCTCTTCACAGGCGACATGATCAAGCGCCTCTTCACAGGCGACATGATCAAGCGCCTCTTCACAGGCGACATGATCAAGCGCCTCTTCACAGGCGACATGATCAAGCGCCTCTTCACAGGCGACATGATCAAGCGCCTCTTCACAGGCGACATGATCAAGCGCCTCTTCACAGGCGAAATGATCAAGCGCCTCTTCACAGGCGACATGATCAAGCGCCTCTTCACAGGCGACATGATCAAGCGCCTCTTCACAGGCGACATGATCAAGCGCCTCTTCACAGGCGACATGATCAAGCGCCTCTTCACAGGCGACATGATCAAGCGCCTCTTCACAGGCGACATGATCAAGCGCCTCTTCACAGGCGACATGATCAAGCGCCTCTTCACAGGCGACATGATCAAGCGCCTCTTCACAGGCGACATGATCAAGCGCCTCTTCACAGGCGACATGATCAAGCGCCTCTTCACAGGCGACATGATCAAGCGCCTCTTCACAGGCTCAAGCGCCTCTTCACAGGCGACATGATCAAGCGCCTCTTCACAGGCGACATGATCAAGCGCCTCTTCACAGGCGATCAAGCGCCTCTTCACAGGCGACATGATCAAGCGCCTCTTCACAGGCGACATGATCAAGCGCCTCTTCACAGGCGACATGATCAAGCGCCTCTTCACAGGCGACATGATCAAGCGCCTCTTCACAGGCGACATGATCAAGCGCCTCTTCACAGGCGACATGATCAAGCGCCTCTTCACAGGCGACATGATCAAGCGCCTCTCACAGGCGACAGGCGCCTCTTGACAGGCGAAGATCAAGCGCCTCTTCACAGGCGACATGATCAAGCGCCTCTTCACAGGCGACATGATCAAGCGCCTCTTCACAGGCGACATGATCAAGCGCCTCTTCACAGGCGACATGATCAAGCGCCTCTTCACAGGCGACATGATCAAGCGCCTCTTCACAGGCGACATGACCAAGCGCCTCTTCACAGGCGACATGATCAAGCGCCTCTTCACAGGCGACATGATCAAGCGCCTCTTCACAGGCGACATGATCAAGCGCCTCTTCACAGGCGATCAAGCGCCTCTTGACAGGCGACATGATCAAGCGCCTCTTCACAGGCGACATGATCAAGCGCCTCTTCACAGGCGACATGACCAAGCGCCTCTTCACAGGCGACATGATCAAGCGCCTCTTCACAGGCGACATGATCAAGCGCCTCTTCACAGGCGACATGATCAAGCGCCTCTTCACAGGCGACATGATCAAGCGCCTCTTCACAGGCGACATGATCAAGCGCCTCTTCACAGGCGACATGATCAAGCGCCTCTTCACAGGCGACATGATCAAGCGCCTCTTCACAGGCGACATGATCAAGCGCCTCTTGACAGGCATGATCAAGCGTCTCTTCACAGGCGACATGATCAAGCGCCTCTTCACAGGCGACATGATCAAGCGCCTCTTCGAAGCAAGCGCCTCTTCACAGGCGACATGATCAAGCGCCTCTTCACAGGCGACATGATCAAGCGCCTCTTCACAGGCGACATGATCAAGCGCCTCTTCACAGGCGACATGATCAAGCGCCTCTTCACAGGCGACATGATCAAGCGCCTCTTCACAGGCGACATGATCAAGCGCCTCTTCACAGGCGACATGATCAAGCGCCTCTTCACAGGCGACATGACCAAGCGCCTCTTCACAGGCGACATGATCAAGCGCCTCTTCACAGGCGACATGATCAAGCGCCTCTTCACAGGCGACATGATCAAGCGCCTCTTCACAGGCGACATGATCAAGCGCCTCTTCACAGGCGACATGATCAAGCGCCTCTTCACAGGCGACATGATCAAGCGCCTCTTCACAGGCGACATGATCAAGCGCCTCTTCACAGGCGACATGATCAAGCGCCTCTTCACAGGCGACATGATCAAGCGCCTCTTCACAGGCGACATGATCAAGCGCCTCTTCACAGGCGACATGATCAAGCGCCTCTTCACAGGCGACATGATCAAGCGCCTCTTCACAGGCGACATGATCAAGCGCCTCTTCACAGGCGACATGATCAAGCGCCTCTTCACAGGCGACATGATCAAGCGCCTCTTCACAGGCGACATGATCAAGCGCCTCTTCACAGGCGACATGATCAAGCGCCTCTTCACAGGCGACATGATCAAGCGCCTCTTCACAGGCGACATGATCAAGCGCCTCTTCACAGGCGACATGAGCGCCTCTTCACAGGCGACATGATCAAGCGCCTCTTCACAGGCGCGCGCCTCTTCACAGGCGACATGATCAAGCGCCTCTTCACAGGCGACATGATCAAGCGCCTCTTCACAGGCGACATGATCAAGCGCCTCTTCACAGGCGACATGATCAAGCGCCTCTTCACAGGCGACATGATCAAGCGCCTCTTCACAGGCGACATGATCAAGCGCCTCTTCACAGGCGACATGATCAAGCGCCTCTTCACAGGCGACATGATCAAGCGCCTCTTCACAGGCGACATGATCAAGCGCCTCTTCACAGGCGACATGATCAAGCGCCTCTTCACAGGCGACATGATCAAGCGCCTCTTCACAGGCGACATGATCAAGCGCCTCTTCACAGGCGACATGATCAAGCGCCTCTTCACAGGCGACATGATCAAGCGCCTCTTCACAGGCGACATGATCAAGCGCCTCTTCACAGGCGACATGATCAAGCGCCTCTTCACAGGCAAGCGCCTCTTCACAGGCGACATGATCAAGCGCCTCTTCACAGGCGACATGATCAAGCGCCTCTTCACAGGCGACATGATCAAGCGCCTCTTCACAGGCGACATGATCAAGCGCCTCTTCACAGGCGACATGATCAAGCGCCTCTTCACAGGCGACATGATCAAGCGCCTCTTCACAGGCGACATGATCAAGCGCCTCTTCACAGGCGACATGATCAAGCGCCTCTTCACAGGCGACATGATCAAGCGCCTCTTCACAGGCGACATGATCAAGCGCCTCTTCACAGGCGACATGATCAAGCGCCTCTTCACAGGCGACATGATCAAGCGCCTCTTCACAGGCGACATGATCAAGCGCCTCTTCACAGGCGACATGATCAAGCGCCTCTTCACAGGCAAGCGCCTCTTCACAGGCGACATGATCAAGCGCCTCTTCACAGGCGACATGATCAAGCGCCTCTTCACAGGCGACATGATCAAGCGCCTCTTCACAGGCGACATGATCAAGCGCCTCTTCACAGGCGACATGATCAAGCGCCTCTTCACAGGCGACATGATCAAGCGCCTCTTCACAGGCGACATGATCAAGCGCCTCTTCACAGGCGACATGATCAAGCGCCTCTTCACAGGCGACATGATCAAGCGCCTCTTCGACAGGCGACATGATCAAGCGCCTCTTCACAGGCGACATGATCAAGCGCCTCTTCACAGGCGACATGATCAAGCGCCTCTTCACAGGCGACATGATCAAGCGCCTCTTCACAGGCGACATGATCAAGCGCCTCTTCACAGGCGACATGATCAAGCGCCTCTTCACAGGCGACATGATCAAGCGCCTCTTCACAGGCGACAATGATCAAGCGCTCTTCACAGGCGACATGACAGGCGACAGGCGATGATCAAGCGCCTCTTCACAGGCGACATGATCAAGCGCCTCTTCACAGGCGACATGATCAAGCGCCTCTTCACAGGCGATCATGCGCGCTCTTCAAGGCGCCTCTTCACAGGCGACATGATCAAGCGCCTCTTCACAGGGCGCCTCTTCACAGGCGACATGATCAAGCGCCTCTTCACAGGCGACATGATCAAGCGCCTCTTCACAGGCGAAGCAAGCGCCTCTTCACAGGCGACATGATCAAGCGCCTCTTCACAGGCGACATGATCAAGCGCCTCTTCACAGGCGACATGATCAAGCGCCTCTTCACAGGCGACATGATCAAGCGCCTCTTCACAGGCGAAATGATCAAGCGCCTCTTCACAGGCGACATGAGCGCCTCTTCACAGCGCTCTCTTCACAGGCGACATGATCAAGCGCCTCTTCACAGGCGACATGATCAAGCGCCTCTTCACAGGCGACATGATCAAGCGCCTCTTCACAGGCGACATGACCAAGCGTCTCTTCACAGGCGACGCCGGTTCCTAATGATCCAAGCGTCCTCTTCACAGGCGACATGATCAAGCGCCTCTTGACAGGCGACAAATTCGTTGCGTAAATAGAAGTTGGTTCTATGATAGTTGTCATTGAAAGCATTTATATGATTAAATACGCCAACCTTTAGCATTAGACTATGGTCCCCGCAATCCATTGCCCAGCTGAACCGTCGCTTGAGGCCTCGTAACCTCGTTTCAGTCGTTTGAGTCATTTCAACATAGTTTGTCAGCTTAAGCTTAAAAGTACTTGCAACATTGGATATTTTGTATGGGGCCGATATGACTGGGGCCGATATGACTGGGGCCGATTTGACGGGGCCGATTTGACGGGGGCCGATTTGACGGGGGCCGATATGACGGGGGCCGATTTGACGGAGGCCGATTTGACGGGGCCGATTTGACGGGGGCCGATTTGACGGGGCTGTTTTGTCGAGGCCATTTTGACGGGGGCCGTTTTGTCGGGGCCGTTTTATCGGAGCCCAATTGTCGGGGCCGTTTTGTCGGGGCCGATTTGTCCTGGGCCGTTCTGACGGGGTACCCTGGCGCGTAGAGGCAACGAATCCGGGATCTCTTCCTGATACTCTCCCTAAGGTCGACTCAGCCTTTTCATTCGCCTATGTGGCGCTGAAATAAAATAGCCGTAGGTCGCGATGGGCGTCTTGCATGGCTGCCAAACAGTTAAATTCGACTCCTGTAATAACTTGTGATCATGCGTTCATACTATGAATTCTAATCATCTGCGTACTTGTCAGTTTGAAACATTAACCGAAGTTTATTATTATTATGTGCGGTATCTGCCAGATGTTAACTCTATAATTATTTGAGAAACTTCGCCATGAAGGCCTCTGCAGGCCTCCTTATTGTGGTCCTGGGAAACCCGGGCCATATGTTGAATTGGCTCCTCCCCAGTAAAGACGCTTCCTTACTGCTTGCGATCACGACCGCAAGACCGTATTATCAATCACGCACAGAATCTAACGTGAAAATGGTTCATTATTAGAACATTATTACCGTTATTTAGGGTGTTCGTATGAATAGGGGTCGGCATTTCGACCTCATTGAACTGAGTAGGGCCAGAGGCCCAGTGTTGTTCAGTAATTGAAATACATGTAATTGAATTACGTAATTGAATTACATGTTCTGCAATTGTAATTGTAATTGAATTACATTTTAAGTCCAGTAATTATAATTGTATTTCAATTACAATATTGCATGTAATTTGTAATTGAATTAAGTGTCAATTACAAATTACTTTCATAAAGTCAGCAAAGATGCCAGCCTGCCGGGTTGACCCGGACCACTCCTTTAATTGAATTAACTGCTTTGCATTATGTTTGCATGGCAACATAATTGTCGACATTATTCTTTCCTTACACCCCTCTTACAATCTTACAGCACACGTTTATAGACCTCAAGGGTTGACCTTCATTATCAGACTACCCATGCAGTCATGCACTCATCTTAGCTAGCTTACTGCGGCTGCCTACAGAAAACAGAGCTTCCATCTTCAGCTCCAGTTGAGGGTACTTGTCGGTTAATTCACCCCATTTCATTTTCTCGTCTACCTTGTCGGTTAATTCACCCCATTTCATTCTTGCGTCTACCTTGCCTGTTCATGTACCCGACTAAATTTTTACGCGTTTCTTTCCTTTTAATTCTAATTTTGCCGCCGACCTCTCATTTCTTTGTGTATTGGCTCCTGTCTTCGGGTCAACGAAGTTTAGGGAGTGATTAACCTTATCGTGTGTCAACTGTCAAGTCTTCCTTACGAAAGGATACGGGAAAATATGTCATATGAAACACTTCCAGTTTATATAATTATATCCCGTGTATATTGCAGGTCAACCAGTGACAGTTTCGTCATTAGAAAACATGGACGATACTAACCCTAACCCTGACCCTAACCGACCCTCACGGCGCGTAACAACGACGCGTAATCTCAACGTAACTGACATGGACTATAAAACTTTCCGTCGCGAGGTCGGTTAGGGTCAGGGTTAGGGTTAGTGTCGTCATTAGAAGACAGATAAAAACAGTCCCACGGTACACCCATCTGCATGGTAGAAATGTTTATGAACTTCGCTTTAATCAGAATAGTTATAATTAAAAGATCTCTTTCTATACCATCGTGCTGTGTTTTCGACACCGGTTTCATGGGGTGAATTAATTTTACGTAGGCAACACATTACCATTGGAAAAACGAAATGGGGTGAATTAACCGACAAGTACCCAGTTGAGCATCTCTTTAGCACTGCTGGACGAATTGCACTCAGGCACAATCAACTGAGTTCTCTAACAGACTGTCATTTTGAAAAACTTCACTAAAAATCAAATTCTAACTTGCTTTAATGAATAATACTTGCAAATCGTATTTTGGATACCTGACAAACTTATAAAACAATTCAATGTATATATTATTACAATTTACAGGCCATTGGTCCATTGGATGTGTTAGTTTAAAAATTGAGTAAATTAAAAATTATCGAAAAAATTCTAAATCATTTGCCAATTTTAAAGGAATAATTGAATAATAATTGAAAAGTAATTGGTAATTGAATTACAATCAAAATGTAATTGTAATTCAATTACTTTCACAATCAAGTAATTGTAATTGTAATTCAATTACATTTACAAGCATGTAATTGCAATTGAATTACATTTAGAATGTAATTGATACAACACTTCAGGGGCCCAGGGCTATACCACAGAGCAACTGACCTCGAAAAAAGCATAACGTGATACCTGTACCTGGCGACGATAAGCTTCCTCAGGCAGCGATGGATTTCCTTCGTCTTCCATCGGTCGAACTCAACGAGAAGAAAGGGTTTTGTATCAAGCGTCGACGTGTCCACAAAGGGCGTCACGAAAAGACGACATAACCTACGAAACATGGTCTATCTCAAACGCAACGAAAATTCGCAACTTATAGCGAAGAAATCGCAAATCTGCGATCGTCAAATCGAGCCACAAGAAAAACCAAATAGACATTACGATGACGTCATCAACAATCAGGCGGGCGGAAATGACGTCAATACGATAATCGCATCGCCCGTTATGCTATAGACGTGATAATAATAGATTATTAATATTTGCAGTAATTAAGTAAGTAAGTAAGTAAGTAAGTAAGTAAGTAAGTAAGTAAGTAAGTAAGTAAGTATAGCCTTTATAGAAAACCAACTGCTAACCGCATTTTGGTGCACAAAGATCATCAAATAGAAAAGATTAAGTATAAAGCATCTGTGTGACAAATGTTTTACGAGATAAGAGAGTTTGCCTTCGGTATTATTCTATTATGGGTTCGCAATTCAGTCAATTTTAAGGGTCATATCTTTCGTCATCCTTGTCCTTTGGAACGACGCATAATCGCATTATGTACAGTAAGAAGATTGTTTGTGCTATAGGTGTTGTTATTGTGAGAGATGACTCGGTTGTTGCTTGCAGAGCTGAACGACGATTCCTGGCACAGGGTTCGAGTGTCCGTCGACCAGAGGATTGGTCGACTGAACGTCTCAATCACCGGAAGTCCAGACAGAAGCGTCCGTCTCGTCACATGCAGCGCCTCAGGTCCTCCTCCTTCGACGAGGAAGACCGCGGAAGAGGAGGCTGAGGTGCGACGCCGCCGCCGCCGCCGTCGAAGAGAGGGAGTGGCCAGAGGAGGAGGAGGAGGAGGAGGAGGAGGAGGAGGAGGAGGAGAAGGAGGAGGAGGAGGAGGAGGAGGAGGAGGAGGAGGGAGAGGCGAGGAGGGTCATGAGGAGGAGGGAGGAACAGATGGACGACTACAGACCAGGGCACTCAATGTCTCCACTGACAATGATAACGACGACGAGACATTCATCACGGCTGTCATCTCAGTCGGAGGTTATTATTAGCCCTTCTTCAACTCTCAAATATTCACTAATACTCTTCTTCTTCTCTTTCAGTCCCTCTATTCTGTTACTATTCAGTCGCTGTTAAAGTAGCCATTCAGTTTAATATTCAGTAGCTATTCAACTACATGTATAAGTCGAAACCTATTCTACTACTAATCAGCTACTAGTCAGCAATTATTCTAGTGTCGTTAAGTATAGTCACTCCACTACAATCCAGCCGCTATTTAATAGTGTTCAGTCACTATTTCGTTAGTTTATATTCAGTTACTATAATTCTGTTACAGTTCGTTTGTTGGTCACTTGTAACTTTGTATTATGTGGTCAGCTGTTATTATTTCAGTTATTAATTCCTTAATGGTCATTAGCAGACCATGGGTGATTTGTAGTAATATTAGCCAGCAGCGCTTGTATACGTAGTCATGGATCCAGTTGTGGTCAACAAGCTGATGAAATCTCTGGTAGAGCACGAGAACATAGCCATTAAACGGCCTTATGAGGTTCTTAATAGTACCAAGTAAATGGCCAGACAAATGCCTGCCTTTCATTTATGCATGCATAGACATATATGCACATATATACATACATTCATACATACATATATGCATACATATATACATACATATATACATACATACATACATACATACATACATACATACATACATACATACACATATATGCATACATACATACATACATATATGCATACATACATACATACATACATACATACATACATACATACATACATACATACATACATACATACAAACACATTCATTCATACATACATTCATGCATGCATACGGTCTGCTACCTAGATGGAACCCCATATCTGTGCCTGGTGCACAGGACAGCTGTTACGCAATGAGATCAGAAGAAAAGGCGTCCATATGAAGATGGCAGGGAAGCCGCCAAACAGCCGCTAAGATCAAAGGATAGGATCAAAAGATGGACCATAAAAGCCGCCGCAGTGGAGTGACCAAACAGAAATAAAAGTAAATCTACGAAATTAAATCGTCGAAAGGGAAACGACCACCGATGCCACAGCGCCATGGTGTATGGTAGGGACTGAGAGTGTAGGGGGAGGGTAGGGGAGGGTGGTGATCGTCTTATTATGGGGAAAGAACATGAAGACGACGACGACGAATATTATGACGGCTTCGACGGTCGTAATATGATGAGCATCACGACTACGGCTGTGATGATGACTATGGTGATGATGATGATGGCTATGATGTGGTGATGATGATGATGGTGATGACGTCGACGTACGATTAACAGTGGCAGTAATAGCACCATGTGGATGCGCATGTCAACTCTCTCCTGCAGAATCTGTTTTCATCAAATGCCTCAGATTAGATTCGTACGATGACATTTATCAGTTGACGCTGCTGCTACTCTCGTCCCTCTTTTATCATTCTCATTCTGACGTGCCTGGACTATTGCAACTCTGTCCTCGCAGGCCTCCTGCCGAAATCCCAGATACGACAGCTGCTTCTCTCCATCCTCGACTGCGCTGCCCGAATTGCTGCTAACCTGCCAAAATTCTCGCATGTTTCGAGCTCTACGCGAGAGACGCTGCAATGGCTTCTTTCTGGTCGAGGACGAGGTCACGCTCAAAATCCTCCACTTGGGAGGATCTTCATTATTCAACACGACATCTGACTACATCAGAGAGTTAGTTGTGCATTCCTGTTTCCAGTCATTCGACAGTTGTTGCGTTTAATCGCCTGTGGAGACCTGTTGGCCCCGCGCTTCCGCAAGACGATGCAGGCTAATCGTGTCTTCTCACGCATTGGACCATCCTCATGAAGAAGTGTATACCGTTAAACTTAAGAACTATTTCGCTACAGGAAGCTGAATATACATTTTCAAGACATCTTGAGACGCACCTTTGTTAGATTTGCCATGGGAAGCGCCCTTGTGAGGTTCTTAAAACGTGCTTTACAAATAGCCAGATACATGCATGCATATACATACATGCATGCTTACATACATACATCCATGCATACATACATACATACATACATACATACATACATACATACATACATACATACATACATACATACATACATACATACATACATACATACATACATACATACATACATACATACATACATACATACATACATACATACATACATACATACATACATACATACATACATACATACATACATACATACATACATACATACATACATACATACATACATACATACATACATGCATACATACATACATACATACATACATACATACATACATACATACATACATACATACATACATACATACATACATACATACATACATGCATACATACATACATACATACATATACACACACACATACATACATACATGTATAAACCTTGTCGGTGGCTTCCATCTAGGAAAGTTGAATTTATCCTCATTTGGTGTTATAAGCTGATGCTGAATGATTCATCTGCATCTCATCGATTTCTTTATCCTAATTATTTACGTTTTGTGTTGGACTATATATACTTTCTGACTTTGTAGACTAGCTTGTGACTATTTCTTTTACTTGCAGAGGTTCGCAAACTTATCTTTTCCTCATCTAACAAAGTTATCTCCTTGACACGATTGCTAAAACTCTTCTGAAAGAGTACTTTGATGACTCTGGTACAAAAACGACATGAAGTATCAATTTCTCAGTGCATGAAAAATGCTTCCCGTCTGTTTTGCCTTAGTTCATCTTTTGCAAAAGAAACCTCTCGAATCTGCAACAATAGTAATAGCAGCAGCAACAACAACAACAACAGCAACAACAACAACAGCAGTTGCAGTAGTATTAGTAGCAGCAGCAGCAGCAGCAATAGTAGTAGTAGGCCCTATTAATAGTATATATACAGTAGTAGCAGCAGCGTAATACTATAGTTTCAGCGCTCGTTAATAAGGTGGTGCCCTGTGCTTAGCTTTAGTGTAGGGTTTAATACATGTGGAGTTTACGACTACGTTTACGATTAGTAGTACTGCAGTAGTTGAGTAGCTGGAGTAGTAGTAGTATAGTGGGAGATACTGGACGTAATAATTATAGTGGATTTTATGGTATAGTGGATGTAGTACTATAGGACAGGTTGGAGCAGTATTACTGCACTAGTATATATTAAAAGACGTATCTATAAAGTGTATATATATATATTATATATACTTACACTGGTCTTCCTCAAGTCCGCTTGTCCTCCCTTGAGAGGGTCTTTCGGTCTGCGGCGCGCCTTGTTGGTTCCATTCCTCGCTATGGTAGCGTATCCTCCTACATGCATCATACTCTACACTGGCTTCCCCTCCGGCAGCGTATCCTATATCGGCTTTGCCCTCTCGTCTGGCAAAGCGTCTTGGGTTCAGCTCCTCGCTACTTATGCACCATCTTCACTCTCTCTTCTTCTTTTAAGGGTCGCTCAGCCCTCCGATCCTCTTCTCGGGGTGACTTCTTGGGTCCATATGCCCGCACTGCTACTATGCAGCGCCGAGCATTCTCTGTTATTGGTCCAACAGCGTGGAATGACTTTCCATCTTTCCTTCGCTTATCTCCTCGCATTCACTCGGCTTCCTTCGTATACGCACGATTGAAGACTTTTCTGTATATGCCTGGCTTGCAATGGGAGCGCCTCTGATTAGAGCCCTTGAAGAGGCGCTATATAAATTCTATGATTGATTGATTGATTGAGACGTCTTTTAATCTACTAGTGCAGTAAAACTGTACATACATACATATATACATACAATATTATTGAGATCAGAGAAGAAAACGATCTGATGAAATGGAAAGCGGCAAGATCAAAACCAAACGGTAAACTTCCTAAAACGGATAAGGCTTTATATATAATATATATTTATATATGCAGTGTATGTATACATAGACAGTACGTCTTTGAAGAAGTAAAGGCCTATGGCGTATATAAGCCGTAAAAGATGAAAAGCATTCGTCGATAGAAGGCGAAATAGATCTCTTTTATGTTCTAATTGAATTGTCCGCAACTGCAGGCTTTCTGGCTGGACGTGCCGGACACTCGGGTCAGTTTGCCGGTTGCATTAGCGGCATTCTGGTCAGTGACGGTCAGCACGACATTCCAGCGACAGTCTACGTCTCGAGGGATGTCGAGAAGGGATGCATCAACAAATGCCGTCTCAGTGGCAGCAGCAGCAGCCGAACCGCCAATCATTCATCGCTCTGCCATAACGCGGGAAAATGCATCAATTATTATGTGAACGTCGGATGTGACTGCTACGGAACAGGATACGAGGGTCGAAGATGCGATAAACGGGGTTAGTCCGTCATGATAGGCATCTATCGCACGATATATAGTCTATGCATCAGTCAAAGATCATTATAGCACACGCTCAGCCAATAGCCACCGTACACGACAAATGTTCCCATGGTAACTGAATGACGTGTTCGGAATTCAAATTCCTTTTACATAGGATTTGTGTCAATCAACAATCACGCAACGCTTTAAACCAATCATGTTCGATTGTCAAATGTTTCCATGGAAACGGTCCTTTGTGGGCGGAATTCATATTTATAGGTCGAAAAGCCCGTTGGTTTTTTTCGACATGGAAATCACATGGCAAATTTAGTCAATAATTTCTAAGGTCCATAGATATATGCTAAGGACATTCAAAGTATGCGCAGAGCGGCAGAGTACACTAGAGTACAGAATGTGTACGTGGTACGGGATTGAGTTTAACTTCTCTTCTGTAACTCCACCTGACCAGTAGCTACATCATCCACCGTACCCCTCCGTCTGTCTACCTACCTGACCTTTACATCTCCCAACTCGAAACTGAACCTGACTTTACTGCCTCAGAGATTTGATTTGACTGAGCGCATGAGTATAAACTGGTTCCCGGGAATTAGTTTCTTAGGTGCCAGCTGTAGAAATATGAGGAATGCGATTGAGAATCGCAGTCTTAGGTTTCTGGTTTGATCCGCTTGAGCTCTCTGCACTGAATCTGTTGTTCGACTGCTAATAATTATAATTTATCCGAAATTTGAAGTCTTATGGATGGCGACTCTTTCTCTGGAAATGATTGGGATCTCTGATATCAGTTTCGCTCTTCGTTTGATGCCCTGTGTATGACGATAAGAGCGATATTGAAGTTTCTGCACTAAATGAACTTCACCGTGGGTTCGCCTTTGCCATTACAGAGTCTCGATAAAAGAAGAGGCGGAGTAGAAGTAGGAGAAGAAGGAGGATGAGAAGGAGGAAGAGGAGGAGGAAGAGGAGAAGAAGGAGTAGGAGGAGGAGAAGGAGGAGAAGAAGGAGGAGTAGGAGGAGGAGAAGGCGGGGGGCGGAGGAGGGTGTAGACACAATGGACAGTAGAACCAACAGAGAAATAAATCGATTGTGTAATATCAGAGGAAGAATGATTAAATGCGTGGGACGGGATAACACCGTCGGATGCTGAAACCAGCCAGAGCCTCGGATGGTCACATGACGCTTGCGATCGGCAACAACAGGCCGTGACTCCATGGATGGCCTAAGAAAGCAAGAAAGCAATCTAATCCAGGATGCTGCTTCTATCTCTGCTCAATGCAACGTTCGTCAATAGGACCGACCCTGCACTATGCACAGCACCACTGGACTACCTTTCTGCTGCAGACTAAGCTGACTTTCAACATGGCTTTATTGGTCGATCGATTGAGCCTAAGAGGCGATGGCGGAAGGCGGTTAGGCAAGAACATTGAACAACTAACCAACGCAACCTCCATTCTTTCACGATTGGTATGATTGAGATGATGACAAGTTCATAGGTGAAAGAGGTTCTCTCAGTACTCGTTGTTGTCTCTTTGTCAAAGCATCCTTTGGTCTCAGGATATCACAGTAGTGTACAGAGTGCCGATTGTACGCCACCGGGGGGGGGAGGGGAGGTGAGGAGGGTACCCAACCCCCACCCTTCCCTCCTATTGGCCTACTATAACCACGTGGCCTATGACGTTACTCATTAGCATATCAATAAGGGTTTGTTTCATCGGTTGTTGTCACCGTTTCCATGACGACGGCACGCCTAGTTTCTGGCGCACCTATGCTAGACTGCACTTTGACCTAATTAGCATATCATTAGCATATTAATAGGAAGATTGTTGTCCTCGTTTCCATGACTACGACACGTCGCATACAATACAAAGGCTGTTTTCCACTACGTATTCAATAACCGGTTCAAACCTGTTTCTATAATCATCAACCAATAAGAGTACGCATTCATACGCATGCGCACTTCAATTCATAACGAGTCCAATCAAATAATAACAATAAAATAATTGGAAAAGGCGAAAAAATGTAATTTTAGTCATTTCACACTTTTTCCCGTAAAGTTCGGTAAAATTACGAGAATTTTTTTTACAGTGTATGGGAAAATAGTAAAATATTTAAATAGTTTCAGCTATGTAATAACATCAAAATTGTCTTCTTTTCCTCAGATACAAACGTTTCAATAATTGACCACACTCTTTGGACCTCACCTACCACAACTGTATCACACGCTCATGCAGTAACATCGTTGCAAAGTCATTTGAAAACCATCACAACAACCTTTTAACATAATCACCGTAGCAATGCATTATTTTATCATGTAAATGTTCAATGCTTTGAACGCTAAACACCCACGCTACAGAAGTTGTCCAACACAATACAGTACAATACATTACATGTCTGTTGATCGATTCAAACATATAATTTACAGAGAAATATGTGGATCCTCATCGAACTGACCCAACACCGTGTATCTATCGAATCGAAATACTAATAATAATCAGCTAGAAAACGTCCATAACAACCCATGAAATGGTATCTGCTAAACTCACCCTTTTATATAAGCATCCCATCACTGCATGATTTTGACATACAAAGTTTCAATACTTTGAACATTAAACAACGGCGCTACAGAAGTTGTCAAATACGCTACATTACATGCCTTTGACCGATCCAAACACACGAAGTCACATCAATTTCTGCAGTCAAAGCATACTGTAAGCAAATCTATCCTCTTAGCGACAACCCACATACATACCACGCGTCTTAGTCGAACTATAGCAACGACTGCATACAGTTTCATTGCGTCGTTAGCGACCAAAGAAATCACAGCGATAGGAACATCTGTACGTAGGCCTATATTATTCATGTGAAAGGCAGTGCAAACCCCAATCAAATATAGTTACTTGGTAACAGCACACCCGCATCAACTCTTAGTCTAACTAGCAACATTTGTTTATAGTTTCATCGCATCCTTAACGAATCAACAATGTTAGATATATATATATATATATATATATATATATATATATATATATATACATTACTCCTCAACGCACTAAGGCACCTTCGACTTATTATTGTTGAAGCGTTCATAGTGACAGAAACTGGTTTAGACTGGTATTGAACCGAGGCTCATAGGCCCTCGTGGAACAGCATAAAAGCGCTCATCGAATGCAAGGATTTATCATTATTCTTCTGGAAATCATAGACGTAAGACACATCTGAAATGAATCCTTCGCAGCAACCACAAGACAGTCATTTCGCCGCGGAAGATCAGAATACAGACAACGCCAAAAATTTTCGTAAGTAATTTATTATTTAATCATTTGGACTACTGTTACTCTTCGCTATACTGTTGACTATCACAGATACGCTTGCATTTTTTAAAAGGCGTGTTGCAGACAGCTGCTCACTTAATCGACGGTGGTATACCTAAGTTTTGGCGTCATCTCTGCCTTTATACATGAATGTCCTCCACTGACTTCTGGTCCAGCAACGCATCAATTAAAGAGTATCATCTATAGTCTGGCCATGTGTTCTGGTTAGAGCACCTAATTATTTCCAGAAGCTCATCACATTGACTTCGGACTGCTCCGGTCGTAGATCTCTGCGCTCTGCAGATTCTAGAGATGACTTTATGGTATTGCAAGCTATCTCTGCCACCAGACAGCTTCAGGCCTTCTCGATAGTGCGTCCTTCTCTTTGGGATAGTCTACTCATCCGACTTGCGTTCTCTTACACGAGACTTCTGTTCCTCTTTTAACGAATTACTTAAGATCTTCCTTTTCGACCGGGCCTGAGTCGGGAACGCTTCTACGTAGTAATCTTGAAGGGGTGCTATATAAATCTCATAGCTATGTAGATAGATATTCGAATGATTTTGATATCCACATGCTTATGAGTTATATTTTACTCAGATCTGATCTTAGGCGTAAACAATTATAAACGCCACTGTGCATACACTGAAATAATTCTGAGGTACTTTACTAAACTATTTGTGAATATTTTTTTTTGAAATCTTCAGGCATACATAGAAATAATTTTACGTTATTTTACGAAATCAGCTACGCATTATGAAATCTTTCATATATACACAGAAATAATTTTACGTTATTTTATCAAATCTTAGTTGATTTATTTTACGTACATGTACACTGAAAAAATTTACATAATTTTTTTTCTCAAAATTTTCCATACATACACCGAAATGAATCTGTGTCATTTTACCAATTCTTTCACACATAATCAGATTTTTTACAGGATTTTACAAACTCTTCAATATATATGCGATAGGCGAGTATACATTAGTTTCAATACAAACATTATCATGTCATGTAATTGTATAACTCGATGAGCAATAAACTGAATATGATAATACTGTATGTTTTCTAGAACAACATCCGTGGAATGATGACGGGATCTCGGACGAACAGTTAGTTCATCACGTGACCATGATGGAACAAGAACTCCAGAACCACATCAATGACCATGAAGACCCGTGGCTCGACGGAGCATTATCCGCAGCAGAATTAGCCCAATGCAATGCCATAATCGAACAACATGAGATGGAAGCGAAAGAAGAAGAAGAAGCAGAAGAAGCACGCAAACAACGCAATAGAGAAGAAAGAGGCAAACAACCCCGTACGTATACACAAATAATTATTATAACAGCGAGAGGATATTATTAAATATTAATGTTTAATATAGAAATTTTTTATATTAAATTATAATATTTTAAAATTAAATTTTATTACAATTATAAAGTATATAATTATATTACTTATATTATGTTATTATATAGTGTACTATGCATATATTTTTAACTATTAAATCTAAGAAGTTGAGTAAGATTTTAAAGTATATAATTAAACTATTTTATCGTTTCAAGTAGATCGTCTAAAGTTTACACATAAATGTAGGCATTCACACATACATTATTGAGCCTCCATATTAGTGTCTAACAATATTCTGCAAATAATAATTTTTATATGCGAAATATATATATATATTTAAATTTCTTTCTTTCTTTTATCTATAGTGCCTAAGAGAAAGCCTGACGATTGCGAGCCATCTACATCAACAGATCATTCGTCCAAGAAATTCAGTAAGAATCACCTTTAATTAGTAATAGAATAAAATTTTCCATTGACAACTTAATTGACGATGTTTGTATGTCTATAAAATGGGGGTATGTGTGTATATAGATATGTATGGGCGTGTATACATATGTATGTGTATATGTATGTGAGTGTGGAAACATAGCTGATTATAGATATTATGATATATTACGACATTGAATATTGAATCATATGTGCATATAATACGATAAAATTTTATCATTTCAGAACTCGATACAACCTGTAGGGTATGTGGGGCACATAAGAAGATCAAACTCAACGAAGATCAGCTATGCGAGATATGTCTCAATCGTCGAAAATGCCCAAAGTGTGGATGTCACCGTCAGGCGGAATCCTACGAAGACGGAAAAGAATGGTGCAAGATGTGTTATCAACAAGCAGCAGCACCTACCATGCGTTCTTCAGTTCGAAACACAGTCAGCGAAATACCCATACAATCAGATCCCAACTCAATAGATGTACGAACGATTATCCGTGACATACAGGGCACCGTAACCGAAAATTTGAATACTCGACTACTAGAAAACGGGTACGTAATATTTAAAGTTTTTATATATGTCATGTTCATATCGAAACATCACCTTTCATCAACGCATCACACAAATACTTAAACTAATAATGTATTATGTGACTATACCCAATATTGTATTATAATTGTGTATTTTCATACTTATATATATATATATATATATAATCGATCGAATATGAAATATAGTAATTTTCTTTGGTATATTCGAAAGTGTAATGGTGGTCATGCTTACCCATACATATTGTAAATTTAGACCCAACAAGTGGTATATCACTATGGACATAAAATTCGGACGAGAAAACCCCGATGGCAGCACCAGGACCACCACAGCGTACATGCGATCAACCCCAACAATCATGATGAACAACATCGATACGCAACAACATCTCGATGATGCCATAGTTCGATTTGATGCACTCATCGACACATTTACAAATGACGGATCCGGGTGGACTATTGCTGAAATCGCCAACATCACACTAAACATGGCCAATTACGATGCGATAGGTGGGTCGAGTCATATCACCAGTCCCAGATGGCTGTCCTCCAAGAAAGCAACCCTCAATATCGTCAACACTGACGACGATAAATGTTTCTTATACTGCGTGCTCGCAGTTGCACATCCTATAGACTCAAGTAATCACGCAAATCGCGTATCCAAATACACCCCATACCTACATGAGCTGAATGCTGAAGGTCTAACCTTCCCCATCGAGATTGGTCAAATTCCATTATTCGAAACCAATAATCCCAATTTTGCCATTAACGTAATCTGCACCAATTCCGACGAAGAGCGAACATTCGTACCCATATATGCGTCCCAACATCGCAACCGTAAACATACGGTTAATTTGTTATTGTTGAGCGAAGGTGAAAGGCGACATTATATCTTGGTCCGAAATCTCTTACGTCTTTTATCTGCCAGGAATTCACGTGGACACCAAACCTTTCCATGTCCATTCTGCCTCTACTGTTTCTCATCCGAATCTGGCTTGCAGAATCATCTACCAGAATGTGGAACTCATGGAGTCCAACATATCAGATACCCCACCCCCGACTCTAACACTTTGACTTTCTCAAATATCCAACACCAAATGCCTATCCCATTCACTATCTACGCAGACTTCGAATGCTTCTTGGGAAAATCCGACATAGATACCAACAATTCCACTAAATTCCACGACATCCACACCCCCAGCGGCTTCTGTTGCCTTACCGTGTCGTCTTTCGCCCAATACAATAACCAGCACCTTCGCTCAACAATAACAAATTAACCGTATGTTTACGGTTGCGATGTTGGGACGCATATATGGGTACGAATGTTCGCTCTTCGTCGGAATTGGTGCAGATTACGTTAATGGCAAAATTGGGATTATTGGTTTCGAATAATGGAATTTGACCAATCTCGATGGGGAAGGTTAGACCTTCAGCATTCAGCTCATGTAGGTATGGGGTGTATTTGGATACGCGATTTGCGTGATTACTTGAGTCTATAGGATGTGCAACTGCGAGCACGCAGTATAAGAAACATTTATCGTCGTCAGTGTTGACGATATTGAGGGTTGCTTTCTTGGAGGACAGCCATCTGGGACTGGTGATATGACTCGACCCACCTATCGCATCGTAATTGGCCATGTTTAGTGTGATGTTGGCGATTTCAGCAATAGTCCACCCGGATCCGTCATTTGTAAATGTGTCGATGAGTGCATCAAATCGAACTATGGCATCATCGAGATGTTGTTGCGTATCGATGTTGTTCATCATGATTGTTGGGGTTGATCGCATGTACGCTGTGGTGGTCCTGGTGCTGCCATCGGGGTTTTCTCGTCCGAATTTTATGTCCATAGTGATATACCACTTGTTGGGTCTAAATTTACAATATGTATGGGTAAGCATGACCACCATTACACTTTCGAATATACCAAAGAAAATTACTATATTTCATATTCGATCGATTATATATATATATATATATATAAGTATGAAAATACACAATTATAATACAATATTGGGTATAGTCACATAATACATTATTAGTTTAAGTATTTGTGTGATGCGTTGATGAAAGGTGATGTTTCGATATGAACATGACATATATAAAAACTTTAAATATTACGTACCCGTTTTCTAGTAGTCGAGTATTCAGATTTTCGGTTACGGTGCCCTGTATGTCACGGATAATCGTTCGTACATCTATTGAGTTGGGATCTGATTGTATGGGTATTTCGCTGACTGTGTTTCGAACTGAAGAACGCATGGTAGGTGCTGCTGCTTGTTGATAACACATCTTGCACCATTCTTTTCCGTCTTCGTAGGATTCCGCCTGACGGTGACATCCACACTTTGGGCATTTTCGACGATTGAGACATATCTCGCATAGCTGATCTTCGTTGAGTTTGATCTTCTTATGTGCCCCACATACCCTACAGGTTGTATCGAGTTCTGAAATGATAAAATTTTATCGTATTATATGCACATATGATTCAATATTCAATGTCGTAATATATCATAATATCTATAATCAGCTATGTTTCCACACTCACATACATATACACATACATATGTATACACGCCCATACATATCTATATACACACATACCCCCATTTTATAGACATACAAACATCGTCAATTAAGTTGTCAATGGAAAATTTTATTCTATTACTAATTAAAGGTGATTCTTACTGAATTTCTTGGACGAATGATCTGTTGATGTAGATGGCTCGCAATCGTCAGGCTTTCTCTTAGGCACTATAGATAAAAGAAAGAAAGAAATTTATAATATATATATATATTTCGCATATAAAAATTATTATTTGCAGAATATTGTTAGACACTAATATGGAGGCTCAATAATGTATGTGTGAATGCCTACATTTATGTGTAAACTTTAGACGATCTACTTGAAACGATAAAATAGTTTAATTATATACTTTAAAATCTTACTCAACTTCTTAGATTTAATAGTTAAAAATATATGCATAGTACACTATATAATAACATAATATAAGTAATATAATTATATACTTTATAATTGTAATAAAATTTAATTTTAAAATATTATAATTTAATATAAAAAATTTCTATATTAAACATTAATATTTAATAATATCCTCTCGCTGTTATAATAATTATTTGTGTATACGTACGGGGTTGTTTGCCTCTTTCTTCTCTATTGCGTTGTTTGCGTGCTTCTTCTGCTTCTTCTTCTTCTTTCGCTTCCATCTCATGTTGTTCGATTATGGCATTGCATTGGGCTAATTCTGCTGCGGATAATGCTCCGTCGAGCCACGGGTCTTCATGGTCATTGATGTGGTTCTGGAGTTCTTGTTCCATCATGGTCACGTGATGAACTAACTGTTCGTCCGAGATCCCGTCATCATTCCACGGATGTTGTTCTAGAAAACATACAGTATTCTCATATTCAGTTTATTGCTCATCGAGTTATACAATTACATGACATGATAATGTTTGTATTGAAACTAATGTATACTCGCCTATCGCATATGTATTGAAGAGTTTGTAAAATCCTGTAAAAAAAAAAATCTGATTATGTGTGAAAGAATTGGTAAAATGACACAGATTCATTTCGGTGTATGTATGGAAAATTTTGAGAAAAAAAATTATGTAAATTTTTTCAGTGTACATGTACGTAAAATAAATCAACTAAGATTTGATAAAATAACGTAAAATTATTTCTGTGTATATATGAAAGATTTCATAATGCGTAGCTGATTTCGTAAAATAACGTAAAATTATTTCTGTGTATGCCTGAAGATTTCAAAAAAAAAAATATTCACAAATAGTTTAGTAAAGTACCTCAGAATTATTTCAGTGTATGCACAGTGGCGTTTATAATTGTTTACGCCTAAGATCAGATCTGAGTAAAATATAACTCATAAGCATGTGGATATCAAAATCATTCGAATATCTATCTACATAGCTATGAGATTTATATAGCACCCCTTCAAGATTACTACGTAGAAGCGTTCCCGACTCAGGCCCGGTCGAAAAGGAAGATCTTAAGTAATTCGTTAAAAGAGGAACAGAAGTCTCGTGTAAGAGAACGCAAGTCGGATGAGTAGACTATCCCAAAGAGAAGGACGCACTATCGAGAAGGCCTGAAGCTGTCTGGTGGCAGAGATAGCTTGCAATATCATAAAGTCATCTCTAGAATCTGCAGAGCGCAGAGATCTACGACCGGAGCAGTCCGAAGTCAATGTGATGAGCTTCTGGAAATAAGAAGTCAACTGGACAGGGTCGCATTTCGTACATGGTCTTATCTGGGACCTGGAATCGACAGTGCTGCCTTCCGGAACACTTCTCTTCCAGCAGACGTTGCGTGTCGACGGCACAGCCCAGGTAACCATAGTTACCGCTGACGCATCTGCCGACGTTCATTCGACCGTATCGAGCGGTGTCTATGATGATGACCTCTTCGTCACGGCAGGTGACGTTGAATACCTCCATGTTGCAGAAGTCAACGGAGACTGAAGAACCAAGTCACAAGTAAAGGTTAATCAATCGATTGAAACAGAAATCTCTGTTCTTATCAGAATCTACTCTAACAGTGAGGCTTAATTGCCGATGAATAACGGTTCCTGTTCACTTCGTGGTAGATGCATCTAAACTACAGCTGCTGCAGAGGGTCGGTACGGTACGGTACCGTGGTTTCTAAAGTCAGGCTCAGTTTCGTTTATTCCGTATTTTAAAGTCGGTTCGGTGAGAGGTTATCTAAATTTCGCAATATCGGTTGTTGGTTTATTTACGTTCTCTACTTGCTGGAAGTCCCTAATTGTCCGATTTTGCTGTTGCACACTGCAGCTGCATAATGTGCAATGTGTAGTGAGTGCTGTTGTACTGTAAAAATTATATGTTACAAATTAAAATTGCATTTTTTTGTTTTCAGTTGTGATATCAGTTCTTCTAGATAGTTAAACTATCTATAGATAGTTTAAGAACCCCATAAAAATGAATTAAGCAACGTATTAAAGTGTCATCCTTAATAGGCCTACTACACTAAGTCCTAAGTAGTGATACAAGAGACAGTTCTAGGTCAGTCAAGGTTGACTGAACACATAGCCCCTCCCCTATTATTCTAAGCCCCGCCCCCTATTGTCCTAAGCTCCACCCCTATTGTTCTTCTACAGGCGGCCATTGTCTCAAGGCTTCAGTCGACGCTTGCTAGGCTATTGTCTTCTGATATAGGCCAAACCGGGCTACGGCCTACAAGTCTATTGTTCCACGTTCTGGCCCACAGCATACCACTCCTTTGTATGCTGGACTAGCCTACCCAAGTCTTTTGTTTCCAGTTCTAAACGGCAGCCAACCAGATCGAATGACTGGTAGGCACACGCTAGGTCATTGTCGCACACTCCAGCCAGCTCATTTGATTGACGGATAAGCGCACGCTCAATCATTGGTCAGTGCTCGGGACAATAAACATGATTGACAGTTATGCGTGTGTCACCCTATTGGTTGCCATATACATCGAACAGCGCGATTGACGAGTCAGACGCATCCAATCCCAATGCGCCACGCTATAGCCCTAGCATTTGATTGACTGGTACGCGCGAGCAAAATCTATTATCCAATACTATACGATATCCAATACTATAGGACATCCAATTTCATCGGCGTGTAAACCCATAAGCCCATCCCCTCCCCAAACCCAATGGCAAGGGCGGCGGGGCGGCGGCGGCCACTGCTCACTACCTCCCCAACTTCGCGTGCAACCCAATCTACACACCGTTGACCTATTCTATTATATTCCATAAAACGCGTGAGTGGTATGCTATTCTAAGCATTGAAGTCCAGCGGTTTGGACTTGAAACTTGTTTCTTATATTAAAGAATAACACCATTTCATACTTAGCATCAATTCTTTGACATTACTTTTGTATTGCGCATTTACTTAACACACCACATACAAGTTGGTATTTTAACATATAAACGTTTGAATGTAAATACATAAAGCGAACTCTTGAGCAAGTTTAAAGTTTGAAAGATGATATTATACGACAAAGAGTATAGTTTTAACTGAAAAATGTTACGAACTGTGTGACTTATTTGCATACTTATTCAAATAGTATATCTTTGAATTTGAATCCTTGTACAACGAACGTTTTGACTCTTACTCGCACGGACATAGCTAGCCACCATTTTAGAGTAGGGGCGCGAGATTTTCGCAAGGTGATTTAAAAGTTTGAGAGACGGAGAGTGGGAGAGACATTTGAGATTGTATTATGGCGCTTTACAAGTTACAGAGAGAGAGAGAGAAAAAGAGAGAGAGAGAGATGCAGAAACCTCAATCTTTGTGAAATTAGCGGTCTCTGCGAAACTCGAGTAACCTAAAACACGAGAAACTCTCAACTCGAGAAGGATTAAAAATTGTGAAACCTAGAAACTTAAGACTCACGAAACACAGAACTTGACAAACTCAGAACTAGTGAATCTTAAAATTGTCAAACTTAGAAATTTGGCCTTTGTGAAACTTGTAAACCATACAATCTTTGAGGAATCCGTGAGTTGGAAAACTTAGGAACATACAAACCCGTAAATGTTCGAGAGAATGAGAGAGTCACAGGGCATGTGGAGAGAGCGAAACTTGAGGAACCTGCAACTCTTAGAAAACTTCAAACTGTTTGGAAACTTCAAACTTTGTATGACGCTTTAGAGGCTCGAGAGAGCGAAACTTGAGAAACTTAGTGAAATTTGAAAGTCTTAGAGATCTAAGACCTGGTGAAACTTTTAGAGAACTCACAACTTGTGAAACTTACAGCTCTTAGATAACTCGAAACCTGAGAAACCTAGTGAAATTTACAACTGTTAGAGAACTCACAACTTCTGAAACCTACAACTCTTAGAAAATACGAAACTTGAGAAACTTATAACTTTTCGGAAACTACAAAAATTACTTTGTAAGGAGGAGGACGACACCAAAATATAGTTGTATTATTGCATTATATCATAAAAATTCATGAGAATATGACTTGTTCACTAGAAGCTACAATTGCATAGGTCGAAAGACACCTGAGATAGTCGGTGGTTTACTACTACATAAGATTATTTGCATTATAAAATTGTAAATTCTAAGGAAACTACGGATGAAGTGAAGATTTCTAGCTTAAAATATTGGTTTGTATGATGAAACTTTGATACTGCGAGGTTGAAAAGATGTACGACGCGAAGGTTTACGTAGTAAATTGAGAACATACAGCTTGCGCGGAGAGGCATTCTGATGTATTTCACATTGAATTTATAAATAATAATAAATCTACGACAATAATAATAATAATAATAATAATCCGTCAATATGATATAATGCAATAATACAACTATATTTTGGTGTCGTCCTCCTCCTTACAAAGTACTGAATCGTCGAATACGCCGACACACGTGTATTGTAGAGAAAATGTGAGTGAAGGACTCGCTCAATGTCCAGTCCCTACACAGTAACTGTCTCGGATTAGGCTCGAATCCATAATCTGCTCGTTACAGATCCGGCGCTCTAACCGATCGGCTACTATGCCTCACAATCTTTGTAGCTCGATATATATAAGTCCCTCGAGTAAACTCTAAACACCGCTCTCTTTACACTATAGAAACGCATAAGTCTGCTAAGAAAACATCCATCTCACGCTGTAAACTGAAATATGTACATTCGCTTTACAAATAATCATTTCTTCTATCTATCCTCCATTAAAATATACAATTTAACTATACCAGCCTTCCGCTCATGTCACAGCACAACCTAAAAGTCGCGCGTTTGTGCTATACACTCTCAATCTTCTGTCCTTTACAGAGTAAACTTTCAATCTCTTGAACTTCTAATGCATCATACGTCAATCTAATGTATCTCTCGCTCACGCTTTCCCAATTCTCGCACCTGTAAAGTACCATACAAAGTTGGAAGTTTTCCAATTTTTGTAGTTTCCGAAAAGTTATAAGTTTCTCAAGTTTCGTATTTTCTAAGAGTTGTAGGTTTCAGAAGTTGTGAGTTCTCTAACAGTTGTAAATTTCACTAGGTTTCTCAGGTTTCGAGTTATCTAAGAGCTGTAAGTTTCACAAGTTGTGAGTTCTCTAAAAGTTTCACCAGGTCTTAGATCTCTAAGACTTTCAAATTTCACTAAGTTTCTCAAGTTTCGCTCTCTCGAGCTTCTAAAGCGTCATACAAAGTTTGAAGTTTCCAAACGTTTGAAGTTTTCTAAGAGTTGCAGGTTCCTCAAGTTTCGCTCTCTCCACATGCCCTGTGACTCTCTCATTCTCTCGAACATTTACGGGTTTGTATGTTCCTAAGTTTTCCAACTCACGGATTCCTCAAAGATTGTATGGTTTACAAGTTTCACAAAGGCCAAATTTCTAAGTTTGACAATTTTAAGATTCACTAGTTCTGAGTTTGTCAAGTTCTGTGTTTCGTGAGTCTTAAGTTTCTAGGTTTCACAATTTTTAACCCTTCTCGAGTTGAGAGTTTCTCATGTTTTAGGTTACTCGAGTTTCGCAGAGACCGCTAATTTCACAAAGATTGAGGTTTCTGCATCTCTCTCTCTCTTTTTTCTCTCTCTCTCTCTGTAACTTGTAAAGCGCCATAATACAATCTCAAATGTCTCTCCCACTCTCCGTCTCTCAAACTTTTAAATCACCTTGCGAAAATCTCGCGCCCCTACTCTAAAATGGTGGCTAGCTATGTCCGTGCGAGTAAGAGTCAAAACGTTCGTTGTACAAGGATTCAAATTCAAAGATATACTATTTGAATAAGTATGCAAATAAGTCACACAGTTCGAAACATTTTTCAGTTAAAACTATACTCTTTGTCGTATAATATCATCTTTCAAACTTTAAACTTGCTCAAGAGTTCGCTTTATGTATTTACATTCAAACGTTTATATGTTAAAATACCAACTTGTATGTGGTGTGTTAAGTAAATGCGCAATACAAAAGTAATGTCAAAGAATTGATGCTAAGTATGAAATGGTGTTATTCTTTAATATAAGAAACAAGTTTCAAGTCCAAACCGCTGGACTTCAATGCTTAGAATAGCATACCACTCGCGCGTTTTATGGAATATAATAGAATAGGTCAACGGTGTGTAGATTGGGTTGCACGCGAAGTTGGGGAGGTAGTGAGCAGTGGCCGCCGCCGCCCCCGCCGCCCTTGCCATTGGGTTTGGGGAGGGGATGGGCTTATGGGTTTACACGCCGATGAAATTGGATGTCCTATAGTATTGGATATCGTATAGTATTGGATAATAGATTTTGCTCGCGCGTACCAGTCAATCAAATGCTAGGGCTATAGCGTGGCGCATTGGGATTGGATGCGTCTGACCCGTCAATCGCGCTGTTCGATGTATATGGCAACCAATAGGGTGACACACGCATAACTGTCAATCATGTTTATTGTCCCGAGCACTGACCAATGATTGAGCGTGCGCTTATCCGTCAATCAAATGAGCTGGCTGGAGTGTGCGACAATGACCTAGCGTGTGCCTACCAGTCATTCGATCTGGTTGGCTGCCGTTTAGAACTGGAAACAAAAGACTTGGGTAGGCTAGTCCAGCATACAAAGGAGTGGTATGCTGTGGGCCAGAACGTGGAACAATAGACTTGTAGGCCGTAGCCCGGGTTGGCCTATATCAGAAGACAATAGCCTAGCAAGCGTCGACTTAAGCCTTGAGACAATGGCCGCCTGTAGAAGAACAATAGGGGTGGAGCTTAGGACAATAGGGGGCGGGGCTTAGGATAATAGGGGAGGGGCTATGTGTTCAGTCAACCTTGACTGACCTAGAACTGTCTCTTGTATCACTACTGTCCTACACTATGGATAATTCAGATTAGACCCAAAATTCATCGTTTTTTCATCGCACGGTGGCAACGAAAGTCCTATTACGAAATATCTGCGTTTAATATTACGCGACAATGGAGCGCACGACACCGAAATTTTCGCCATGTATGGTATGTAAGTCATGTACTTTAAATATAGATGTTACATTTATTACTGACTAGCATTTTTACCCGGCGTTCGCCCGGGTTTTGCCCAGGCGTAATTTTTAACGGCTGCAAATAAAGGCTACTTATTTACTATATTTGCTGATGGGCTTCAAATATTTAAAAAATGTCCATAATATCTGAATGGAAACGATATTTAGAGGTGAACATAGTTGCGTTGCCCGTGTACTGCACAGGCAAAGCAAATTTATATATAGGCAATATTATTTGTTCCCCGTAGGCCTATATTACACGGGTTATCTCTACCTTAAATAGGCGTATTATTTGTTCCCCGTAGGCTACTACACGGGTTATCTCTAAATTATAATAGGCGTATTATTTGCTAAAATAATAGACGAAGTTCTGCCGTTAGCCAGCGTGACGTAAGATTGCATAATTAGCCCGCGTCACCGCGTGACGTAATTTAAGATTGCATATTAAACCAGTGTGACGTGGCCAAATGGCCATGCTATTATAAGATAGCCTCGTCGAAGCAGTTGGAAATTTAAAAAGTCCATATATCGGCGTTTAAATAAAATTGCGAGCTGAACATGGTCGCGTTGACCTAGACGCGGCGTAATAATGTTTTGTAAATTTTATCAAATCGCTAAAGCGTTCCGTTTCGGAGCCTTTGGCGAGACGGACAAACATACGGAAGGACAGAATAATCACACTTTGGATTATATATAAGATTATTTTTCACATATATATATGTGAAACAACGTTATTGTTCTTCTCCATTGCCGGACGTAAAGTTTGAGTCAACATCAAAACTTTGAACAATATTAAGAGTTGTTCAGTGAACCAAAATAATATCCTAGGGGAAAATAAATTTCTTGATTAATTTAATTCGGAGTTAACCGACTCTCAGTGTGCTGGTTTTTCTTCGGCTTTCCGTCTGTTTTCCCGAATACCGACTTCGATGTGGGTTTCGGTGTATCTGAATATCGCGATGATATCAGTTTGGCATTGGTTCAAACAACCCACAAGTGCACTACTAACCTAAGCTTTGAAATCTGGTTCTATGGTCCTCGCTTCCAGGAGAAATTTCATCAGCCTAATTGCATCTTAAAATGGAATGCAAGGTAGGGTAGTGCTAGACTTTCTGGGGAAGTTTAAATGATGTACGGTAAGGACCGTAACGTAAAGTAGGCTGCAGTTTTGCTACATCTCAAAGTCTCTATATAGGCAGGTTTCTGGTGCCCTCGAAGGTCTCCATTTCCAGAAACGCGAATAACCCTCCTTCGCTGACCCTTGTATATCTACATAACTCCTCAAGAACAACCCGGCCTCTGCACTCCCTCCTCCTTCTTTATGTAGCTCCCGCACTTTCTCTCAGGCGCCTGTTTTGAAGTCGCCGTCTCAAGATCCTGTAGTCTGTGATCGGCGGATAATGACGACAATTTGATGACGAAGACATCAAAGGATTGGACGCAGGAATGAAAGCGCGGGAAGACAGTGCAGAATATTACGCTAAACAAGGTCCACGTCATCGTTATCCATTAGCCATCATCAATTAGAGTCATCGTCGTCGACAGACATATATATATATATATATATATATATATATATATATATATATATATATATATATATATATATATATATATATATATATATATATATATATATATATATATATATATATATATATATATATAACGAATGGACAACGATACATGCACGACGATTGCACGCTGAAGTCCCTCCTCCGCTGTCCCTCCTCCGCTGTCTCTCCTCCGCTGTCCCTCCTCCGCTGTCCCTCCTCCGCTGTCCCTCCTCCGCTGTCCCTCCTCCGCTGTCCCTCCTCCGCTGTCCCTCCTCCGCTGTCCCTCCTCCGCTGTCCCTCCTCCGCTGTCCCTCCTCCGCTGTCCCTCCTCCGCTGTCCCTCCTCCGCTCGGCCGCGGTCCGTCCATCTGTCCACAGGTCTCTGTGTTTCCCTGTCTGCCTTCTCCCATCGTCCCCTCGTCCGTCTTCCGTCCGTCGTCCGTTTTCCATTGCGTAGGCCTATGTGTTTCTCCGCGCGTTCGTGGGTCTGTCTGTCTGTCTCTTTGTATCCCTGTCTTTTCGTTCGTTCGTGTAGCCTTCGGTCCGTCGTGCGTCCGTCCATCGACGCGTTCGTTTGTCCATCTGTCCGTCCTTCCTTCCTTCCGTCCGTCTGTATATCTGTGTGTCTGTCCATCTGTCCGTCCTTCCTTCCTTCCGTCCGTCTGTATATCTGTGTGTCTGTCCATCTGTCCGTCTTTCCTTCCTTCCGTCCTTCCGTCCGTCTGTATATCTGTGTGTCTCAACAGGTCCATCTGTCCGTCCTTCCTTCCGTCCGTCTGTATATCTGTGTGTCTCCACAGGTCCTTCAGTGCACTCCCTCCTCATCCTCCGCCAACCCCCCCCCCCCTCCGTGCCTCATCATACACACACGCATACACGCATACACGCATACACACACACACACACACGCATACACATGAGTCCACCTGACGGACACACAGCTTTCCTACCCCTATGTGTGGACCGCGCTGGTTCTAAGGCAAATATCGAGTAGCAAGGTTAAAGGTCTGTCGTTTAATTTTCGTTCATCTACAAAACTGCTGAAGATGAACTAGTCTTCTGACAGTTTTAATGTGTTCTTATAACTCGAGAAGAAGATAGTCATCACTTCTGAAAACAGACAGAAGAAGACTTCAGAAGTGATCATTGCTGCCATCGAGAACGTGTAGCTGATAGATAATAATAATAATAATAATAATAATAATAATAATAATAATAATAATAATAATAATAATAATAATAATAATAATAAACGACGATTAACGACGATTAGGTGCCGTTCCAGACGAATTTTATTGTTCTTAATTAATATTAAGTAAAAATAATAATAATAATAATAAGACGATTTCTATAGCGCCGTAGCACAGCCGAGGCCGAAGAAAAGGGCGCTGTACATGAGTTCAACAAATCAATCACAGTCATTATTATGATTGCTTAAACAGATAGGTTTTGAGCTTTAATTTAAATGTCTCCAGAGCTGGCGCATTCTTTACATGGTCTGGAAGACTGTTCCATGCAGTGGGTCCTGCGACAGAGAAGGAACAGTCGCCAAACCTCGTAGAAGACCGCGAGACCTGTAGCAGATTTTTTATGAGGATCGTAGCCGACTTCTGTTCCGGTTGTCTGCTACCCGAATGCAGAAGTCTGAGATGTAGTCTGGCATACAGTCATTCAATGATTTGTAGGCTATCAAGCACAGCTTGTAGGTGATCCGCTGGGGAACACGCAGCCAGTGTAGGTTATCGCGCAGTATATCGGTGACATATCGGATGTTGTCCGGCCGTATATGACACGTGCGGCAGAGTTAAGCACTGATTGTATCCGGTTTAGCGGACAAGTCGGCAGACCCGCCAGTATGCTGTTGCAGTAGTCAACCCTGGAGACAATGAAGCTGTTGACCAAGATGACGGCGGTTGAGGTTGGAATGAATCTGCGGATGGTTTTAATTCGACGCAGTTGGTCGAAACAACCTCGAATGAGTTGACCCACATGGGCCGTCATGGTCATACAGCTGTCAAAGTGGACACCAAGGTTGCGGATGGTGTCAGCTGGGTGGACTTCAGCATCGCCAAGGGCGAAGGTACTGCCGTCAAGTAGATGTTGACGCCTGAGGGTTGTGCCATGTGCACCATATAAACTCAGTCTTGGATGGATTGCGTTTGAGCCAGTATATATATATTCGTTTAATTGAGAAAAACAATCTGACAAAACGCAGAAATGCTAACATGAGTGATAATGGATAATTAGCCTAAAGTTCATCAGAAGATTTTAGAATAAACTAGTAAATATTTTTATATAATGATCTGGGAATAAATTGAGAGTTGTCCTTGGGTGGGAGAGTATGGTTGTAATTAAGGTAAATTTATTTAATAAATATTTAGAAAATCTTTTGTATCTGATAGCCTACATTACGTTGCCTACTGGCTGGAACTCATCATAACAATAATGCAGTAATGTAGCCTACAATATGTAACGAAGTAATTAGTCAATAACTGAAAACAGCAAACTAACGATTTGTTACTGACGTGGTATAACGTTGACCGTCAGTTGCTCGCCGATTGTGTAGGTGAGAAGTCATTCATTGACCACGTGATCATCGACCGGGCCATCAAACAGAGGCGTCCACGTCTTCGGTCGTGTGTCCGTGAACAAGGAGGACATTTTGAACACCAGCTGTAGTGGTGGTTTTCCTGTTTAACGACTAGCTGTGTGGTAACAAAGACCATTAGCGTCGCCCTCTTCCTTTATCCAGGCTTGGGACTGGCACTGTCAGAAAGCAAACAGTGGCGCAGTTCACCAGCTGTAGCTGAACCTCACTTCCTTATAAATGGCTCTTGTATGTTGGAAATTTCTCTTTTTCAGTAGGGCCTACTGCATCTCAAACGTTCATAAACTTAACAAATTTACCAACATTTCCAAACGGCGTTACGAGTTGGTGGTTATATAGCTACTGTTGTTGTTTTTAAGTTAACATTTCAGGCAAATGCAAAATGTTTTGACCGAGTTATGACACTTTTTCTTAGGGTCTACTTTCCATCGGGACACAGTGTAGTACAGCAATGCTAGCATACATATTGCGCCATTAATAATTGACCTCGAACATCCAGACCATTATCTTTAGTGTCTGGTTTTGTAGCCTACTTGCACTGGATTTTTGTGCGATATGACTTATTTTGGTAACAAAAATTAATTAAATGAATGAAAAACAGGGTTTCAGTAAAACAAGAAAACACCAAGCGAAAATACAAGGTCTCCATGAACCCCATTAATTTTCAGGAGCTCGGATAAAAAACCCAAGATCTTCTGAAAAACTGAAGGAGTGGTAAGATTGCTGATGAGCGTCCTCAGTTTCATTTCAAATATGTCGCTAGTTAAGAGAAGAAGCGTAACGTGCCACATGACTGACGTCAAGAATTCGAAATGCCTCCTGTTTGAAGCCGCGTCTTATTTTCGTATTCATTAATTAATGAATTATGCAAAACGCCGGCAATGTTTAAAAAATATTTTTTATGTATCTTATAGCTTTTCTGCCGCCCCCAGAAAGGTGCCGCCTAGTTCGCCTAGTGGTTAAACCGGCCCTGGTTATTATTATTATTGATTAATTAATAAACTTTGTAACGCGCGCAAGGTAACACCGAAATGTGAATCTGAGGCGAGGTTAGTCTTACCCTTTACTTTAATCGCTATTTGTTCAAAATAGCGATAAAACAGCGTTCCTCTGAGTCGATCTCTACTGGTCGTGAGGGCATCGGATCAGAGCGGTGCACAGACGCCTTTAGATGTCTTTCAGCATTAAAATAAAATTTGGTTGGTGCCTTTCTATAAATTCAGAGTCTATATCGTCTTATAAACAAAACTTTGTCCTCCTCCTCCTCTTCTTCTGCTCCTCCTCCTTCTCCACTTTCAGCGGACTGTTGCATTTGATAGTGTGTGTAAAGCATCCTAGAAGTAGCTTGATATAGAAATTGTCGTCATTGCATTATATTACATTCTCCTCCTCCTCTTACACCTCCTCCGCCATCTCTTCCTCCTCCACATACTCTTCCATCTCTACCTTCACCTCTTCTTCATCCTATTCCAACTCCTCCTCCACTTCCATCTCCACTTCTTCCATCTCCTCCTTCTCCTCTACATTCTCCTACTTCTCCGCCATCTCCTCCTACTCCTACTCCTCCATAGCACATCCACTTCACCTTCTTTCATGCACTTCCTCCTTCACCACCTCTCCTCATCCACTTCCTCCTCTTCCTCCTCCACCTCCCCTCTCTCCAACTCCTCCTCCACCTTCTCCTCTCTCTCTCTCTCTCTCGCTAACTCCTTCTTCACCTCCTCCTGCTGTTTCACCTCCTCCTCAATCTCTTCCCCTTCTCCTCCTCCTCCTCCTCCTCCTCCACCTTTTCCATTTTCTCCTCCTCCGCCTCCATCTCTTTCATTTCCTCTGCCTTCAGCGCCAGAGCCGAGAGCCCATAATGCCCAGCAAACGAAGACAGGTCATTACTGAAATCGGACCAATAATTTCTTCCTCAATTATCCTTGCTCTCCTCGATCCACTGGGTCTTTCTTTCAATCCTATCTGCGCCCCATTATCCACTCCTTCTTTTCCTCTCTTCCGTCCATCTCCACCTCTTTCCAACCGATCCGTCTATAGCTATTCTCGCCGTCATATTAACATTTCAAACACCATTAACAACATTGCGAGATCCACTCTACCCGCGATGCAACACCGACCACGATCGATATATATATATAATTCCTTTATATATAAATACATAATGACTCATTTCTTTGGCTTACTTTTTATTGAACCACCGTGTATATATATATATATATATATATATAATATATAATTCCTTTATATATAAATACATAATGACTCATTTCTTTGGCTTGTATAATTATTATTACTATTGTTGATATTATTTTAAAGTTTTAGTAAAGGTAGGAATTTTTAAAATGCTCCAGAGAGTCAATTTATCATCATCAACATCATCATCATCAGAAGCAGTAGCAGCGACGTCATCATCATCATATCTTCATCATCATCATATCTTCATTGGTGCATATGTAAAATCTTTTATGTATACATGAATTCTATTATAGGTCCTATGATGATGATGAATTGATGATGATGATGAATTGATGATGATGATGATGATGATGATGATGATGATGAGGATGATGAGGAGGAGGAGAAGGAGGAGGAGGAGGAGTTCTCTGTCCTCTGCCTGTCTGTTCTCTGTTCATTGGCTTTTATGCCCCTCGGGAGAGATGAGTGAGATGGTTTCCCGTTGCCTTCCTCACAGACATTATTGTGGGTTAGCAACTTGTCCAGGGTCGCTACGCAATGGCTTGAGGTAGATTCGAACCTGCGACCCTCCGCTTACAAGACACAGAACATACCGCTACACCACCGCGTCCATACATAGGGCCTATATATAGGCTACCCTATAGGGCATCTTAATTTAAGTCTGTGTATAATATTGGTGAGTAATTTGCACCAATTAGATCGCTTCGTCGGTTAAACGCAGCCTCAGGTCCGAACTGTAAAACTGTTCCTACAAATCGTCGTTAAATTGCTTAAATTATAACTATCAGGCTACTAGCAGTTTTTACCCGGCGTTCGCCCGGGTTTTCCTCAGCGCCCGTGTATTTGAATTTAACGACATCTTCGTCAGCGCCCGTGAATTTAAATTTAACGATGTGCAAATTTTTCGTGTATCCCTCTGGCGAATTTACGCGCTTGCTTGAAATGGGTTTAATATCAAATCTACGCAATATATACTCCTGCATAGCTATATTTCAATGGCATTGAAACAGACTATGACCACATCGAAACTTAAAATGTCCAAATATCGGAATTTAAAGTAAATTTTGAGTTGAAATAAAGTTGGGTTAAGATCTATAGAAATTCAAATGAAAACGTTCGTTAAAAATTTCGTATCCCTAAAGTGTTGCATTGGCGAATTTTTAAGTCCGATGACCTATAAATTCAGCCGTGGGCGTTACCACTTCTGATTTTAAATCAACGGTCATCGTGATTGGTTGCGAATCAGAGCGTTGACCTAGATCCTCCGTGTGACGTACGATTGCATAGTTAGGCTGCGTGACGTGGCCGAATGGCCATACTATGGCCGGTATTGAAATAGTCTCGTTGAAAAAGTTGGAAATTTAAAATGGCCATATATCGGCGTTTAAATAAAATTGCGAGCTGAAAATGGTCGCGTTGACCTAGACTTTGCGTAATAATGTTTTGTAATTTTTTTCAAATCGCTAAACCGTTCCGTTTCGGAGCCTTTAGAGGGACAGACAAACACACGGAAGGACAGAAAAATCAGAGTTTCCCTTATAATATAGATATTGCTTGCATTATATTAGCAGACTAAAAATTGTCTTACCCCGTTGAATCGGTAATATAGTAAGGCAGCATTAATCAGTAATTAGATGCCTTACTATATCTTACTAAAATTATTAATGAATTGCTGCTGTTGCCAGTTGGTGATGGTTGTGGTGTTGGTGGTGTCGTGTTGGTTGTGGTGTTTGTGGTATTGGTTATTATTATTATAATAATCTTATGATGATCCTATATTCCTTTATTTTGCATCAAGATAACCCAGGCGTGCAGTAAGACACACGTACGCTTCACAACTTACATCACACTAAAGCTATTACAAAGGGAAAACAGAATAATGTTAGAATTATTGAGATTTGGGGTCAACGTGGTGGTTTGAGAATACGATTATATAGAACTCTGGGTATATAGTTCTTAGAGTCTTTTGGCGGAAGTACGAAGTCGTGTGCACGAGGCCGGAGAGCGTAGGGTCGCAGCACAGGTGGCGGAAAGAAGCGACGTAGGACGTGCATCTCATTCCAGATGATGGACTGGAGGAGGCGGTCCTCAGCTGACGAGACCCTCTCATTGATGGTTGCGGTTCCAGATGGTAGATAACCCAGGCGTGCAGCTCTTGCAAGAAGCCGCTCAAGTCTATTTGATC
Organism: Aporrectodea caliginosa; assembly: GCA_020284085.1. Classification (NCBI taxonomy): domain Eukaryota; kingdom Metazoa; phylum Annelida; class Clitellata; order Crassiclitellata; family Lumbricidae; genus Aporrectodea; species Aporrectodea caliginosa. Next base: position 242,737 of record JACEVL010000959.1, read on the forward strand.
AGCTGCTGACGCTAGACCCCACCAGGCAGGAGCAACCTATAGCAACCTTGAGACGGTGGTGGCCTCGACCACCAGGTGTAACGCCTTTGGTTGAAGACCATGCGCTCGGAGGACATGCAGGGCGTGTAGGGAAGCAGAGCTGACCTCCATGATTTCCTCCACATGGCCGGTGACGCTGAGATCGCGCCCGAGGGTGACACCGAGGATGCGCATAGAATCAACTCGGAGCACACCAGCAAGCAGGAGTGGCAGCTCAAAACAGCTCCTCCTCGCAACGAGCATCTCACTGGACTTGGTTACATTTAGTCTGAGATTTTTTTAGCGTCGCCCATCTCGATACACTGCTTTTAATTCCTCTGAGACCGTTGTTCTGGCTGTTGGTGGGTCGAGGGCGGAAGAATCGCAGTTACACATTTATTTGTCAAAAACAACACAAGTTAGTAAATTAGATTTTTGTGCAAGGAACACCGAAGTGTTTATTTACAACTTATGAAACAAAAAATAGCACAGGAGCAGAAGAGGCTGCAGCGGTGGGTCTATGCAAGGGTAGTGGCTGTGAGTAAGCCTAATTGCAGTTGCAGTGGGTTACAAGAGGTCTTGGGCTTTGACAGATATTTCGGCTGATGCGTTTCGGTCTCGGTCTCCAGGTTTTATGTCTCTTATACAAGTCTGTATACTATATATAGACGTACATTTCAGATAAGATTGAGAGAAAAGTTGAATCATCGACTTGTTCAGCTGAAAACTTAGAAAGTATCCTAAGGTACAAATCAACCCGAATCCAGATTTTCACAAAATGGTGTCTGTCGGGAAAGGACGGCGAATTGGCGATTCACGTGCAGTAACCACGGACATCAGACTTGTTAGTCTTTGGAGGGGGG
>JACEVL010000960.1:0-232500 GCA_020284085.1 Aporrectodea caliginosa
TACAACTTCCTCCTTCTCTACGCTCAAAAGGGCATCTCTACCTCTTTCCCCACCTTAAACCTTTTTTCTCTCGGAGTACCTCGCACTGGGAGCGCTTCTGAAAAGCTTATGCTATGAGAAGCGCTGTATAAATGATCAAATAGAATACAATACAATATAATTCAACTCTTTGTTTATATTCAACAGTTCAGAAGTGCAAACACGACCATACAACAGCACATCGATGGCGCTGACCAATTGTAATTAAAAGATTCACAGAGTCCCTGCACAGTTATTTCCTCGGCATAGAGGCTCGAACCCATAATCCTCGCGTTACGGCCGAATGCACTAACCAATCGACTACTACTAATAGAAAAAAATAAATGAAAACGATCCCTCCTGCATTTCGCAATAAAGAGGGACGTTTTCAGCCTGTAGACGACAAATGGCTTTTGTGACATTCGATATCGTTTCTGGGGAAGTGGTTTGTTGTGGATTCCAGTAACCGAGCTTTATAATAATTATTATCAGAATATTTTATGTCTTTTTGGGCGTTCTGGCCACATGACACCCGCGTCACAGACGGCGTTCTGCTAATCGCTGATATGCCGCTGTGCAAACGCTGCAATGATTCGTCGCTTCAATGCTTCGTTGCACAGCATGAGACCCGGAAACTGTGGTCCGTGTATATATACAGAAATTTGCACGTCCCTCAGCCAACGCTGACTGCCACCTGTTAATGAAGCCGGACTGTTGACAAGAGCCTTTCACAAAGGAAAGGTCGCAAAGGACCCTCGTTCGAATACCGAGCTCATCATGTAGAATTGTTCTTGTAATTAGTAACTTCTATCGTACCGGTGTCTATTGCATAAGTCATAAACCAATGGAACATCAAAACTAAGTAGTATTCAGGCAGGGACGTAGCCAGGAAAACATTTCGGAGGGGGTTTAAGATTTCGAAGTGGTTTCCATTGGAAATGGTCGCTAACGTTAAGTTTTTTCGTATTTCTCATGTAAAAGCATATAAAAAAATTTCGGGAAACTTATTGGGGTTTTGAACCCGTAAAACCACCCCCTAAATACGCCCATGTATTCAGGTCAATATCTAGAAGATCTGCCCTCTAGGACAGAGAGGCCGCTTATGGTTGATAAGCAACTTTAAGAGTTAGTCAACTTTAAGAAAACCACGTATATACTGCATTGCTGAACCTCATAGATTAGCATCGGCCAAATGAATGCTTCCTGAAATTAAACCCACACTCCAACTATTAACTTCTAGTAAGAAAGTTAAGATTAAAAATTCGCAAAGAACAGTTTAATCCGGTTTGGCTTTGTCTCGTTGTTGGAAGAAAGCACTTGAGTTTTACAAGGAAAACACCAGTCCCTCATTTTTAACGTATATAGCATACAAATGACTGAACAATGGAAACCAAAACTAATTGTGTCTGATGCCTGTTTTGGTTCCATTGTTCAGTCATTTGTATGCTACGTTAACAAGGAGGGACTCATATGGTTAATATGAGCTTTCACAAACAGCAGAAAATACTAGTCACGTCGGGATAAAAGCAGTGCATATTTTAACGAATTTGGACTACTGGAACAAAGTATGCAACCACTAGAGTGTCTGGAGGAGTGCCGAAAGCGCCCCAGCGGGGTCTGGGAAGCCCCAGTCGACAACGCATTTTAAAGCATTTGCTGCCTAATGGAGCCTGTTTTAACCACTTTATACCAAATTTGCTTTTTATTATTATACATATCCCTATTTAAGTCATGCATAGAAATGTTAAAATATGACATAATGAGATCAATCATACCACCAAAATAATTGAAAATACTAGTCACGTCGGGATAAAAGCAGTGCATATTTTAAGTCAGTGAACAAAGTATGCAACCACTAGAGGCTGAGTGACTGTCACGCATTTTAAAGTGGAGGAGCTGAAGCTACAACAAACAATGAGATCAATCATACCAGCGTTAACTTCAGCTAGGCTGAACACGAGGAGCAACTTCATGAGAGCGTTAACTTCAGCAAACACGAACAACTTCATTTTCCAATGTGAACGGCTGAGATTTTGACACGCCAGACCCAAAACCAAACAACTATTCACGTAGCCGTTTATTCGGCGGTCCACTAATCATGATCCTGGCAATTGAACAAAAATGGTGAAAATAATAAGCGGATGAGTCTGAATTTGATATCAATTTCACAGAATCATTTACAACGTAGACTAAGTGCAGAACAATTCTACTATAGAAATCCACGCCATTAGCCTACATTGCCCTGTCATGCATGCTACATTATCTTACAAGACACTATTATATCTAACATCTCTGACTGGAATCGATGGATGTCCTCATTAAGTTTATTTTCAAATGTAATAGGCTGCAATTCGGGACGAATATTGTAAACTAACATTAAAAGTAACAAATCACCCAGGCTACTAGGGCAAATCCTAAAACTACTGGGACAAATCCAACAAATAGTGGGACATTTGTCCCAGTAATTGTAGGCTACAGTTAAATAATTATGCACTTGATAAAAGGATTGTCAAAAATTAATAATACAATAAAATAATTGGTCTGTCCGGAATACTTTTACAGACCAAGGAAGAACTGGGCAAAGCAAACGAAGACCTATATACATTGGTATTTTATTGTAGCTTAAGACCGTCAAATGAGTCTAAGTTTTAACACCGTCCTGTCCCTTCCCAATTCTCAAACATTGACGATTATTTTTGCCTTAATTCAAACGCCGCGGATGGCTGCTGCTTATATGGCCAATTATCGTCCAATTTCCGATTTATCTTTTTTGTAAAAGCAGGTTGAGGAGATTGTATCGATGCAGCTGACGTGTTATCTGTTATCTAATTTCCTGTCGCATAAACAACAATCTGGCTCTAAGAATTTTTCATATAACTTGGTGTCTCGCATAATTGCTGATTCTTTGAGGCTATTGATCGGGGTCAGGTAGCCCTGCTTACCCTTTCTGATAAGCGTGTGGCCTTTGAGAAGGTCGACCCATCTCTTATAAGGCCTTGAAACGTTGCTTGGTGTTTTGAGTCATCCTCTTTGCAGAGCGTTGCCTTCGGTCATCTCTGACCGCATTCAGTCGAAAGTTTTGCTTTCAACCGATCGACATAAAACTTTCATTCATTCAATTCATTCATTACTTGAATTTGCATAGCGCCTCTTCAAGGGAACTATACTCAGAGGCGCTCCCAAGCGCCTCTTCAAGGAAACTACTCAGAGATGCTCCCAAGCCCAGCGCGGCCATATAGGTCCATTTTAACTTTAGAGAGGAATGTCTGAGAAGGGGTTCTATAGGTAGGCAGCGGAGTGTCAGAGGGAGGCCATTCCAGGTCGAGGGGCCAACCACAGAGAATGCACGGCTCTGCCTCAAGAGGTTCGAGCAAAAGGGACAGAGAGATGACCATGTTCAGCCGAACGGAGGGAGCGCAAGCCTCGAGCACTGAGGAAGGGGCTACATATGGCTAGCCCTTGCTACCGCTTTTCCTCATTTTATCTTCTGTAGCCTACTGTGGTCCGTGACCTTGGTGTTATTGTTGATCAGGAGCTCACCTTTGCTCCTCGCATTCACTCTCTCAGCCGTGCTTGCTATTATCAGCTGCGCCAACTACGCACTATCGCACGCTCGCTAAGTCCTACTGCTACTGCTACTCTTGTCCATTCTTTTGTTACCATCAGACTTGACTACTGCTGCTCTCTCTATGCTGGCGTCCCGGCTGACCGACTGGGCTGTCTGGATCGCGTCGTATACGCTCTGCAGCCCGCCTTATTGGCCGCAAATTGTCTCTTATGGACAGCCACGGGGTTCTTGTTCCTCTGCTTTATATTCTTTATCCTGTTCACCTATGAAATGTGTCTATCTACTTGCGAGTGTCCGCTCACCTGTATGCTGTGTAAAAGCATGCATTCAGGGCAAAATTGTACATGCGTTTTCTTTAGCTGAGAAATGTTTGACATATCTGAGGAGCTTTCCGCTTCCATGTCGTCTAACCGCCTCAGGCTTCATCCCTCTAAAACCCAACTAATATGGCTTGGTAGCCGCTAGCAGCTCCAAAAGACAGACTCGCATTACTTGCAGCTCCACTTTCACAATGACTCCGTGCTTGACCTATATTTGACCTTTGCACTGGAATTCATCAACTCTGCTAATCTGAGCATGCGAAGACAGCGTCGAAAATATTTCCTACACCAGATCCACGCTCCCTCTCCCTCTCCCTCTCTCCTCTCCCTCTCCTCTCCTCTCCCTCTCCCTCTCCCTCTCCTCTCCTCTCCTCCCTCTCCCTCTCCTCTCTCCTCTCTCCCTCTCCCTCTCTCTCCCTCTCCCTCTCCCTCTCCCTCTCCCTCTCCCTCTCCTCTCCCTCTCCTCTCTCCTCTCCCTCTCTCCTCTCCCCCTCTCCTCTGCTTCACAACACATCCAACGCTCACACTATCTGGAAAGTAATAGAATTCCATTGGGAAGCACTTAAATGCATTATGTAACTACACTCTCTCCCGTTAGAGCGTTATCCGTTCAGCTGCAAATGGGTGTTGTTCTATTGCAAATGACGACACCAACGAAAAGCCGACAAACACGTATTTATAGCAGTAGTCCAACGCTTTGTTAAAAGTGACGCGATGAAGCGCTCCAAGCAACTAGAAACGAAGATCTACATGATCTACATAAGTACGCGCTTTCTACAGTGGTCGTCTAGCTTTGACTCTGCTCATCTTCAATTAATTTATCAGATACGTTCTTTTCATTACCCGTGCACGTTATTTTGGTATCAAGTCGGCCTAGCCCCCCGTGTACATACCGTACTAGCCCGAGTTGCAAAGATCCTAAAAATCTTCACGAACTGGCTTCCTCACAAACAGAGGCGCCATGAGACTATAACCTGGTCAGTAGTAGGCCTACATTCCATGTGGGCTAATAACGACTTCGTTGTCGCTTAAACAGACAGCACGAAAATATCTTTCTAAAATCACTTAGCTGCCAACACGTACGCGATCTCCTGAATAAATTTTGTCATGCTTGTGAAGCGGATGAGTTTTCAGCTCATGCGAGCAAAAGGTTGGTCCATCGACAATTTATTATCTTAAGAGAACAAGAGGAGATAACGAATTGTCGATGGTGGAATAAGCAACTGGTGTGAATGGATTTTGAGTCGAAAGTTTAAACCTTGACGTTAACGTCTAGAATTAATACTCACTCAAACTTAGGCCGAACAGGCTTTTTATGCCTCTATCAAATAAAGATCTCTGTTTTTTTGTTTCGTCGTCCATTTTTACCCATGTGTTAAGCATATTCTACAAAATTTTGAATCGAGAGAAAGCAAGAGCGCAGGCTCGTAGGGTTTCAACAACTTCTGCTGTCTGGAATCTGTCTAATATTATGCAAACATTAGTGCCTCTTTGCTAGATTGCAATATAATAACATTCGTTATTAATTCAAACTGACAAGTACGCAGTAGGATAAGTATAATAGTAACCGATGATAACAAGTTTAACAGGAGTCGAATTTAACTGTCTGGCACTCTGCAAGGCGCCCATTCTGTCCTACTGCTCATTTTACAGTCACCCATTAGCGAGTCGAAGGCTGAGGTTAGCGGGTATCGAACCGGTGTCATTTTGATCTTCGCGCCAGCATGTTACCATTCCACCATCTCTCAGCAAATTTAGTCCACAATAGCTTCTACTTCTTGAACAGGCGCTATATTCTGAAGAGGCGCTATATAAATTCTCAGAATTAATTAATTAATTAACTTCTTATGAGCCGCCTAAAATGTACAGAGCCACTACGGGTGTTCCATAGTCACAGCAGTGTATGTGTTGATGAGACATTGTTTCCCTGAATGTGGACCGATGTACCCTTGGCCGTTGTCGTGTCTCCGAAACAGATTCGTCTTCAAAGCTGCCATAAAACCAAATTGAAATCCGATTTCACGGCAAGTCCGCTTTAATTGTCGATAGGTTGATCGCCGACATTCGCAAGAATTATGGACAGTGATCGATGTTCTAAAGGAAATACCACTGCCCTATTACTGTAGCGCCTTGGTGAGTTTCTTTGTAAGGCGCTATATAAATGGCCATAATAATAATAATAATAATAATAATAATAATAATAATAATAATAATAATAATAATAATAATAACAATAGCGGAAAAAGCAGCCCGCAATAAGGAATCCAAATATGCCGCTATCTCACAGTCCCATCATTTCGTACCTGTTGCAGTCGAAACTTCAGGAAGTTGGCATGCAGAGTGACTGTCACTGTCGTTTGTTCAGGAACTAGGAGGCAGGATCTTTGCAGCGACCGGCGACCAGCGTGAGACCAGTCATCTGCTGCAACGCCTATCGGTCGCCCTACAGATTGGAAACTCACTCTCTGTTTTAGCCACCGCGGACTGCAACAACAGTAGCCCAGGACTGAATGACGGCATATAAAAATTATTGAAATAATAATAATTTTAATCAGTCTATAATAAGTTTTTGGTTTTATGAAGAAATAAAATTTGTCATAATAATAATAATAATAATAATAATAATATTAATAATAATAATAATAATAATAATAATAATAATATTAATAATAATAATAATAATAATAATAATAATAATAATAATAATAATAATAATAATAATAATAATAATAATAATAATAATAATAATAATAATAATAATAATAATAATAATAATAATAATAATAATAATGATAAAACAATTGCGCTGTAGATCATGCAGGGATGGTCAGTAATTGATAATTAAGTAATTGAAATACCTTGAAATTGAGCAATTTGTAATTTGTTATTTTGTAATTCGATTACATTTCCCATGTATTTTGTTATTTGAAATTACATTTAATGTCCCAAAGTAATTTGTAATTTTGTAATTCAATTACGCCTGACAAACGCACTGCGCTGTGTACATGTACATGTTATGACGATTAAACAATTCACAAGAACACAAATTACAGAAGACATAAATCAACAAAGCTGCAGCCATGCAAGGCGCAAGCTTATTGTGTTGTTGCTGCAACCTAGGGAATGAAGGCTGAGCTAAACCCAGGTGGCCTTACGGGAATCGAACCGGGTCCGTGAAAACTTCAGGCAAGAGTGTTATCCATTATACTGTTATCCATTAATGCATACATTATTGTTCATGACTGAATTCTATTTGTACATCATACGCTTGTGTACGTGGGACATGGTTCCCGATTGGCTAGAGTGCTCGACCTGTAACACAGAGAGCAGCGGTTCGAATCTCTCCTGTGACGGTAACTGTGTAGAGACTTGAGCGAGTACTTCACTGGCAATTGCTCAGCGCCATCGATTGATGCTCAGTCGTTAGATAATGGAGCTTATGCCCCTTAATGAATTCATAAATAATAATGAATTCATAAATAATAATGACTGATATGATATACAGACCTGCACACACCTGTTGGATGGAACAGTTAGCCGAACCTATAATCTGGGCAATAGATCAACAAAACGTAAGCAGTAAAATCAAACATCTTTAAGTGCACAAGATATAACACCTCTGTCTTGTCGTGTAACTCGCGTACGTGGTTGTCAACAACACAAAAAAGCGCACCATCTAGCGCAGGGGAAGGTACGGCCCGCGGGTTACATCCGTCAGGTAATTCTTTAATCTGGAACTCTTTTTGAAAAAACAAACTAAATTGGGAAAATTGAAAATTTTAACGATGTCGCTGACATAATATTGCCAAAATATGTCGCTGTTTTAAGGCATTTTTTTTGGTATAATGACACCATTGCAATGCTTAAAGAGTACAATATTTGAGACATTATGAATCCAAGCATTCATCGCATTACTCACAATTCACTGGACAGCTGCGTACAGAGAAATTTTTTCTTCGGAGTCATTGGCCCGTGGAGCTTCAGAAAGTCAGCAATGTGGCCCCCCGCTGGAAAACTTTGGAGACCTCTGATCTAGCGGAAGGTGTGAAAAAAGTAACGGTCAGGTAATAAAGCCACGTTCATCATTAAAATTATACGATGTCCAGTGTTGTTCAGTAATTGAAATACATGTAATTGAATTACGTAATTGAATTACAAGTTCCGTAATTGTAATTGTAATTGAATTACATTTTAAGTCCAGTAATTGACTTTGTATTTCAATTACAATTTTGCATGTAATTTGTAATTGAATGAAGTGCAAATAGCATATTACTTTCATAAAGACAGCAAAGATGCCAGCCTGCCGGGTTGACCGGGCCACCCGTTTAATTGAATAAACTGTCTTCGCACTATGTTTGTATGGCAACATTTTGTCCTTTTTATTCTATCCTTACCCTCTGGTTACAATCTTACAGCACACTTTGATAGACCCCAAGGACAAGGGCTGGCCATCATTATCAGACTATCCATGCAGTCATGCACTCATTCTAGCTAGCCTATATTCTGCCTACAGATAACAGAGCTTCTATTTTCTTTCTCCAGTTGAGCGTCTCTTTAGCACTGTTGGACAAATTAACTCACTCACCCAGGCGCATCAACTAAATTCTCTAACAGACTATTATTCTGAAAACTTATACTGTTGCGTAAAACTTTAGTTTGTAGCGTCGACCTGAAATTAATTTACCTCGTTTTTAGTGAATTTTGAAGAGGATTTTCGTCATGGCTATATGACGCGTATGACGATGAATATATGAATGTATCCCCGGATACTCTCAACCGTTTATTCCATCCTCCGATGGTTCATTGATCCCCGGATACATCTTAGGACGGATACTCTATTTCGTGACACCGGCGCTATCTCGCGAATACTATGAGAATAAAGTAACTTCTTTTCAATCGGCCACGGAGAGGGACAGTGAGAGGCTGAGACAGATAGACATAGAAAGGAAGTGGACATACAAAGCGGTCTGTGTTATCCATATTACAACAATAGTCTTAGGCAATAGTCTTACGTCGTCTACTTCAATACATTAAGAAAATGCGACATACAGGGTCACCGCCAATTTCTCGAATAATTTTAGAACAAAGAGGCTGCAGCTAAGTGGTTGGTGTGGCATTCGGAGATTTCTACGGAGCTGACGTTTTGGTTATGCTCTGTGCGGGATAGGCTAATCGTAGAGTTTTTTAAAAGTCAACACATATCTAAAATCTTTGTAGCGGTTTGTCTAAGTTAGTAAAAAAACTCAGTTTCAAGTGCCACTCTATTTATGCAAGAATCCAGACACTTAACAGTCTTATATTTATATAGCGCCTTTCAGGTGAGTATATGGGGTTGTAAACAACTAATATGATAAGTTTGAGTAAACATTTACATAACGAGCACGGAGTAAAACTTGGTGAAAAATCAACCATACGACTAAAGACTCAATAGCTAAAAACAGCGTTTTAAAGAGTGTTACAATCTACAGCTACAGGTAGCATGCAATTTATATATGTCGTAGAAGCACGCGCATTTTCAACGTCACAAAATCACTTATAATTATTATTAAAAACTCTGCGTTCTTATTTTTTAGAATCCTTTTGAATTCTTGGCATTTATGAAAGATGATCATGTGAAATAGGTTGGGTAACATCAACAATCAACCCAACCAAAGAGTCGGAATATCATCATATTTGACATTGTAATTCCAACAAGAAGTTAGCTACAGTAAGCTAATCGAGGCGACTTAAAACCAATGCATTTTGCTAGAGATAGGCCATCCTTGTAGAAATGAGGATATAAAGCCAAATTCTGTTACAAATTCAATTTTTATTGACTATGGTTAATTAAGGAAAGTTGATATTACTGATAAATAATTATACAAGGTTAAGAGGTTTGATGATTAGATAAGGCTGTGCGTCACAGTTAAGCGACTAAAGCGCCTATTCATCTCTATGTACTATCACTCCGGTGTTGCAGCGATCCGTTAACCCAATATAAGTCTCGCAACGCATCTCTCGAAAAGTGTCATCCGGGAAGTGACAGATGCTGCTATAACCTCCTGCCTCGCTGAACCACCTGCGATTCGCGATCTGGTAGTTTCCGGAGACCGAGTAGCTGAGTTTTATAGACGGCAGGACGGCCTGTTCTGCAGCCGACAGACCCATCACAGTCCGGTTGCAGGTTGATGTCATCGTCATCGCCAGGAAGGACCTGAAGATCGAGCTACGTCTGACCGAAGTTATCTTCATTCGGCAGAAGTACAGATTACGGCGTGACCCCTGCATGCACCTTCCTTCGGTAAACCAACCACTGAATGACACACCTGCCCGGATCTTTGACACTGCATGGAGCAAAGGCAAAGGAACAAATAAATGTATAGTCATCATCATCATCAGGGATCATGGGCCGAAGGCCCGTAGGTGTCCAACGCGATACGTATCCATGGGCCGAGGCCCGTTGGAGTCCAATGCTTGCATTGGATTTCATTCGTATTTTTTCTTTACGAACGGAGTATCTGCACCCATCCGTTCGACCTTCGCACTTCTCCCTTAAAGAGAGTTCCAGGCTCAGGACTGGCTCTGATATCCAATTGTGGTATCAAAGGCGGCGATGCTGCCCACGTTTGCCAGCTTTTTCAGGGTTCCTGCTGAGCCTGTCCACCTCGCGTAGCGCCCTAAGGTGGTACTTCAGCCAAGACCCTCACCACTGATGGCATAGCCTCAGCAGGCACTCCCCTACTGACTGTTGCCACCCCTCACCACCTGAGGTGTGAGTCGGTCTTTAAGTCAGTGTCACAATATTTATTAACCGATAGCCTACAATTACTAGTTTAAAACTTGCGTGGCAATTATCTTATTCGGATTTATAGACACAGATTAGAAGCGCAAGAAAACTGTCTGAAAATTAGGGATCGTTCATACTGCCTGTCTGGGAAGATCTACATATAGGCAACAGTGGTGAAGCTGGAAGTGTGCTGGAAAGGAACACTTTCCACCATCATACCTCGTATAGCTGTCCAGTCATGGCTCAAAGTAGTCACTTTCCGAATGAAGTGTGCCCAGAAGAATTGATGATGATGATGACGACGACGACGACGACGATGATGACCATGATGACCATGATGATGATGATGATGATGATGATGATGATGATGATGATGATGATGATGATGATGATGATGATGATGACGATGACGACGACGACGACGACGACGACAACGACGATGATGATGATGAAGATGATGACAATGATGATGATGTCTTTTTTGGCATTGCCTTACCCAGGTAGCAAGAGATAAAGGACAAACTATATGATCCTGTGGTCAACCAGAGTTTTAGTGAAATTGCTTAAAGCATCATCATAACCACCAAGCATAACATTGACAATTATGACGATGATTGGAATTTCCACTAAGACAAAGTCCTTAGATTTGAATCCTGATAGATCTCGTATAGCTAGGACAAAATGAACTAAATAAACGGCGTAAAACCAACTGCTACCTGCCTATCAATAGGTGTATTGTTTTTAACCATGCGCCAACGTATGAGCTTTTCTTGCGACCTGATAGCTTGCGCTCTAAATAAATTCTAGATTTCGACTGAGATTACCGTCACAGTAGGATGGATCTTCGTCATGGCCATTGACACAGTCCTTGACCCCGTCACAGATGAGTAGCTTCGATATGCACTCTCGCTCGATGCTACCGCACTGGAACTCGTGGTCTGCGCATCCTGTGCCTGTAATGTAAAGCAGTTGGCAGCCATAGAGTTGAGCAATTCTAAACTAGTGGACCTCTGAAAGTCACAGCATTTAATGATGATGTGTTCTCTACCCGAAGGCAGGTCCATTGGTTTTTTATGCCACCCGGGATGAGATGAGCGCACGAGATGGTTTCCCGTTGCCTTCCTCACAGACAATTGTGGTTGAGCAACTTGTCCAGGGTCGCTACGCAGTGGCTTGAGGTAGATTCGAACCTGCGACCTTCCGGTTATAACACACAGAACATACCGCTAAACCACCGCGTCCCATTTAACAGTGCATATAGTAGAATCGATGAATTATTTAAAAGGTATTAGAATCTCAAATGCCCCGCTGCGATACTAATTTAATCCAATCTAAAGTCATTCTAAATTCTAAATTCATACTTGCCTCGTTGCACTGACGTCAAGACATGTTTCATCCATATTTCCTGTAATTTCTGCGCAATTGTCAGCCAACCCCAAACAATCTCATCCTTCAAGCGGCAACTTGAAACTTTCTATTTCATGAATCAATCGGTCATGTATCTTCCACCCTTGGCTGTCCACCCCTACCCCCCATTCTTTGGCGACTGCCTCTGGTTCAAATTTGACTTATGGCACATAAATCTCATTGTTCATTCATTTAAATTTAATAAACTCGTAGCGCACAACGCTTATTCCTGCGCAATGAGGCACAAAATCGATGGTTTAGAAAATGCGCTATGTCATTATTAATAATCCTATTCGGCACCAATGTGGATCTTTTAAACTTTTGGTCTTGTCATCAGCTAACCGTGCTTGTGCTGTAGTTTGTTTGTCTTTCGTGCTTACTGAAAATTGTGCACTTTGGTGTAATATGTCTTAGAGTTTAAATATATGCATTTATACAAGTATTATGAATTTATTGCAATATGAGAACGAAAAATGACTATTTTGAAAGAAAGTTTGCGCTTGATGACTTCAAGACTGAATGACTAATTTACTGCACGCCTCCGGACAACATACAAGTCTAAACCTTACTTTGAGAAGAAATTGCACTAAAGGTATTGTCTAGATAATATAATTAAAAGCTAGAGACATTGACGACTGGATCTGATGTTCTGAAGTTTTAAAAACTTGGTAAAAATAGGCTATCTAAAACTAAAATTTGACGATACCGATCTCACAGAGATTCACTAACGAAGCTAAGGAATCAGAATCACAATGGTGGACTTTTGAAATCTATGACAGAGGTCGTCTTTATATGTTTAGCAGTACTTGTAGTTTTATTGATCTGCAATCCTCGCAAGCATTATGTAATGACTCACGAAGCTCTAAACCCATCCGTTAAAACAAGTGTAGACAAATGGCAACGAATCATCTGCTAAACATCTTCGATGTATCAGAGCGTCGTTACCATACCATATCTCTTCAGTGTCAAAAAGAGATCTAATTCAAGTCACTTTCTACCACAGCATGAACTTTAACCTGGCGCAAAACGTGAGCTGCTAACTTTCATTACATTAGGCTAACGCTTCAATGCATTAAGTAATATAATCAACATTAGGCCTACTTACTCTACACGCAGCATATCAATAAAAAAACAGGTCAGGCATAGGGATACACATGGACAGCGTCATTTATGAGGTCAAAATCTATCTGTTCAGAGACAATAAAGACCTTTAAAGCTTTCAACGGTCAATAGTCTGATTCTTTGTCAGCAGTGTTGAAAGCAGCATCTTTTAACAACAGAAAATGAATGCGGCAGCAATCCTTTGGACTTAAATTACCCCGTAGGCTAATACGGGCGAATCTGTGTGTCCGATAGCCAGAGATTAAGTGCAGCCCATTGTTTGTTTTTTTGTTTTTTTTTATAAAACCAAAAGAACCAGAAACCCCCAAAAACATTTTTCAAATAAATTTATAAATTACAAATGCCAGAAATGGCGTCTCTTCAACTCTTTTGGTAATTGTTGTTAATCTTTGTTAATTTCGTTAAATGACGTTCTACGGTTCTGCTGTTCTAGTTAATTTTATGTATACAGCTGATTAATTTGAACGGTATTCACTATTCATGCCATTTTTATGAGTTTTATGACCCGAAATGTCTGGAACCCTTGCGGACACGTTCTTCTCTAACCTTAAGCTGCTCTCTTTAGCCGGGGTTGGGTCGAGAGCGCTCCTGAGTAGATAATCTTTAAGGGGCGCTATATAAATATCTGAAATGAATGAATGAACGAAATAGGAAAATCTTAAAAACAAAAAGCAAATAACCAAAGAAGAAACTAAACAAAAACACCCATTTTGAAAACATCGTGGTTTTTGAACGCCTGGTTCAGTCTGTAAGGCTAGGCCTATTTTAAACGACAGTTAGCTGTGTATGGTAAGGCACCTTACAATAGCCAGGCTCAGTTACCATAACTGTGTTCGATGGAATTTCGACCTGGCTTTTCCAGAGTATTCTGATTAACTTCATTGCGATTTCACTCCAAGTGACCGCCGACTGAAGTTTTGGTCATTATGAAATAACGCTACAGAAATCATTACATTATAATTATGATTGTGCTTGCCTTTCACCGCTGCTTCTTGGGTTCAAAACCTGATGTGTCATGCAGTATTTTCGCTTCCGTCTAAAGAACCACCAACCTTCAACCAAGCCATATCTGTATGACTCTATTGTTCTAAGAAACGAACTCATCTTAAGCTTATTAGATTTTGTATTGTATTGTATTGTATTGTATTGTATTTTACCATGGCGCCCCATCCAGATATTTCTTAGGCGTCAAAGCGCGGACGCTGAATCGGAGTTTTTGAGCAATTGCAAGGATCACTTCGCGGCCTTTCCATACCCGCAATTGCAAGGCACCGAACATAACCTGCGCCGCAGTTGTATTGTGTTATATTGTATTGTATGACTACCTAAGTTTATTTTCGATATCTGTTAGTGTTACATAATAACTATATACGCGCAGTAGGAACAGTGCCGTAAGTTTAAGTTTCATGCCCATACAGATTACTTGATTGGGAGGGGCCATCTTCATTAGCCCAATTATTTTGCTTTACCAGACTTCGAAGAGGCCCACGCGTTTTCAGATTCAGGTTGCGGGCTTTTAGTAATAATATGAGATGTGACTCATTATACGCCCGTGTCGCTTACAAAGGTAGGCCTAGATCTGGTGGCCTTGCTATTCTTGGGCATTCTAATAAGTTCAGATGAGAAGTATATAAGGTTGTGAAGTGTCTCTTCCTATACAGCCCTCTCCGTCTTCAAAACCTTCTTCTTCTTTAGGGGTTCTCGCACTGGGAGCGCTACTGAATGGCCACAGCTGTGAGCAGCGCTATGTAAATTAACAAATACAACACAATATATAAAGACACTAAATATAGCGCCTTTTGAGTGCCTCACGAAAGAGATGCACCTATGATCATCTAACAATTTTGCAAACGTATGCTGCCCAGTCAAAAGCAAAAGTGCGTAAGTGTGATGGAGACTATTACAGGAGGACGGTCCAATACACGAGAAAGCACGACTGCGTAGTTGTCTTACTATCGGATCATAATATCAATTAAACTTACCTAAAACCAATGCTGTTTGGTTTATGAAGTTTTGTAGGAACGCAGAAATTAACACCTTATTATCACAGTCACAGACTTTTGACTAACCGTCTCAGGCTCGAGGCAAAGCGACTTCGCTATATTAGCATTATTCTGTCACCGCTTTGAAAAATTTGTTGTATTTTTTACAAAAGATTATAGTGTGCGTAGAAGAATTAACTGTTATTTTGTGAACAGTTTGGTTACCTTCTAGTCTGTTAACGGTATTTTCTGCTTTATGGTAGATTGACTCAACGTCAACGGGTTTAGTCTTTAGTTTCTCCGTCAACCTTTCAATGTGTTTTTCCAGGTTGTTGATCACGAACGCATTTTCCAGAAGCCGAAATTCCCATTCGGAGGTAGCGTTCAGCAACGGTTCTAGTTCAATCTGCACCCCGATCGCACCTTGGAAAAGACCAAGGAGTGCGACTAATAACAAAACAGCACCATTCATTTCACATCGATAGCCTTGCAAATCCGATACGCATATACTGAACTATAATCAACAACGTTTTTTCTTGAAATGCATCGACCGCCTCACTGTTGCCCACCCAAAGCACAGACGTGGCTATCAGTTTGACCCGGTTTCTAGTCCTAGATACTGACCTATGTTCCAGCGTAAAGTTGAAATTTAAAAGGTTGAATGCCCTCGTGACAATGACCCGTGTCAAGGTTTCTGGAGCCGGTATATACACTTCGCAACCTCACCCATATGCTTATAAACAAAACCAGAGGGCAATGTACGCGACATTCAGATACAGAGCGATCAGGAACTGTAACACAGTGCAGCCTTTAACCATTTCGTTTCTGAGAAAATATCCTTACAGTGGGCAGCATTGATTTCCCAGTCGCCTTTTGTATGCACCTTCTCGTCGTTAAATTTCTAGGCAGATTAAAATGTAAGTTCGGTAAAACTACAACTCGTTAATTCTTGTTTACCTTAAGCTTCAGTGGTGATTAAAAAATAAGTCTAAATTCACTGTGCTTAACTTATAAGAAACTGTAGTTAACTTAGCGAGAATGGGCTAGAAAAAGCGTGCGTATCTTTTTGGATTGCCTGCTTCGGATAGCTTTCCAGCCTATATTAGACTACCTCTTGGAAAACGACCGGTTCCATCCGAAAGATCACTTTGGAAGGCTGTTTTATTTAGAGACGATTACCGATTGATGCATTGCGTATTGGTAGAGGTGCTATATAAGTTTCACAGCTATATTAGACTGGATCGTATCTGGGACTATAATTACTGAAGGGATATGAAGCCGCAACGTGTCAGCCAATCAGAGATCATCTTTCTGAAACATCGCGGGCGATGTACGTGGCCATCTATTTTTAGATTACACTGACATCCTGGCACTCAGCAGGTCAGAACTTTCAACAGAGCAAACGTAAACGAAGCCAAATGCATCGTTCTCGACGTTGTTTTTAGTCATTTACAGGATACATACATTGCAAGTTCTCTTTATTGAATTAAGTCGTTTTCGTTTCGTTACGACAATCGTCCACAAAACAAAAGGGACTAAAACTAGGCTAATTTATCTTGCAAAAGTCCCAGATTTAAAAACAGAGCCACAAACATAGTCTAGGTCAATGACCCAATTTTCATCGGCTTCATATACCTTCAGTAATAATAGTCCCAGATCGTACTAGTTACATTCACTGGTATGCCAGGTCTGTGCAACTATTGGTACAGAGTCCAAGCGATGAACCCACGAAACACAAACGAGTGACCCGATAAATTAGACATTGTCTTGCTTGAGCTATCGGACTCCATTGTTATAACGTCGTTATCCGTGTCTTTCAGTGATTTATGCCAGGTCTATGCGGTGCTACGATGGAATGCTATGTGCATAGGCCTATATTTAGCTAGCTAGGCTCAGTGGTCATTGATACCTAGCTATTGTTTGGCCAAGTAGATAAACTATTCAGTCCAAGAGCAGTGTTCGAATGCCTAAGTCTATTTTGAAAAGGTCCAAAACAGCAAATAGGTGCATGTAGCTTGGACGGATAACTGAAGTCAATGCTAAATCCTAACAAGCATTAGTAGGCTGTCAGAAACATGCCAAGCACGCGGTTATGATTGAAGGTTTTGGTAAAATCTTCAAAAGGCAGTTCAATTTGCCTTCTCATCCTCTGTCCGGGACCTTGGGGTCACTTTGGACCAAGAACTAACCTTCACGAGGCATACAAATCTACTCTGCCGCGATTGCTACTAGCTGCGCCAGCTTAGAGTGGACTTCCGTTCTTTAACCTATAATGCTGCCTTAACGCGTACCCACTCTTTTGTTGTTTCGCGCCCCGATTATTGCAGCGCCCTCTAGGTGGGTCTTCCGGTGGCTCGGGTTGGGTGCTTGGATCGGGTCATGATTGCGGTGCACGCCTCATTGGCCGCATCCCAAGACTTGGCCATGTCACTGTTACATGCGGAATGTCTTGCATTGGCTCTCTTTCCCCCAGCGGATCACTAACCGGATCTCTGCCTTGGTTTTGGCGCTGTCTCGTGGGTGTGGCCCTGTTTACTTACAGGAGCTCTGATGCTCCACTCTGAGCGTCCAGCGCCGTGGCTCTCTCCGCTCCTCTAAGCAGGCTTGAAACCCGGTCGCGGACATCTATTATGCAGCGCCGTTCTTTTTCTGTCGCTGGCCCTGCAATCTGGAACTGGCTCCCTGTGGATCTACGCCTAATGCATAGAGCCCTTGCGGCCACATTCTTCTCTAACCTTAAGACTGCTCTCTCTAGCCAGGTTGGGTCGGAAGCGCTCCTGAGTAGATAATCTGAAGGTGCGCTATACAAATATCTGAAATGAATGAATGACTGATGTAGCCGATACACATAGGATATCCGTTCCATCGTAACTCAGCATAGGCCTGGCATATATCACTGGAACAAAATAGCGACGTGTTAACAATGGAGTCCGATAGGTCTAGCAAAACAATTTCGTCTTATTTAATGTGCCCCTCGTTTGAGTTTCGTGGGTACATCGTTTGGACTCTGTACCAATACACTGTTGCGAACGCTATATTGTCACATGAATGTAGCTTATACGATGCAGACTAATTTAATTGTGAAACTTATATAACGGGGCAAATTGATAGCCACGTCTTTGCTTTGGATGCGCAGCAGAGAGGCGGTCGATGTATTAAACCAAATTAAATTTTCATGAAAAGTGTTGACTATAGTTCAGTATTTGCGTATCGGATTCGCTATCGTTGTGAAATGAATGGTGCTATATTGTTATTAGTCGCACTCCTTGGTCTTCTCCAAGGTGCGATCGGGGTGCAGATTGAACTAGAACCGTTGCTGAACGCTACCTCCGAATGGGAAATTCGGCTTCTGGAAAATGCGTTCGTGATCAACAACCTTGAAAAACACATTGAAAGGTTGACGGAGAAACTAAAGACTAAACCCGTCGACGTTGAATCAATCTACCATAAAGCAGAAAATACCGTTAACAGACTAGAAGGTAACCACATTGTTCAGAAAATAACAGATCATTCTTCTACGTGTACACCATGACCTTTACGGTTTGGTGACTATTCATCCCCGGAGAATTCATCCCCGGACGATTCATCCTGGACGATTCATCCCCGGACAATTCATCCCCGGACGATTCATCCCCGGACAATTCATCCCCGGACGATTCATCCTGGACCATTCATCCCCGGACTGTTCATCCTGGACGATTCATCCTGGACGATTCATCCTGGACCATTCATCCCGGACGATTCATCCCGGACGATTCATCCTGGACAGTATTCTATGATTGTGGTTAGTAAGTGAATTATGAAGCTTTAACGCACCTTTCATGGTATGGTCATGGTATAAATAGGTTACTTCATGATTTTTTCGTTTTAGTACATTAAGTACCAAACTCGTTCTATTTTCAAATGAATTGTACTCGTGGATTCCACACTCGTAGAATTCATAAGAAAATAGAACTCGTGTGGTATTTCCGGTGTAAATACGACAGAAATCATGAAGTAACCAATACTTAGTTGTAAAACATTTACAAGGTTCGCCATTACACCACACATTTCATCTTACTTACTGAAATAATGACTCTTAGGTCAAAAAACATGACGTCACCAAAGTATGGGTTCAGTGTGAAGTGCGCAGGTTTTTCGAATCAGAAACGTTTCAATATCAAGAAATAAATAGGCTTATTTCTTAGTTAACGGAAAACATTGAATAAGAAACAATAAAATAATACGTTATGACGACGGTAAACTTTGGAACATCGAAACGTGGAAAGCGAACGGTGATACATCGAAACTACGAATACTGGAGAAAAGGAGAGAACGCACAAGGACAAACACAATGGCGCTGTTGCAAACACCAGGTTTTCAACTGCAAAGCACGACTGCTAACAGATGCAAACAACGTTGTGATCGGAGATCAGTCACCAGACCACACCCACAGCGGTAATGTCTCAACAGCACTTGCACGGGCCGCTATCGCAGATATGAAGAAGAAAATGACAGAAACTATAGCAACACCAAGTTCGTCTTCCGGTGCGGTCATGGTTGATCTGGGTCCACATGTGTTGATGGCCTTGCCCAAGAAAACTTCTCTCAACCGTGTTCTGCGTCGTCATCGTCAAGTTGTATTGTCAAGCGGTGATAACCAGCAGACCTTACCACCAACACCATCTTTGCCGGTCTCTCTTCATTAAACCTCTCCAAGCTTCAGGCCATTCTTAACGCCTCCGCCCGCCTTATCTGTGGTCTCCCAAAGTACTCTCACATATCTACCTTCATTCGGGAAACTCTTCACTGGCTTCCTGTGCCCCAGCGCATTCAATTCAAAATTCTTACACTTATGCGCAACTCTCTGCTCAGGGTAGCTCCTTCATACCTTCAGGCCTTATGCACATCGGTTTCTACACTTCCTGGTCGCTCTGCTCTGCGCTCTGCCACCAGAGGCCTTCTGGTTGTCCTCCGCATGCGTGGTGCAACAGCTCAATCCAGAAGCTTTGCCTATGTCAGCCCCTCTACTTGGAACCATCTTCCGCATGAATTGCGTCTTGAGCTCCTCAGCCTTTCCCTTCCTCTGTAGGGGAAACGCCTGAAGACTATCTTATTTGTTAGAGCCCTGGGTCGGGAGCGCCTCTGAATCTGCGAGTGGCGCTATACAAATGTTCAATTACAAGCGGTGATAAAGCACACCTTACCACCAACACCAACTAATCTCAGCTTTCATTTCCCATCGAAATTTATCAATTTCCTATTATTTGATTCTGGATCGGGAGATGATCGGCTTATCATCTTGGGCGATAGAATGCTTCTTGGTGGTCTAGCCAGATCCGACATCTGGTTGGCTGATGGCACTTTCAAGGTGGTACCCTCCATCTTTTTCCAGATGTACAGTATACATTTCCAGTTCATGAACGGAATTAATCCTGCCGCAGTATTTTGTCTATTGCCGAACAAGACCCGAGCAACCTACGACCGTCTTATAACGGAATTGAAGAATCTGATGCCAAGTGCTGCACCAAAAACGATTTTAACCGATTTCGAGTCAGCGGCAATGGGAGCATTTTCCCATGCATTTCCCGGAGCTTCCATAACCGGATGTTACTTTCATCTCAACCAGAGTGTCCTTCGCAAGGTGAATGAATTGGGTATGAAGAACGATTACGAAACTGACGATGTGCTACGTGGAAGTGTTCGATGTTTATCAGCACTCGCACATGTACCGGTTGATGATGTTGCTGAATCATTCGACTTGCTAGCTGAAGACATGCCAGAACATGACAGAATGAACGAACTTCTATCCTACTTCGAACACACCTACATTAGAGGTCGACGACTCCGAGGCAGAGGCCACAATTATGGCCCAGCCATGTTTCCAATCCCGATGTGGAATCAGTACGAATCAGCTGGAGATGGTATAGCACGTACCACAAACATAGTGGAAGGCTGGCATCATGGCATACAATCACTGTTCATGTGCACTCACCCTTCACTATGGTTGATGATTGAAGGGCTGGAGAAAGATAGTCAAAAGCAGAAGGCAGCATTCATGCAAGCAACTACTGGTGCCCAGGAAATTGGTGTGAAGAAATACCGCGACTTGGTCGAAAGAGTTAGACGTGCTGTTGGTGGATACGGAGAAACAAATGTGTTATTGTACCTTCGTGCAATTGCGCATTTGTCGCACAATTAAAACTGTTACTACTGTAACTACATCTTATTATTAATAAATCGAAACTTAGTTGTAAACCAATTAGTAAAATAAATCATCGTGACTTTCGTGGTGGCTATGTGCTTTGTCGACATTATGAGTTTTGGAAGCCGAATACATGTCATCGTGAGGAGAATTGTCTTTTTGCCCATAACTATGAGGAACAACACCTTTGGACTCTTGAAAAAGATGGTTGCTTTGACATTGCTGAATTCATTGGTCAAAATCGTTCTCAGAGTGCGGCACCACTCTTCTCTGTTTATGGAATGCTGGAGTAAAACTTTGTCACAACTTAAAGTTAAATAAAATAATAGAAATTATTGAAATGCAACATTTGTTTTATTTCATTTGATAATGTGTATTAATACAAGGATATTTCTGTTACAGAAATGTAACAAGACCGATAGTACTATAACTTCACAGTCATTAACTGTTACAGTAAATTCTTCGCTTTTCAGTGAACTAGTCCCTTCCCTACACCATCAGGACCTCTACACCTACTACTGCTGATAAATTTCAAATAGATGCTTCTTCATTAATTTCAATTCTTTCCGTTGCTTTACTTTATATCGTAATTTCTATTTCATTTGATTGAATGGTCCGGGATGAATGGTCCAGGATGAATGGTCCAGGATGAATGGTCCAGGATGAATGGTCCAGGATGAATCGTCCAGGGATGAATGGTCCAGGATGAATCGTCCAGGATGAATGGTCCAGGATGAATGGTCCAGGATGAATGGTCCAGGATGAATCGTCCAGGATGAATCGTCCGGGTATCAATAGTCCGGGGATGAATCGTCCGGGATGAATCGTCCGGGGATGAATTGTCCGCATACCGACCTTTACGTAGCAAAATCAATAAATTTTCCAAAGCGCTAACAAATGTTAATATAGCAAATTGGCTTTGCCTCGAACCTGAGACGATTGGTCAACATTCTGTGACTGTGATAAATAGGGTGTTAATTTCTAAGTTGCTACAATATTTCATGAAACATTCAGCGTCGTTTTGGTAAGTTTAATGGATATAATGATCCGCTAGTAAGAATACAGTCTCGTGTATTGGACCGTTCTCCTATAACAGTCTCCATCACACTTATGCATGCACTGTTGCTTTTGACTGGGCAGCATACGTCTGCAAACTTGTTAGATGATCATAGGAGCGTGATATTGAACCTGAATCTGAAAAAGTGTGGGCCTCTTCGGAGCCTAGTTAAGCAAATCGCAGGCCTCATGAAGATGGTTCCCTCTTTTCAGTACCATAATCTGCACGTGCTCGAAATTTGAAGTTTTACTGCGAACTGCGCAACTATATTAGGGCCTACCAAAAAAATAAGCTTAGGTAGCCGCTTGTGTTCAACAGTATAGTGCAGGGGTCTCCAAAGTACGGCCCGCGGGCAATCCGGCCCGCTAGGCCTTTAATCTGGCCCGCGGAACTCTCCTTGAAGAAACAAACTAAATTGGGAAAATTGAAAATTTTAACGCCGCTGTACTCTGACATGCAAAAATCCATGTCGCTGTTTGTAGGCACTGTGCCTGATATGCAATGACACCATTGCAATGCTTAAAGAGTACAATATTCGGAGACATTATGAATCCAAGCATTCATCGCATTACTCACAATTCACTGGACAGCTGCGTACAGAGAAATTTTTTCTTCGGAGTTTTGGCCCGTGGAGCTTTAGAAAGTCAGCAATGTGGCCCCCGCTGGAAAACTTTGGAGACCTCTGGTATAGTGCATAGAAATGTGAATCTGAGGCGCGTAGGCCTATAGCCATAATTATGTGCCTCAGGTTTTTATTTCGGTGTGACCGTCAAAAATATAAAAATATAATTAATTAAATAATAAATTAATATATAATAATAAGAATAATTATAATAATACAGTGGCATAGTTCATGGGGGTCCGAAAGGTGTTCAAGGGGAGCTGCTTCCCCTGGATTTTGCAATTGTAATTTCAAGAATAAGAATCAGACTTTAGTTATACAAAATTTAATTATCATCTTAGTTTTTACCAATTTGGTCAGATCCACCTGCGTGCCGAATAAATGTTACAGCAGATTATCTAAAACATCAATTTTTACCTAAGTGCGCAAACAAGAAAACGTTGAGCTCAATGAGTTTAAATTTGAATGAAGCTTAAAGGAAATAATATGTTCCATCCATATTATGGATGGAACATGTCTTAGCGTCAGTGCAAAGGGGCAAGTGTGATTTTAGAATTTAGAACGAATTTAGATTGGATTAAATTAGTATCGTAGCGGGGCATTTGATATTCCAATATCTTTTAAATAATTTATCGATCTATTACTTGCTCTGTTAAATGGGAGGCGGTGGTTTAGCCGTATATATTCTGTGTCTTGCAACCGGAGAGTCGCAGGTTCGAATCTACCACAAGCCACTGCGACCCTGGAAAAGTTGCTCACCCACAATTATCTGTGAGGAAAGCAACGGAAAACCACCTCACTCATCTCATCCCCGGGTGGAATAAAAGCCAATGGACCTGGTTTCGAGCAGAGGACTCATCATCATCCTCAAGAAATGCTTTGACTTTCAGAGGTCCACTAGTTTTGGATTGCTCAACTCGATGGCTGACAACAGTTTACTGCGTTAAATTACAGGCACAGGATGCGCAGACCACGAGTTGCAGTGCGGTAGCATCGAGCGACAGTGCATATCGAAGCTACTCATCTGTGACGGGGTCAAGGACTGTGTCAATGGCCATGACGAAGATCCATCCTACTGTGACGGTAATTTCAGTCGAAATCTAGAATTTATTTAGTCTTGAAACTATCAAGTCGCAAGAAAAGCTCATGCATAGTCGCTTGCTGAAAAACAACACACCTATCGGTAGGCAGTTAAGAGTAGGCGTTTTATTTAGCTCATTTGCCCTGGATATGCAAGATCTAACAGGTTTCAAAACTAAGGACTGAGTCTTACGGAAAGTTCCAAGCAAAATCATAATTGTCAATGTTATGCTTTTTGGCAATGATGACGCTTGAAGCAATTTCACTGAAACTCTGGATGACCACAGTTATAGGTTCATATAGTTTGTCCTTTATATCTTGCTACCTGGGTAAGGCAAAGCCGAAAAAGTCATAATCATCATCATCATCATCATCATCATCATCATCATCATCATCATCATCATCATCATCATCATCATCATAATCATCGTCGTCTTCATCATCATCATCAATTCTTCTGGGCACACTTCATTAGGAAAGTGGTTGCTTTGAGCCATGACTAGACGTATGGTGGTAGAAAGTGTTCCTCTCCAGCACCCTTCCAGCTACACCACTGTCGCATTTATCGACATTTTCTCTGTTTCTCCGCTTGAACGAAACTTACTTTTTCAGTTTTCTTGCGCTTCTAATCTGTGCCTATAAATCAGAATCAGACAATTTTTCCACAAAAGTTTTAAACTAGTAATTGAATCGGTAATTAAACATGTTTTACATAATTGTTAGTTCTTCTTACATCCAAACTGAGTTGCCTGTTTTACTACTGTCTACTCTACCATCTTGCTTGACACTTGTATTACGGCTACCCAGGCTTAGTGACCCTGTCCCTTTCTAGGTTACCCTTTTTAGGGATTCCTATTCGTGTTCATGGTATTCTTCTTTGATTTTGCTTAGATACTTTTGTTGCTTAGTTTGCGCTATATGATTGATCTATCGAGATAAACAAGTTTTTTCATTTGATTTGATTTGATGTTGTGAATATTAGACATTTACTTGTTCACTTTCGTTTGCTCCAGTGTCAAAGATCCGGGCAGGTGTGTCATTCAGTGGTTGGTTTACTGAAGGAACGTGCAGGGATGGATCACGCCGTAATCTGTACTTCTGCCGAATGAGGATAACTTCGGTCAGACGTAGCTCGATCTTCGGGTCCTTCCTGCCGATGACGATGACTTCAACCTGCACACAGACTGTGATGGGTCTGTCGGCTGCAGAACAGGCCGCCCTGCCGTCTATGAAGCTCAGCTACTCGGTCTCCGGAAACTATCAGATCGCCAATCGCAGGTTTTTCAGCGCGGCAGGAAGACATAGCAGCATCTGTCACTTTCCGGATGACAGTTTTCGAGAGATGCGTTGCGAGACTTACATTGGGTCAACGGATCGCTGCAACACTGGAATGATAGCATACCGAGATGATTAGGACGCTACAGTCGCTTTCCTGTGATGTACAGCCTTATCTAATCATCAAACCTCATGCACTTGCCTTACTCGCTACTGCAACTGATCTATTGTTAATCAGTAAATTCACTTCCTTAATTAGCGATGAGCCTATATAGATGGAATTTGTAATTCAGCGCATAGGAACATTCGTGACATACCGGTACTCAGAATTAGGCTTTATATCCTCACTTCGACAAGGTTATCTATGGCAAAATGCATTGGTTTTAAGTCGCCTCGATTACTGTAGCTCACTTCTTGTTGGTATTACAAACTCAAACATGATGAAATTCCAGAGTCAGGAACTCTTTGGTTAGGGTTGGTTGTTTATATTACCGAACCTATTTTATACGGACATCGGTCATAGTGGTATGGTCTATTGACCTGCCATATACCATGTCGTGTCTCTTTATTCTGTAGTACAAAACAAAAATATGGTTCAGTCTGCTAGGGTATGAATTCTATCGACCTAATGTCGGAAGGTTCGGCTCAAATGAGTCTGTTTAAACAGCCCATGAACATTGTCTTCAGATTAAACATCAAATGCTTCCATTTTTACTGTTATTGTGTAACTCCCCTCTGGTTCAGGGTTCTGTTCCAGTTCCACACAGTGGTGTTTCCATCGCTTAAGCGCCAGGGCATAGACCCAGGCACTCCTTCCAACTATCTCCCCATCTTCAACCAAGGGAACAGTCAGTCACATCTGGTGATAGCCAGCCATACTTGGACGTCTTGCGTTGACTCTGAAATGTGATGTACGCCGTATGCCGAATTGCTGAAGCAGGTCTTGAAGTCGGGTTGTGTCCGGAGAACAGGCATTCTCATGGTGAATATTTAAGTCGTCAATCATGACCAGTTGATAATTATAGCGTTCTTGTCTGGAGTCGAGCTTATGCAGACGGCTTGAAAAATGTTATCAAACAATTTTACAGGAGTTACGTGCAGTAATTCCCTTGTAAAATTCTGGGTTCGATAATGGTTGTCTTTACAGAATTGAACGGTTTTAAAGTGTATTGGACGTGTACGTAGCCTATTATAATATATATAGGCTACGTACACTATATCCATATTATAGATGCAATAAGTATAATTGGTAAAGGCTGTAGTGGAAATCTTAGTTTTTTGGAGTTGATATATAGTTTCCGTTAAATCAGTTAACCTATTCAAGTTACTGAGAGCAGACAGCCCGTGAACAGGGCTGCCGATAGAAATTCCGGGCCCCTAGGCAGAGCAGTCACGGGCCTCTAACTATCCTTAGACTTCATGAGAAATTTTTTTTTAAAAACAAACTGAAATAATAATAGTGTGGGTACAACCCTTCAAAATTATATTTATATGCAACTATTGTAGTTAAGTGTCCGTAATATTATATTTTAAAAGGCATAAATCATAAACTTTGTATAACTGATTATAATATTTTTCATAAGTTGATTGCTGGGCCCAGCCCGGGCCCCTAAAAGTCGCCGGGCCCCTGGTTTTTGCCCTCTGCCCCCCTTTCTCGGCGGGCCTGCCCGTGAAGAGTGCACGTCCTTCGCTTAGGTGTAAATTATCTTTTTAGGCACTTATGTCCGCATTTGCGAGTCAATGACTCTTCAAGCTTTTAGTCGTCAGATTTCGACTCTAGCTGCCTTCCTTTAGCTGCCCGTCATCCATTTCATCTCCTCTCTCCACTTTCTGTGGACTGCGTCGTGTTCAAGCCACGCAATAGGGCCTACACACCGTAGACTGATTCATCCAGCCTTTGTGTCGATCGGTAGCGTCAAGCTGTTTGCACAGCCTCAGCCTAAACACCTATCTATAAAATTAGCTTACTAGTTATTGTCAGATAGGTTACATAATACATATATATATATATATATCATATCCTTAAGGGGTTAAGTTTATGCGAGAAGTGAAATTAGTTCCATTAAAACTTCGCTTGATCTGCGCTTGTTCTATGCTTGAAAATCAATTTTCGTAGCAGGACTTGGAATAATTTGTAACGTAATTAATTAATTTTGAACTGCTATAGCGCAGGTATCTAATGCAATGATAGGTTATTTGAAGACATAGCCTAAGACTTGACGCCTAATTCCGCGTATGTCACGACTCACAAATAGGCCTACCATTTAGGCCTACATGGTCAGTGAGAGAACTAGCAAGCAGAGTTACAAACAGCAGGCAAATAATGAGCATTGTAGCCAACTCAATATGTGAAATCGTATAATTTCGGAGATTTCAACCATTCGAACTTCATGTTCTGCAGCTGAGTGCCTACCTAACAGCAGCATCGTGTAGGACAAATGCATGTGTGTATAATAATTATTATAGGCCTACCCGAAATCTCGAAACAAAATGTCTGCCCTGGCGGAGTTTACAATCCCCACCTTTGAATTTACAGCCCAGCACGTTAACCGCTGGACTATCGTGATCCCCATAAAAAGCTGATTGCGGGTAAACAGCGTTTTTCTGCTGAACTCGTGCCTATAAACAGGAGGTGAAACTTTTTGTGCATCCGAACATTTATGCAATTACAAAAGAAGCAGAGGAAGAACACGACTGTGCTGGATATTAGCTGTATATTACACAATATAGTCAAGGACACAGCATAACTAAATAAACACTATAACTGCACTTTAACTGACCAGTGACCAAAACGAATGGGGGTAACTTATTCGCACCCATCACCGCCAAACAACAGAACTAGCAACAGGGACTATGATGAGAACGATGATGAGGGCGAGGATGATGATGATGACGACGACACTATTGTATAGTTTCCAAAATATTTCTGAAGCACTCTTGACTTTTAAAGTTTTGAACCTCAATAGGATCTTAAAGCCCGGTGAAAGTCTTGAACGTATAGGCCTACACTTGTTATTTATCTACAGCAGTGCTTCACAGTCATTTTTGATTACGGAAACCTTTTGATCTGACAATAATTTTTTGACGAAACCCCGACCTAGCCATGTCATATTCTGGTAAGCGTAGCACTTGCATGCGAAGTAGATCAATGTAGGGGAAGACAATATTTCCGTGAGAAAATTTAACAATAGTGTTACTTGAATGTGCTGTTACATTAGAAATGGGACAACGAGGTGAAGACAAAGGTTTCGTGTTGAAATTTCATTTTATATGATATCTAATAATAGGCTAATATATATATGTCTTAAAACTATACATACCCCGCGACTGTTATTAGTTAAAACTGTATTGGTGTACTTTTCACATAAAAGGGTTCCGTAGTAAAAAAAAAGATTGGGAAGCACTGCAAAAGATGTTGAAACAGAAGAAAATATGCTCATCAATCATTAGCTATAATTCAAGAAACGGGACACTTGAAGTCATGTACACAAATTATCCTGATAGGTTTTAAATGAACTAAACCTGGCTCACGCCAATACCACGTACCCTACGAGAAGCAGCGGAGTGGCTACACTTTCAGCGGGAGCGACAGAAACCGTATAACCTACAAGACCAGAATTATCAGGCGTTGCAACGGTTGCAAAATACGGGCGTTAAGGTTCGAAACCAATCCATCACATTGTCAGCAAATAAAAAATCTATAACCTACTTTCTTAATTAAACTCACCATCGATAGCAAACTTCGAAATAGTTTCACAAACAACGCCCATCGTCAGAGTCACAAAGACCCAGAAATATCTGGTTAACGTAATACTTCGGCCTCACTCGGTTTCCTCCCACCGTCCACTTCGTTCCTCCGATAGACTTGACCTCTTGGTTCCCCGTAGTAGAACCGCTATGGCTCAGTCTCGTTCCTTTGCTTCAATTGGTCATTCTCTCTGGAATGCACTCTCTCCCTCTGTTCGCTCTACAATTCTATCTAGCAGTCTCTCTTCTTCCTTCGCTTTTCTCAAAACCTGCTTCTTTTCGCGGGGACAGTCATAGGCTGGGTTTTATTTCATTTGCACCGAACTCTCCGACATTAGGTCGATAGAATTCATAGCATAGCGACTATGGGTAATGAGAGTCGTAAGCTCCCACAGAATCCGGCGCAATTATGAGCATTTGATGCCAAATGCAGTACATTTTGTGGTCATGTTTACCTACCTCGAAATTTTCAACGATGATTTCGAAATAAACCACTTTAATCATCTTGATCTGTGAGAAAATTTGACTATTTAATATGTGAGAAAACTGAGATTTTAGGTGTTAGAACACCGCTCGCAGTCGCAACATTAAAATTGAAATGTCCTTCTAGACTTCTACTACAAGCAATAGTCGGATTTTCAAAAGCGAGACGAAGTAAAAATTTAGAGTGAAAGTATACAGCAACATTCTGTACTGAATTCTTAGAGACTTAAGTTTAGCGGCTTTAGTGTGAACATTATTTAATTAGCAGCCTGCAGGATCAACGATTGTATTTGCTGAAAATAACAGTTATGAAATGTTAAATTAAAAAAGTAAAACATTAAAACAATACATGAAAATACTAAAGGAACGTCAAGACTCAAGAATCACTTGATATCGCCAAAGATCAATTTACGTAACTCGCACCTTGTAACAAACTCGCATGTAATCTGTGAGACGTTTACGCTGTCGATTGAGTCACAATGGACATGCAAGATCGCTAAATGATTCAAACGCTCTTGACTCATGCTGCTATATAAGTACGTTTTGAGACGCCTTAATGCTAAGAAGCTGCATTCTGCTTCTGCAGTGCTACATGGTATTGTCAAAGGCATGCAGCCGAAAGTTCTATATAGTGGACGCGTCCAACGGGCCCCCTAGGGTGCTTGCGCCTATGGATTCCCAGTACTGCATTTCAATTCACTGAACCAACCTAACCACTCTTATTAAATGACAAGTAAAATAATTAAGATGATGACAATGATGATGATGATGATGAAGATGATGATGATCGTGCTGAAAGCGCCTCTGAAAAGTCTATGCTGCGAGAGGCTCTCTACAAATTTTTAGATACGATACGATACGATATCATATGATACAAAGAACAAGCAGAAGATGAAAAGAGTACACGAGAGTCATGTCCTCTTTCTCATCGGGTGCTCTATCCACCGATAATGTCGCCTACTGTCAGCGCAAGTGCGCTCATTGCATATAGCCAAGTGTGTTCAGGGCGTAAGTGGAGTTGCAAACTACCGAATACCCTGGCACTGCCGACCTCTGAGCTGAGAGTCCAGCCCGCTAGGGCTACTAGGCTATGGCGCATTTCTTTAAATCATATGAATTAATTCACAGATCGAATGCACTCAATACTTAGGACTGTTTCAGTTGTTATTGTTCTGTTATTCCTGATTAAGTGTGGGCTGATGGCATGCATTCGCACCCAATAAATTTGATTGACGAAATGGCCTTAGAAACTTCATTTACTTAGCAACTTTGAAGCCAACATTAGGTCCATGTCTTGCTGGCAAACACATGAATTTAAACAATTTAAATCTCAAATCAAATAAGAACGTGTTGTTTAATTTCCACATACAATGAAGCAATATGAAAAGGCTTAGGGCCTACTGCGCTGTGTTAATTAGTTTAGTGTTCACAACTGCTTGTCTCTCTCCATCAAGGTCTGACGTTCGCCGTGTTGAGCTACACCAGGGGTGGGCAAACTGTTGGCACATTGGGCCACATTAAACGCTCAAAAAATTCGGAGGGCCAGGTAACATATTTTAAAAATGAAAAAGTTTGCTGAATTAAATTTAATTATACTTTGGCTGTAACTTGTGAGATTTATGCAACTGTGAACATACATAACAATTTTCCCTTAATCCAGAGTGATTGCAGTGGTTGCATTCATTCATTCATTAATTCATTTATTCTGGGAGCACCGCTTCAACAAACCTACTCAGGGCGTTCCCAGCCCAGCCACGACTAAAAAAATTACTTGAGTGCTTTATAAAACCCAGTTGGATTGGTCAGAGGTAGCAAACGCAGCGCCGTTGGTAGGTCATTCCAGATGGAGGAGTCTGCAACAGAGAAAGCTCGGCGCTGCCTAGCAGCAGGGCGAGCCTGTGGAACTAAGAGTTGCCCCGTTGTCGAGGAGCGAAGCGCCCGACACGATGTATACAAGGTCGGACACTGGGCGTCAGAGGTCGCTCAGGTAAGATGGAGAAGAGCCAAGGACGCAGCGTGAAACCAAAGCAGCAATCGGGTATGAGATCCGTTGGGCCACTGTCCACAGGCAGCTAGTGCAACACATCGCGCATGTAGGCAGAGAGCCATAGACAGAGCCAAATTAGGGGATTCGCACAATGAGCCGAGCAACCGAGCGCAGAACATCGATCTAGTCGCCCTAGAATTCCAAGAGGGAAGCCAACCAGGATCGAGCAGCATTGGTCAATCCGACTAGTAACGAAAGCATGCACATTTGCACAAGAACCACTAGTGCATCGATCATGAGAAAGAAAGCGAGAAACCACTCGGAGCTGGCGAAGCCGATAATAACGGCTTCGAGAGACTAAGTTCACATTCGTATTATCGAGTTCTCCTGATCTATTTTTTATATTATTTGCTGACGATACTAATATTTTTAACTCTCACTCCTCAATAGAAACACTAATTAATCATACCAACTCTGAACTGAGTAAAGTAGCTGATTGGTTCCAACTGAATAAGCTAACCCTCAACTTAGATAAAACTAACTTTATTATTTTTAGATCATATAAAAAATCACTTCCTAACTCATATACAAACTTATGTATTATGGGCACCCATATTACTCAAGTTCAGTCCTCTAAGTTCCTTGGGGTGTATGTGGATCAGCACCTATCCTGGAAAGATCATATATTTAATATCTCTATAAAAATTGCTAAAAACCTGGGAATACTTACACGTATAGCCAGAATCCTCCCATCACAGACTCGAATCACTCTCTACTACACTCTTATACATCCATACATAACTTACTGTAATATAGTCTGGGCATCAGCATATAAGTCCAACCTCTCTAGACTAGTTGTCCTCCAAAAACGGGCAGTCAGATTTATTGCACAACTCCCATATGGAGCCCATACGATAACTGAATTCCTGAGACTGAAGATATTAAAACCTGACCAGATAAGACAGGTCCAAATTGGCATATTCATGTATAGATATATTCATAACCAATTACCCTCAACATATAGGAATTATTTTCAATCTAACACTGATAATCATGATCGCTCGAGGAACTTCAAGCCATATTACATCCCGTTTGCTCGTACCAATAATAGACTAGTATCAATAAAATGTGCAGGTCCAAGAGCATGGAACAGTATTCCTCCCGATATTCGTTCACTACCTTCCCTCCAGCTGTTTAAACGTAAACTTTCTACCCACATCCAACGAGGAACCTAACACACTCATAAGAGGGGAGGACCTGGTCACCGTAAAGGGAGTGTGCACTGTGCAAGCTATGTCATCATTTGTGCTTAATTTCTAATTTTTCTTAGTTTCCTTTAATTTTCTTTAATTTCTAATTGTTTAGTTAAGATAGTTAAGAATATATTGCCTATTTGTGAATTATCAGTCGGCCGTAATGCTTTCTGTTAACTAATTTGTCTCAGGTGGCCCTGGCTTGCGGGACCTTCGGCCCCTTTTGGGTCTCCTGGGCATACCGACTAATCTCGAAAACAGTTTATGTACTTACGACCTGTATTTTAAGTTGGTTGCTGAATAAAATATGTTATGTTATGTTATGTTATGTTAAGTTTAGATTAGCTAACTGAGATCTGTACATGGATTTGTTTATCATCATAGTTGAAAATGCTTGTTCACAGATGTAAGTGGATGCGAATAATACAAATCGGAATAGCAAGTAAGAAAGCAGCATGAGGAATTCTTCTTGCGGTCTGAATTTTATGACTTTTTACTTTCTGAAGAATTGTGTGGACCAAGCAAAACGTGTTGGCGGGCCGGATAAAAAGTGTTGGCGGGCCGGATCTGGCCCGCGGGCCGTAGTTTGCCCACCCCTGAGCTACACGAATGCGGTTCGCACACGCCCTGAGATTATTTATGGAGTAGGCTAACTGCTGACCGACTTTGAAACTGTTTGTCCTAGAAGCAGGTATTCTTTTGAAATGCATTGCCTAAAGTTGGCAATGTGTGCAATATCCCGCATCTATAAATCGTATCCTGTTTTGTAGTTCAAAGTACCTTCGATAGTAAACTGTATAATATAGTTGTGTGTAGAACCCCATTAATACTTAGCATGTTGACTTATGGTAATCGATGAGTGTTCTTGAGCGCACCACTCCACACCAGCAAATACATATAATTATATTGGGTCAAGCATCAAACAGAGCAACGTCCTGCTGAAACCCTGTAGTGTCAATATCTCACTGTTGTTGACTCAAACCATATTTCACGTATGCGTATTATAATTTATGGTTTTATGGGTTTTTAAACTTCAATTTGTTTGATCTGACGATTCTGACCTACGAGCGACCGACCCTTTATGGTTCAAAAGCAGAATTACCTGACGTATCAGGATGATGCCTATTCTAACACCGTGTGACAAATTTTAAATTTTGTTTGTTCCTGGGTGTTCGAGCTTTCCCCTAATTACCTCAGAAGCAAGCATAAAAAGTGGCTATTAATCCCACAAACTTTGATTTTGTGATCAGGAAAGCGATAATCTAAAATGTACCTATTTTCCAGAACATCATCATCAGGATCCATGGGCCGAAGGCCCGTAGGTGTCCAACGCTTACATCGGATCCGTGGGCCGAGGCCCGTTGGAGTCCAATGCTTGCATTGGATTTCATACGTATTTTTCTTTACGAACGGAGTATCTGCACCCATCCGTTCGACCTTCGCACTTCTCCCTTAGAGAGAGTTCCAGGCTTAGGACTGGCTCTGATATCCACTATCTTGTGGTATCAAAGGCGGCGATGCCGCCCACGTTTGCTAGCTTTTTCAGGGTTCCTGCTGAGCCTGTCCACCTCGCGTAGCGCCCTAGGTGGTACTTCAGCCAAGACCTTCACCACTGATGGCATAGCCTCAGCAGGCACTCCCCTACTGACTGTTGCCACCCCCTCACCACGTTGAGGTGTGAGTCGGACTTTGAGGGGGATTTTCCAGAACACTCCAGATGAATTCAGGGGTGAGTAAACTTGGAGAAGCCGCTAGAACTTTTTAGAACTTTAGGGAATGTTCTCGAACGTCTGAGAACCTTCTAGAACTTTCCAGAAATATAAATAGCAGCAGAAGTATACTAGCCTGCATGTAAGCTCGTCAGTTAAGTAGGCCTATAGTTCTAACTGCCGACACAGAGACAGCATATCAACACCAAGGATGGATATCTGAGATGGCTCAAGAGGTTGCAAGCATCCAACAGACGCATATTGCTATGACTGGAGCCAATTTCTCGAGACAAGAGCGAAAATGTACTCCGTGAAAACATCTGCTAAGCAGTGTTGTTCAGTAATTGAAATACATGTAATTGAATTACGTAATTGAATTACAAGTTCCATAATTGTAATTGTAATTGAATTACATTTTAAGTCTAGTAATTGTATTTCAAATACAATATTGCATGTAATTTGTAATTGAATGAAGTGTGAATTACCAATTACTTTCAAAAGTCATCAAAGATGCCAGCATGCCGGGTTGACCCGGGCCATCCGTTTTATTGAATAAACTGCTCTGCATTATGATTGCATGGCAACATAATTGTCAACATTATGCGATCCTTACACCCCTCTTACAATCTTACAGCACACGTTGATAGACCCCAAGGGCAAGGGCTGATCATCATTATCAGACTATCCATGCAGTGATGCACTCATTCTTAGCTAGCCTATACTGTGGCTGCCTACAGATAACAGAGCTTCCATCTTCAGCTCCAGTTCAGCTATAGCACTGCTGGACGAATTGACTCACCCAGGCGCAATCAACTAAGTTGTTCTCTAACAGACTACCATTTTGAAAACTTCTACTGCTAAAAATCAAATAAACTCTAACTTGTTTTAATGGATCATAATTGCAGATTGTATTTTACATACCTGACAAACTTATGATACAATTGAATGTATACAGGGTGCGGCCGAAAAAAATACCCCATTACGAAAATTGCGATTTCTCGAAAACCGCTAAACATTTTGTTACAAATATTTTCATTCTTATTCAAAACATATTTTTGCATATTATTTGAAAATTTTATATCAGTATCTTTATATTTGTGATCATGACATCAGGCAGAAGAAAGAATTGCATTTTTTCAACTGAACACGACATTCACGAAAATAGGAAATCATATTTTTACATAAAGTAGCCTGCGGTGTGCCATAATTACGTCATTTCCGCTTTGCAGACGGTGTTTTGTTTTACATTTTGAGCAAAATTGCAATTGTAAGCAAACAGTTTAATTTAACATGGGCATATCCATCCAAGCCGTCTGTTGGTCGTGAGAGCCAAGTTCTCTCGTCCACATCATGGTTTCTGCAGGTGTCAGCTATGAGGGTAAGGAACGCTTGCATTTCATTGACGAGAAGGCCAAAGTCAATGCTAAGTACTACGTGGAGAATCTTTTGCCTAAGCTTGTCGATTACTGTCACATTGTCTTGGGAAATCAGTTAATTTTGCAGCAAGATGGAGCGCCCGCTCACGGCTCAAAGCTGGCCCAAGATTGGTTAACAAGTCACTGCCCGGACTTCATCTACAAGAATTCATGGCCGCCAAATTCCCCAGATTTGAACCCACTCGACTATGCTGTCTGGGGTGCAATGCTTGAGACCTACAACAAACTTACCACAAAGCCGAAGAACATTCCGGAACTGAAAAATACACTGCAAATCATCTGGCATGACTTGCCACTTGAGACCATTCAGAAGTCTGTTCTGGGCTTTCGAAAACGTCTGCAAGCTTGCATAAAAGCAAACGGCGGTCACTTCGAACATTCCTTGCACAAAACTTAACACTTGGCCTAATCTTGTCAATAACAATAAGTAACCTTGAACCTTGTTGCATTACTGTTTGCGTCGTTACTTTGTTACTTATTGCTGTCAGTAACTGTCTGTTGAAACGAAAATGACATTGTTTCACTTCAGGGTTACACCATTTTGGTTTTCATGATTCGAATTTCATTAGATTTAGCAAAGCTGTAGATAGATATGTGTCAAATAGACTGGCGAAGTTTTGTAACAAAATGTTTTGCGGTTTTCGAGAAATCTCAATTTTTGTAATGGGGTATTTTTTTCGGCCGCACCCTGTATATTACAATTTACAGGTCATTGGCCCATTGGATGTTTCAGTTTAAAAATAGAGTAAATTAAAAATTATCGAAAACAGTCTAAATCATGTGCCAATTTTGAAGGAATAATTGAAAAGTAATTGGTAATTGAATTACAATCAAAATGTAATTGTAATTCAATTACTTCCACAATCAAGTAATTGTAATTGTAATTCAATTACATTTACAAGCATGTAATTGCAATTATAATTTAATTACATTTGCGATTTTATTGATACAACACTGCTGCTAAGGTGGGTGAGGCCTACAAGGCATATTTCGGCATGCATGTTGGGATCACGACAAACCCTGAGCACCTCATTTCACCTGTGAGGCTGTGAGCACTGCAAAAAACGCTGAAAGGTAAGATGGACAACTGACACTCACTTAGAAGGCGACATGTCATGTTATAAAAGTTTTCAATTTTGCGATTTTTGAGAACTTTCAATGTTATTGAACAAATATGTCACAGAGGCTACTGCGAGAAAGTCTTGTATATTAGTCATAGGTAAAATACATCTATTTTGTTATGATCACAATTTTGGATTGCTCTGTTGCAGGATGGTACAGAGGAAAAAAGAGAGCCATAGAGTTTGGTTCCCAAGAATTTGACGAGAACCCACTGACCGCTCAGGCAATTGCTACTGATGCATGATGGATTCTTCCAAACGACGGACTCACAAGAATGCACCTGCCAGGCCCACCGAGAAGGGGCAGGGGCAAAAAAGCCCAGAAGCCCAGCGACTTTTAGGGGCCCGGGCTGGACCCAGCAATCAACTTATGAAAAATATTATTATCAGTTATACAAAGTTTATGATTGCTGCCTTTTAAAATATAATATTACGGACACTTAACTCCAATGGTTGCATATATAAATATAATTTTGTAGGGTTGTACCCGCACTATTATTATTTCAGTTTGTTTTGCGCTGAGAGCCCAGAGGATGGACTGTCAGCCGAGGACGATCCTGGTCTGACTGAGATGGTCGAGGCAGCAGAGGACCGCCTGCTGCAAGAGCCGTTGGCTGGAACGCCTGCCACGTGCTACGAAGCCGGTGCCGCCCAAGGTCCGGCGCCGATGCAGTCTCCGCCCTTGACGTCATGACTTTGAGTTACCACCTAAGAACAACAAGAACTTTATACGTCGTGTCCTGTAGGGAAATCTTACCAGTAGCTACCATTGTGCGCAGCTGACTGGTCCTACAAAACAATTGAAAGCAAGTCCCAGATTATTCCCATTTATTATTTTTTCCTTTGTAATAACTTGTACCTGGTTGCGGTCGCCGGTTGGTATCCTATCAGAGGTATGGAATGTTCTGCCTGTTATGCTTTGGGATCCTTAGATATCTTTTGAAGACTTTCGAAGGACGTCGAAGCCTCTTTCATTTATGTCATCTTATTAGCAGCTGATTAAACGCAATTGCGGGGCATTTAATTGCATTATCTTACGCTTTATAAATCGACTTAAAATAAAAATATTAATACTGAGTCGATTAAAGGGCGATAGGTGCAAGTTTATCCATTTAGGGGACTCCTAAGCCTATGCTACTATTATTCAAACAGATACAGTACGGCACGATGTGTGTGTATGCATGCATGTATGTCTGTGTGTGTATGTATGCAGGTATGTTTTTGCATGTACATGAATGTGTATGCATTTAAATATACATGTTACTTTATATAAAGCCTGAATTTAATTTCTTCGCAAAGAGCTAGTAGATAATAAAATCGGACATAAAACGAACTTTCCCGTATATAGTGTATCGTTGTGTTTGCACAACAAGGACTTTATACACGGACTCCCGTGTCTCACATGAGCTTTTGGCATGAGAGTTAAGCTATGTGCGATTTTGCATCGTGTTTCCTATCTGACAATAGTAAGAAGTAGTTAAATTCAGCCGGATCCAACCGGATTTCAGATCCGGCAACTCGGATTTGAGACCCACCACATTGAACTATGAAATTCGCCACCTAAAATAATGTTTCTGTTATAATTATCAACTTCTTCACGCATTTAGCCTATGCTTATCCGAAAAACAAATAGGGAATATATCGGTAATAGATTCGCTAGTTAGGCTTAAGTTTTAGATTTTATAACAATTTGGAGATCCGTTGTCACGAAATAGAGTATCCTCCATACATGAGTTTCCCCCTTAGCAAAATGGAGTATTCGGTTTATTTTGCATTTTTACGGTTTTTAAGTGTAGGCTATTCATTCGTACTGTTTAGATTTATTGTACACATAAGATATTTTAAGTTGCGTATCTTTAGTTTGCGCGTCGACCTGAAATTAATTTACTTCGTTTTTGGTGATTTTGACTGGATTTTCGTCGATGGGGGATAGAATGTTTAGATACTCTAAACCGGTTTATTCCAACCGGGGAGATAAATTCATACATCCCCCGGAATAGCCTTAGGACGGATCGTGATACCGGCACTCTGGAAGAGCAATTTAACCACTGATATTGAGCTAATTATAGATAGGTTATAGGCTTAGGCTGTAAAAACTGCTTGACCTCTCCGATCGACCCAAAATCGGCACGAATCACTAGTCTGCTTCGTGTAATGCGTGTTTTGAACACGACGCAGTCCACAGAAAGTGGAGAGAGGAGATGTAACGCATAAAGGGGCAGCTAAAGGAAGGCAGCTAAAGTCGAAGTCTGACGGCGCATTAGACGATAAACTTGAAGAGTCATTGACTCGCAAATGCAGACATAAGTGCCTAACGATAATTTACACCTAAGCGAAGGACGTGCACTCTTCACGGGATGGCTGCTCTCGTTAACTTGAATAGGTTCACCTGGTTCATTGATATAACGGAAACTATATCCGCTCCAAATTTCCAAGATTTCCGCTGCAGTCTTTGCCAATTATACTTATTGCACCTATATACGTAGCCTACACATCAAATACACCCCAAACCCGTTCCATTCTGTAAAGACAACCATTGTTGAACCCAGAACTACCTGTATAAGTTCAACTCACCACAAAGAAAACTATAATTATCAACTGGTCATGACTGACGACTTAAATAATTATTCGCCATGAGAATGCCTGCTCTCTGGATAGGCCTACTGTCCCGCCTACAACCCGAATTCAAGACCAGCTTCATCAATTCCGTATACGGCATACATCACATTTCAGAGTCAACGCAAGACGTCGAAGAATGGCTGGACGTAGTTATCACCATATACGACTGACTGTACCCTTCACAACACCAAGGTCGAGTCCCCGATTATTTCGGATCACGGCTACTGCTTATCACCGTGCCGTATCTACATGAGCAGTTTGTCTGCGGGGGTCTATGCAGGATTGGAAAACCTAGACAGAGAGGCCTATCGGGCCTGCCTGTTGAATAGTCGCTTTGGACCTGCCAAATATGGCTAGTCGTCCTCGAGAGAACTCTTCTATATCTTCCAGATGTCAATATGTGCCCTGATTGATAGTCCTCTGCCTGTCAGGTCTGTTAAGATCCGGCAGAAACAACTCACTCCGTGGTTTTACGGAACATGCAGTGACCTCAGTCGAATTGTCGGGCGACTCAATGGACGACACAGGCGTGCATGATGGCGCTCAGAACCGCGATGCCTGGATCGTCCGCGTCCGACATAATAGGGAGAAACAGATTCTCTACTGTGAGAATAATCAATCAGGATGCTGGTAGTTAGATATGATAGCCGACCCTATAGTTTTATGTCTGTATGAGTTCCAATCAATGGTTTTAGGTAACAGCTGTTCAACCTGGTTCTCGGTCTCATCTCGGCTGTGACAGGGTTCCATTTGATATGCTATTGTTTATTTCATTTGCAGAACCGGCATAGGTCTGGAAAGGAAATAGACCAGAGCACCATGTTCCAACCTATATGGATGATAGGATGATAGGCCTACTCAGACTTGTAATAATGACCAAGCTGTAGAAGTAATCTCCTTAGCTGAGGTTGGGGCATCTATAGTGCTTTGTGTGGATGTCAGCCAAGCACATCCGACTTAAACCCGGAAAGTTCTCCTGATCTGGATTGGTAATCGTGGTCGGGTCCAAACAAGATATACGTGCATAACATGACTCCTTTTTGTATTTCTGTGCCTGCCATGTAGATTTAATAATGGGCCAGGAAATGAGTTTCAGCAAGTGAAGACGGTACACATCGAACATGCTTTTGTAATCTGCGTTAGATCCACGCTATGCTCCTCTCCTTCTGGCTGCATGTCTGTCTCTGTCCCTGTCTGTCTCTGCCAAAGCTGCTTCTCGCCTAATAAAGCAATAATACAAATTAGGGTGGACTATCACAATGCCATTAATCAACTTCAATGCACTTTAAATGCTGCAGCTCAGAAAGGAAAAGTACTTTTGTTTGTTATAAGCCGCGTGCGTGAAATACAGAGTAGGCCTATATTCTGGGAAGTATTGCGTCGAAGTGCGCTTCCGTGATGTTTACTGAATCAACCGAGTGGAATCTAGGCCTACTGGTTTTTGGATTA
This sequence comes from Aporrectodea caliginosa, assembly GCA_020284085.1. Classification (NCBI taxonomy): domain Eukaryota; kingdom Metazoa; phylum Annelida; class Clitellata; order Crassiclitellata; family Lumbricidae; genus Aporrectodea; species Aporrectodea caliginosa. The sequence goes on from JACEVL010000960.1 coordinate 41,206, forward strand.
TTTTTAAAAGAACCTTCAATTATAACGGCGTGACCTCTGTCATGTTTCTAACAACGACTGCCTACGACTTCCACGTGCTTCTTTTGTGAATATCTTAGAATTTAGTATTGACTCCAGTTACCCGTCCAAGCTACATGAACCTATTTGTTGTTTTGAGACATTTTGAAAATAAAACTAGGCATCCGAAAACTATGCTCTTAGACTGAATAGGTTATCTGTTCCGCCATGCAATACTAAGACATACATGACCACTGGGCCTATAGCTGGCAGCCGATGTAGCCTATACACATAGGAAATACGTTCCATCGTAGCTCAGCATAGGCCTGGCATGTATCACTGAAAATAAATAATAAAAAATAACGGCGTGTTAAGAATGGAGTCCGATAGGTCTAGCAAAACAATGGAGTATAATTTAACGTGACACTCCTTTGTGTTTCGTGGGTACATCACTTGGACTCTGTACCACTAGTTGCAGAGACCTGGCATACCAACACACTGTTACGGACGCTATATTGTCGCATGAATGTAGCTTATACGATCAAGTCTAATTTAATTGTGAAATTTATATAACGGGGCAAATTGATAGCCAGATCTTTGCTTTGGATATGCAGAAGTGAGGCGGTCGATGTATTAAATTTTCAAGAAAAAGTGTTAAAAATAGCTCAGTGTTTGCGTATCGGATTCGCAAGACTATCGTTGTGAAATGAATGGTGCTGTTTGGTTATTAGTCGCACTCCTTGGTCTTCTCCAAGGTGCGATCGGGGTGCAGATTGAACTAGAACCGTTGCTGAACGCTACCTCCGAATGGGAATATCGGCTTCTGGAAAATGCGTTCGTGATCAGCAACCTGGAAAAACACATTGAAAGGTTGACGGAGAAACTAAAGACTAAACCCGTTGACGTTGAGTCAATCTACCATAAAGCAGAAAATACCGTTAATAGACTAGAAGGTGACCGAAATGCTCACAAACTAAAAGACCATTCTTCTACGCACACTATAATCTTTAGGTACAAAAAAACAACAAATTTTCCAAAGCGCTAACAAAATAATGCTAATATCGTGAAGTCGCTTTGCCTCTCGACCCTGAGACGATTAGTCAAAAGTCTGTGACTGTGATAAATAAGGTTTTAATTTCTGCGTTGCTACAATATTTCATAAACATACAACGTGGGTTTTAGGTAAGTTCAATGGATATTATCATCCGATAGTAAGACTACTACGCAGTTATGGTTTGTCGTGTATTGGGCCGTCCTCCTGGAACAGTCTCCCGACACACTTGTGCACTGCTGCTTTTGACTGTGCAGCATACGTTTGCAAACTTGTTAGACGTCATTGGTGCATCGCTTTTGTGAGACACACAAAAGGCGCTATGTTGGGGTAAACCAACTACAGTGTAAGCACATGTAGCTAATTTAGAGACCAAAATGTTGAAATATCCACAAGTGTGCCGAATCGATGTTACAGCACATTTTCTGAAACATCAATTTTCGCACCAATGCGCAACAAGAAAACCTTTTGCAGAACGAGTTTTATTTTGAATGAATTAATAATATGAGATTTACGTGTCAGAGGCACGGTCAGTCGCTAAGGAGGGAGAGATGGACAACCGAGGGAGAGATGACCAGCTGCTGAGGATGGATGTTGAATGACCAATGGATTCAGGAAATTAAAAGTTCGGAGTTGCCGCTTGAAAGATAAGATTTTGGGCTGGTCGAAAATTGTGCAGCTTACAGAAAATATGGATGGAATATGTCTCCACGTCAGTGCAACGGGACAAGTGTGAATTTAGAATTTAGTACGAATTTATATTGGATTAAATTAGTATCGGAGCGGAGAATTTGATATTCAGATATCTATTAAACAATTTATCGATCTACCGATAATGCCCTATTAAGTGGGACGCGGTTGTATAGAGGTAAGTTCGGAGCTTTGTAACCGGAGGTTCGCAAGTTCGAATCTACCTCAAGCCACTGCTTAGCGATCCTGGACAAGTTGCTCACCGACAATTGTCTGTGAGGAAGGCAACAGGAAACCACCTCACTCATCTCATAACCGTGTGACATAAAAGTCAATGGACCTGCCTTCAGGCACAGAACTCATCATCATCATCATGATCACTAGATGCTATAATATGGACTTCTTGCCTTCAGCAGTCGCGGCTTCGCGCCCGCAATTCCCCCGCTCGGACGTTCTTGTGGGTCTCCCAACTTCTTGACCGTGGCTGCGCCCCTCACTGGGACTGCTGGGTGATACGAGTCACTGGCACTGGCGTCTATTTGATATTTTGATATGGATTTTGGCGTGTCAGTAAACGAACCATGTACAATTCAATTTAAGCATAACAGAACAGCCAGAGAGATATATATAGTTCCAGGACCCAGTATGAATGAATGGAAAGAATGGATTGCATTAAAATAAAATTGATGTATAAATGGTTAAATATGGTTTCTCTTAGATTTGGCTAATTATAAGACTAAATATAATATGTTATTAATTTAAGGATACAGAAAAAGAATATCAAATTCTAAAGATGAAATCTGTGTATACCACAATTATATATCTGCTTCAATCTATGTCGAGCATCTAAAACACTGCAAACGTTCGCATGACTCCAATGGATTTTGACTTTCAACGTTTTGTTTCCTTTTAGTTTACCGAGAAAAAATTCATTTCATTATTGCCAAAAATAACTATAGTTTGCAATGACAATGTAAAGTTTCTAATTGGCTGGAAAGAACAATGTTACGATGCAGGTCCACTACTCCACTAGACTAAAACTTTTGTACGTAGTTGGTACTTGTCGCGTACACTCTACATTTTTTTAAGAAAATATGTACAATGCATATTTCCGCCCGAAGTACACGTTTTGAAGCACCAGGATTGGACGCTAAAAATTAGTAATTATCATTCCACAAATTTAGCAACCGCTGAAGGTGTCAATCATGAGTAAATATTACAGATTCAGAAAAGCTTCTCTTTTTTAATCTCCCTCCTTCCCTCCCATCCCTCTCTCCCTTCAATCCCTCCCTCCCTCTCTCCCGCCCCTCTCTCTATGACACCACCACACGGAACTCGACTCAAAATCTACTATTTAGAAGAGCTGCAGGGTGTCAAATAGAGAGTAAATATCCGGTAACTCTCAGTGTCTTGACGAAATAGATGTTGTTTATGTTTTCCAGTTTATTCTAAATTTAATTAAAAGACTAAAGAATTATGGCGACAAATTCACGTGGGTATGACATAGAGGAAGTATCTCAACACTACGCCAAATATCGTCCAACTTATCCACCAGGGCTCTATGAAAAGATCCTCCAGTACCTCGATGAAGGATCGGAGGGAAACGGAAGAAGAGGTCTGGCTGTGGACGTCGGTTGCGGTTGTGGTCTCAGCACATTGATGTTGGTCAAACACTTTGAAACCGTGATTGGGATCGATAACAGCGAAACCCAACTGAAGAAGGCGCAGGCGGCCAGTGCAGAGTTCGGTAACGTCTTGTACAAGTTGGGATCTGCGGAAAGCGCGAGTTCACTTGTGACCACGGAGAGCGTTGACCTCGTCACAGTGGGCATGGCATTACATTGGTTCGAAATTGCAAGCTTCTACGAGGAATGCCTCAAGATTTTGAAACCAGGAGGAGCTTTGGCTGTCTACGTATACAATATCCCTGTCTACGACAACCCTGAAGCTAACAGACTTATACAGAGGGTGAGATCACTTTTCTACTTCTATTTGCGTAACACTGGCTATTTTAAGCGATTGAGCATTTCCAAAATAACCTGAGAATAATCAAGAAAAAATAATACACACACGGCCTTGGGCCTATATATAATTATTATTATGAACTACCCAACAATTATAGTAGGAGCCGCAATAACCTTATAATAAAACAACATAACTATGCTATACAGAGTCTGATAATATACGACTGACTTCTAAATCTTTACTGAATGTTCCAGACTGCCAACTGACAACATTCTACAGAATTTCCATCAAATTGTGTCTTCTCACGCTGCAGGTTGTGTTAGATTTTTTAACGGATTTATTGTAACAAATAAAAGGTTCGACGAAAACTATCATCTTTATAACTCAAAATGTTCAGTCAGTCCAGTCAGCCATTTTAACCTTCAGGCAAGAGAAGATCTTATATCCAATCAAGATACATGTAGTCGTTATAGTTGTTATATAGCACCTATATTTAACACCCCTCCTTAACGACTACAAAGCAAATACTGGTCTTTAGATTAATCCAATATCCAGAGTGAACTGTCTAGTCTTTACAGCTTCCAAAGGCTTTGTGAGAAGGTCAGCAATCATTATTTAACTCGGGCAGTATTTCACTTCCAGTTCCTTAGATTTACAAAGATCCCGAACAAAATAGTACTTTGTTGCAATGTGCTTTGTTCTGTGACTTGCCTTCTCATTCTGCAACAGTTTTATACAACTTTGGTTATCTTCGAATAAGACAGTTGGTCCAATGATGTCTTGATTTAGGTCTTCCAACAGTCTTCTCAACCAGAGTGCTTCTTGTGTAGCTTCCGTTAGAGCTATATACTCCGCTTCTGTTGAGGATAATGTCACCATAGATTGCTTTCGGCTTGCCCATGAAATTGGTGCTCCGAAATACTTGAACACGTATCCAGTATTAGATTTTCTGTCCTTTGCATCATCACCCCAATCTGCATCAACATATCCAATAAACTGTTGATGTGATTCACACAGGTTTCCTAATTTTAACTTTTTGTCCATTGTGTGTTTTAGATAACGGTAGATTCTCTTTACTTCCACCCAATCACTTTCCTTTGGATCATTAACATGTCGTGAAAGTATTGATGTTCCCACCGCTATGTCTGGTCTGGTATTTGTTGCCAAATAGTTCTATGCTCCAATTGCACTTCTGTAAATTTCTTTAGATTTTGCATCTTCTTTAACTTCTTGTCTTTTGTGGTAACCTGGATCGACTGGAATGTTTGATGGTTTACTGTCAGTTAAGTTGAACTTGTCCAATTTTCTTTCAATATATCCTTTTTGGTGCAACAGAAAAATCCCATTCTCATCTCTTTCAAATTGTATTCCTAAATAGTATCTTAAGTTTCCAAGGTTCTTCATGTTCAGAGTATGACCCATCCGTTCGTCAAAGTCTTTTAGCATAGAATCTTTCGTTGTAGCCACAATTAAGTCATCTACATGTATGGAAATGTACATCCATTCTCCATTTTCCTGTTTTGAATACAAACACGGATTGTTACTCCTCTTGAATCCATTGGTAATGAGAATGTCATTAAACTTTCTGTTCCATTCATTAGCTCCCTGCTTGAGACCATACAAGTTCTTTTTGAGCTTGCACACAACTTTATTGCCACCTTCATGATAGCCCTCAGGTTGTTTCATGTAGACTTCATGTGACAAGTCTCCATTCAGGTAAGCTGTTTCGACATCATAGTGTTTCACTATCATGCCCTTAATTCCTACTATAGTCAAAATTGTTCGAAGTGTTGTTGGTTTTGCCACAGGAGCAAAAACTTCGTCATAGTCATCTCCGTATTTCTGTGAATAGCCTTGAGCGACTAAACGTGCTTTATATCTGGTAACATTTCCTTTTTCATCTTTCTTTACTTTATACACCCATTTGCTTCCAATTGCTGTTTTGTTTTCAGGTAATTCTGTCAGAATCCATGTTCCATTCTCCTTCAGTGATTCCATTTCTTCATTCATGGCTGTACACCACTGTTCTGCTTGTTTGCCAGTTTGTCAGTATGTTCATGGATTTGTTTACTAGTTGCATCTTCTTCATCTGAATCTGATGACTGTTCTTCAACTAGGTCAACATCACTCCCTATTTCTTTTGATGAATGTGGATCACCTTCTAAGAAAATGACGTCTTTACTTATTTGTATTCTGTTCGTATTGACATCAAGCAAACGGTAGCCTTTTGTACCTCTTTCATAACCGACAAATACTAACTTTCTGGCTTTATCGTCCAGCTTCTGTCTTTTCTCGGATGGTACTGCAACATAAGCTGTTGAACCGAATCTCTTGACATAACTTAAGTCTGGTTTTCTTTTATTCCATCCTTCATATGGGGTTGTCTCCTTCCCATCTACTGGTAATCTGTTCTGCAAATGGTTGGCTGTAATTATTGCTTCACCCCAAAATTTCATAGGCAATCCAGAGTCCATTAACATACACCTTGTCATTTCTGTCAGGGAACGGTTCTTTCTTTCTGCACATCCGTTCTGCTGTGGTGTGTACGGTGTAGTAAGTTCAGCTCGGATTCCCTCAGCTTTTAAGAAAGTCTGTAATCTTTCTGCAGTGTACTCCCCTCCTCTATCTGATCTAATCTTTTTGGGTGTTTTACCAAATTTGGTCTGTACACATCTGACGTATTCTTTTATCTTTTCTGGTACTTCTGACTTATGGCTCAACAAGTATACCTCAGTATATCTGCTGACGTCATCAATCATGGTCATGAAATATCTTTTGCCTCCTGGAGTTACGTGTTTGCATTGGTCCGCAAACATCTGTATGAATTAAGTCCAGAATTTCAGTAGTCTTTGATTCTGACTTCTTTGGAAAAGGTTTTCTTCTCATCTTAGTCTTTATGCAGCATTCACATACTTCTGAAAATTGGCATGGCTTTATGTTAATTCCAGATGCTTTATTCTGTTTTTCTAACAGCCTTATTGCTTGTGAGTCTCTATGTCCCATTCTGTTGTGCCAAACATGTATGCATTCTGCTTTGCATTGTACTTTGTTTCCTTCAGTCATCTTTTGCAACTTCTCTGAGATGTTCAGTTCAAATAAACCATTGTTTTGCACTGCTTTAGCAATTGTTTCTCCATTCTTTATGATACTGCACTGTTCACCTTTGAAGTGGACCTCTAAGCCTTTATTGACTAGCTTCTTCACGGAAATTAAATTTCCACGCAACTGTGGTACATATAGCACATCACACAATTTTGCTAGGTGGCCATTCCCATCTTCTTTTGTGCACTGGAGAAAAAAGTCACCAATTCCGGCAGTCTGTATCTTTTGTCCATTTGCTAGGACAACTTCTCCTTTATGCTGGTAATTGAGATTTTCAAAGAAATTCTTGTTACTGCACATGTGTGCTGTAGCACCTGAATCAATATGCCAAATATGGTCAACATCCATATCACAAGTTTTAAAACAAGAATATGATTTCTGATTTTCTTCCAGATTTTCCTCAGTCACATTTTCCTTTAGTGTTTTAGCTGTGTGATCTGGGTTTTTCTTCTTCTTCCATTCAATGTATTTTCTGCATTCCTTCTTTATGTGGTTTGGCTTTTTAGAGAAAAAACAGATAAGAGTTGTTTTGGGTTTAACTTCTCTCTTTGTCATCTTTAGAACTTTTGGTTCTTGATCATTGTGCATCGAAAGAGATTTAGATTTTCTTTTGAATTCTTCCAGAAGCTTGTTTTTCACTAATTCTATAGTCAGATCTTCTTCAGGTCTTGTTTCGAGTGCGGTAATTAGTGTTCCATAGCTGTCTGGTAGGCTACTGAGAAATAGTGCTACAGATAGGTGTTCTGCCAGTGTTTCTCCTAAAGATGCCAACTGTCAATTAGATTTTGCATTTCTGCTAGATGATTTTCCATGTCGCCATGTTCTGTAAGTTTTAACCCACATAGTTTCTTTAATAAGTTCACCTTACTTGATAGGGTAGCCTTTTCGTGGTATTTCTGTAGTGCTTGCCACGACCCCTTTGCTGTTGACTGTTTCCGGACGAGATGAAGTTGGTTGTCTTCTACTTGTAGACCGATTATTGCCCTGGCTTTTCCGTCTTTGGTCTGCCATTCCGTAGTTACTGGATCAGGAGCTTCCTTAACAATTGTTTCCCACAGATCCTCTTTAGTCAGCAGAAGTTCCATCTTGAATTTCCAGGTCTGATAGTTTTGATTATTGAGTTTTGCGAACTTACTTGAACTTTTATCCGCCATCTTTTCCTTATCAGTTGAAGCGATAGTCCAAGGTTATGTCACGCTATGGTCACGCTATGGTCACGCGTACAACTGTTCGACAGCGTTCTTTATGTTTTCGATCGCTAAACGTCTTTTACTATTACATCCGTTTATCGACGTATACCCACGTGTTCTGGGTCCATAACCTGTTAGATTTTTAAACGGATTTATTGTAACAAATAAAAGGTTCGACGAAAACTATCATCTTTATAACTCAAAATGTTCAGTCAGCCCAGTCAGCCATTTTAACCTAAGAATTTTAACCTTCAGGCAAGAGAAGATCTTACATCCAATCAAGATACATGTAGTCGTTATAGTTGTTATATAGCACCTATATTTAACAGGTTGTGTCTTGGAGCATACTCTTAAGAACTGGTCTGTCGACTTGTGTGAATCCTTGAATGGCAAAATCATGCTACTGTATCAGAATACGTCAGTGCATATGTATTTCAGCAAGATGTGGGAGAATTTTGCTGCTTGAACCTGTTTAATTAACTTGTATTTTCAGGTTCGAATAAAAATGCAGTTTTCTTCCAAATATAAACATAAATGTACCAATCTGCAGCTTATTAATAAATCAAATGGCAGTATTATTAGCCTGCTGATTGGATTGCAGCGTGGAGAGTAGGCCTACAGGTTAGCGCCTTCCCGAGGCGATAACTTTGTAAGGACCTTGAACAAATCTTTCACACACAATTGCCCGGCGCAATCGATGACCTATATGGTCGGCATTTATGACCTTTGAAAGTAGGGCTATTTCTGAAGCGCCGTGTAACTGTATCAGACAGTCTGTATGCGATACTTGGAAACGTTCACAGTGCAATCAGTCCCTGCTATCGCTGCACTCAAACTCCAATACAAAAGAGCTTCCAGAATGCATCACTTGCGTAATCCCAACAACGCTTGGACAACCTAGATGCGAATAGATTGGGTTGCCATACGTGCGGGAAAAGGAGAACATGATTGTCCTCCTTTTTGGCCTCGTGTCCTCTGTCCGGCAGGCAAAGATAAAAACCTGAAAAATTTCAAACTTTGTATGATTATTGTATTGGGCTACTGGCAATTATTTCATGGCAGTTTTAATGACTTTACACACGCATGTTGTCTCTAAGTTCCCCTCGGGCCCTACCAGGCTAACAGTCCAATCTATACTGACATATTTTTTTTAGTTCAGCTCTATTTCTTCCAGAAGTTTGTAGTCCATGATCTGAGTAATGTTACAAACAAGCTGTCTATGGACTGTCTTTAAGATTCTATGGTCAAACTGCCAATTTTATTTGATAAAGTTCTGCAATGTGACTTCGCTCCTTTGTTTCTTAGGAGACCTCTTGACTCCGGAGTGAAGCATTAAGTGCATCCTCATGTTCTTTCTTTCCGGCTTTCTGTGTCCCCCTTAGGCTATCCATGTATCTGGCAACCCTGCGGAAAGTAGGCCTACGTCAAAACTCATACCAACTCATATAACAGTTTATGTGATTTTTCTATGAAACGCCTAAACATATAATTATTTTGTGAACGAAGATTTTTAGAGAGGTCTTTAAGGACTACTGGCAGCAAGGTTCGGACAACATGTTCAACGGCTACACAGAACCGTGGGCTTTTCTACGACAGTTCTTCGACCAGTGTGTTAGGTAGGTTGCAATTCGTTCACACGCGATCTATCTTGGAAGACACTTAAAAAACACTCAGACTGAAAATATTTCGCTGAATTTATGATAATTTTATTAGTTTCCAAGGATATCTTGATTATTTTTTTTAGTAGACAACCTTTCAGTAAACCAGCTCTTATGGCTATTACAACTTAATGGTGAGTTCCAGCACTTTTGGACCATGTCCCATTTACAACCATGATTCGCCCTTGACCATCATCGCGGAGACTATTTCGTTTCACCTTGATCTTGTGCTATGACGTCAAAAACTCACCAGACTTGTTTTCTAAATTAATGAGGCGTTGCATATTGTAGTCATTCATTTGTTCATTCGTTCATTCAAAAAACTTAAATATTCCTCCAAGATACTATGGCTAATGTAGGTAGATGGGTCGAGTGGTAGATGGGTCGAGTTGTAGCTGGGTCGAGTTGTATTTGGGTCCAGCGTTAGATGGTGCGAGTCGTATATGGGTCGAGTCTCGAGTGGTAGATGGGTTGAGTTGAGTAGTATAGAGTGTAGCATTCTGGCGCATTTGACCTAATCCTTGGTCAAAATCACCCATTTTCGCCATGTACGGACCTAATATAGGCTTAAATCAGCAAACACTAACCTATGTTAGGCCCAAATCACCAATTTTCACCATGCACGGCCATAATTCTTGGTCAAAATCACTCACCCCACCATGCAAACACTGGCCCAGAAGTCTACAACTGTCTTCTACAAGCGTGATCACTCGGAACATCCCGACGATCTGGACGTACTTCTTGACAGGTAGAACTACGAATTTTCAATATTTCCAGGAAAAAGAGAGATACGAAGTATTGAATAAATAGACATACCAGCCTGTTGTTTAGCACACTCCTGCAGACTCAGTCTTCGAGGAATATAAACCCATCCTCGAATCGGACTTGCGCCGTCTCCTCTACGCTTCTAACTTAAAGTCATGTGGACTGGATACTCTTCCGCCGTTCGTCATTGCTGACATTTTAGATGACATTGTCCCGTTCTCACTGTACTTATTTAATAGGTCATTGTTTGTAGGTCTTTTGCCTTCCTATCAGAAGTCTGCCATTGTTTTCCGTACTCTTGAGAAGTCTATTTTGGATCCTAGTCAATGTCAAAATTACTGCCCTATTTCTAATCTTTCTTTTCTCTCTAAGACTTTGGAGCGACTTGTCTCTTTGCAGCTTCTTCCTTATCTTGAACAGTCGGGTCTTCTCCTGGTTTTAGAGTCCATCATTCCACCGAAACTGTTCTCTTATCTCTTATTTCGGACTAAGATAGAATAGCTTCAGAGTATTTCTGCCATGAAAAAATCTCATGTTACCCTGTTAGCGCTCCTGGATGCATCTTCAGCATTTGACATGGTACATCATGACATTCCTCTACGTCGTCTTGAATTCTCCTTTAGTATTCGTGGGCCCTCTCCTTTCGTTAGACCGACGTGACCTCTTGGTGCCTCGGACTCGGACTGCTACTGCCCAGTACTGCGCTTATGCGTCTGTTGGTCCATGCCTGTAGATTGTAGAACGTTCTTCCCTCCATGACTCGCTCTAGTATGATCTTAACTGGGGAACTTCTGTCTCTGCCCGCACTCTTAAGACTTTTCTTTTCACGTGGGGCTTTTCGCACTCGGATCGCCTCTGATTAGGTCGTACTGTGAGCGGCGCTTTAGAAATCTGTAGGCCCTAAATACAATACAATACAATTAAATCAGACTACATTTTTAATGTCCGAATAAACAACGAACTAAGTTTATGAATGCATTGATTTATGCGGAAAATTAATTTAACTGACTGAATGACTTCATTAATTGGGCAAGAATGAATAAATTAATGTTATCTTTGATGCTAATGTGTATTGACTTGCGTCTTATGCTGTCTTATATGGAGCAACTGGACAGAAGTAGTAGTACGAAGGCTGAGGGAAAGGGAATGCTAAGATAGGATAGCTTTCGAGTAGTTGGATGAGTTGGTCTGGGACGTTGCATATACATTCAGGTCACCTCAGCATTAAAATGTTGCCTTTCTTGACTTAGTTGGTCTCTATATCGTAAGCGCTTGAAACCATTTTGTTCTACTTTAATTTCTGCTTTCAGTTCGGAAGCACTTCTGATGAGTCTATCTGATGACGCGCTAATACAAGTCTGTGATTACGATCACAATTTCAAAAAGAAATTCTTATCGGCTGTTTGCCAATAGTTGTAGGGCCTAAGTGACGATTTTAGATGATGTGCATGCTGCACCAAGAAGGCCATTTTCTGGGGATGAACCGAATAAACGAATGATGACCTACCGACCCATCTACCACTGGACCCATATACAACTCGACCCATCTACCACTCGACCCACATGAAACTCGACCCATCTGCCACTCGATCGATCAACCAACAGAACCATTGATGACCATATCGATTACGAAATCAAGATCTTCCAATGTTTCGATAGAGTCCTTTCCGAAAGACCAGCTTACTCTTACCGGCGATGCAAATAATGCAGTGCGTTGAAGTAAGCCTGATAAATTTACCCTGCCTGCAGCATGTCCACATAGAGCCCATAATATACTACTTATATGCCTACGTGGGACCAGAATAGAGACCATAGAGGTCCAATCCAATGCCCTTTTAAGCCCTGGTAGGGAAAGTCTTAAATTTAGAAAACGGTATAGAGACGGAAACGAAAGGAATTTATTTATGTGTTAGTGTGAACAATTAATATTGGTATTGCGATAAACGCACCTTGACATAGAAGATGTTATGTTTATAGACTGAAGGAAGTCTTCGATACGGATTCAACTGAAGAGAGAGTTGTCAAAGCCAGAAGTCCAGTTGTTCTGCTGCTGGGAAGAAAGAAACTGTAGACACCTTCAGCCGTTTATAAAATCAGCAAACACAAGAGAGAGGATTGCAGAGATTCGGCTTTGTACAATTGAAGCCTTTAGGCCTAATGGTACTGTTGAGATGTCAAAAGGACAAAGCCATGCAGGACGATGGTTATCCTGCCAGCTTTTCTGCATGGGCCATATAGGACCAATATTTCCATATGAGACCCATGCAGACCCCATATAGGTCCCATCTATTGCCCATGGAAATGCTTGCATAGACACACCCGCTTGATTCGGGATTATCCTTAAGTTTGTCTCTAGATTAGGCCTATTTGTTACCGGCGGCTTGCTTGATTCATAGCTTATAGTTAATGCTTATAAAACTTTAGTAGGCAGCAACACAGATACGAACAGTACAGCTATACTATGCGAAAATTATGACAAATTAATTATGAACAACACATTCAGTGATCATCCGAACTAAATATGCAACGTTACAGTTGAATTTTATACTGATTTAAAGACGGTTCCATAATATATAGTGGACCTGATTACTTATTAAAAAATATGCCAGCCCTGTTTTAGCGCGGACGTTGTTATTATGATATTTTCTAATGTCGTAGAAATGAAAAGCCTAGCTTGTATGAATTAAGCTATCATTATTATGTTATTATCGACATGCTTGTGATAGCGATGCATAAATAATTCAAGTTTATATTTTGTTAGATCAGTCAATTCTAGCACGTTGAGTGTTTAAAATGTGGTTTTCTAAGTATAAGTGCATATGGTAGACCAGTGGTCACCAACCTTTTTTCGGTTAGGAGACGCATAGCCAAGTTTAGCAACTTTTGGGAGCCGCAATGGTGTTAGGAGCACACACATTAGCCGCTAGCATTAATCATAATATATATAATATAATCATATTATATTTAAGGAAATAAACAAAATATTTAGCGTTAATCAGAATACATATCTAAGAAAATAAAACAATTCGTAGGCTTACTCATTTATTCGTCTTTAGATCTTGGCTACGAACTAGTCACTTGCTAGTGAGAAACCTGGTTCTGCATGTTGCAAACTAAAGATGCATATTGTGGACTCTAACTAGAGAGAGAAGTTCTTAGTTGACCCAGGAGATTCTCGGTTGTTATCCTGTTCTATTCTAATCAATTCTGTTTAAGGACTTATAAAGCACCTCTCACAGTACAACCTAATCAGAGTCGCTTCCTGTGCGAAGACCCCCTCGAAAATCTAAAGTCTTATAAGAGAACGGGCAGAAACAGCAGTGCCCCCAGATATACGATCACAGCACAACTTTGATTTCAGAATGTTCATAACTGAAAAAGTTTATTCTCATATAGGCCTATACGCTTATCCAAAAATGAAACAATTTTACTAGCCAGCATGCAGCAAACATTCCATATTAATTTTTTTATAGAGCAATTTATTTCGTCACATAGGAAATGTCATTTTCTAGAAAGCTCTGAAGAGCCGCCAAAGAACTTTTCGAGAGCCGCATGCGGCTCGCGAGCCGCGGGTTGGTGACCACTGTGGTAGACCGTGTATCCTATAATACAGCACTCACGAACAGCATGCTACTTTAGATTTAATAATCTCTTATGCTTCAACAAACGTTAGGCCTATATAAAGTAGGCTCATATGACATATGTGGCAAAAGTAGAATATGAAACAACTTTTGAAGTATGTGTCGAATGTGAGATCGAAAGCTGGTATTTTTCAGAAGAGTTCATTCATTCATTCATTCCAAAGATTTATATAGCGCCCCTTCAAGGTTACTACTCAGGAGCGCTCCCGACCCAACCCCGGCTGAAAAGGATGGTTTTAAGGCTAGAGTAAAACGCATCTGAATGAACTCTAGGCATTAATCGTAATACTAATGGAAGCCCATTCCATAAAATGAGACCCGCAACAGAGAAGGCGCGATGCTGTCTAAGAGCAGTTCGCGCACGGGGAACAAGAAGTTCACCATGTGTGGAGGAGCGGAGAGCTCTACGTCCCTGCACATCCAGAGTAGGGCGACAGAGCTCTTGTAAATACACAGGAACGGAACCTAAGAGGCACCGCCAGACCAAAGCAGAAAGCCGGTACACAATCCGCTGCGGGATAGAAAGAGTTAGGCTATAGTGTGTTCGTTCCATGTCGATAGCGTTAACCATTGTCATATTATTTCTAAGTAATTAATTAATGTTGGTGTCATCAACCAATATTACGAATTCAAACTGCTTGGCTACTGAAGGTAGTTATTTATGGTTCAATTATTAAGATAAGTCTAATTAATGACCCTAAGATCTGACCATGAAGAAACACTAAAGCGATGGTTTAAGGTCATTCTGCAGGTAGAGGCGGGATAACTACTGGGCGAGTGTAGAATACTGGACGGTGTTAAAGGCCTTAGAGAAATATAGTGATATTATGGTGGCCGGTGGCGCATAAGTTGGTAGCGAGAAGAGAGAGAGAAATAGAGAGAGAAAGAGAAAGAGAGAGGTCACGCAGCTGTGGTAGATCCAGTGGATCAGAAGGCATATCGGTCCGAGAAAAGTTGATCGATGGGAGGTTGGGTAAACGTAGGATATAAATAAATGTGAACTATTACTCTCTGAAGAAAGCGCGAGAGAACTGGCAAGATTGAGATTGGCCGAAAGTTCGCTGGAACAGCCGACTGTCTGTCTTGGCCGCAGCCTGCAGGAAAGATGATTGCGATCTTTCAGTGGACGAGTGGGCACGTACGAGACAAAAGAGCGTTGGATTGAAGAGGATCGCGAATGCCTAGGAATAAACAGAGGTTTCTGGATGAACTGTCAATGATGAGACGCCACTCGTTCTGGTTTACAGTCGATTCTATTTGCCTCGGACAGAAGGGCCATATTGTGGCCAAAGCAGAGCCCATCTTGGCTGGTGAAGAAGCTGGAAAAAGCCATTGTCATTGAGAGCGTCTCGGTTCGTTAGTATAGGTTTCTCCTCTAAGATCGGAAATTGTAATCTGGGTCTCCAACATCTTCCTCGCTCTCTAACTTACTGCTCTCTTCTGAAGATGGCTGTTTTCTGTCCTGAGGAGTGGGTACGGGAAGCTCGGGAAAGTGTGGCACCGGAGAGATTGATGAAGGTATTTCCGGTTTCGTGATAGCAGGTGCATTCTTGTGAGTCCGTCGTTTGGAAGAATCCACCCATCATCATTAACAATTTCCTGAGGGTCAGTGGGTTCTCGTCAAATTCTTGGGAACCAAACCTTATGGCTCTCTTTTTTCTCTGTGCCATCCTGCAACAGAGCAAACCAAAATTGTGAGCATAACAAAATAAATGTATTTCACCTATGACTAATGTGTAAGCCTTTCTCGCAATATATAATGTATTTGTTCAATAACATTGACAATTCTCAAAAATAGCAAAATTGAAAACTTTTATAACATGAAATGTCGCCTTCTAAGTAAGTATCAATGGAATACATACTTCTATCGCCGTGTTCCATTTAGTATAGACGGAATTGTGTAACAAATTTATATAGCGCTTCGATTTTGGAGGTCCGTGGAGTTTCAGTAGCGGCGACTTTTCTCGCAGTAAGTAATGAATCCAGCCTCATGCTGAGTGGTTCTATGAATTCTATTGAGAATACGTAATGAGATGATCTAGCATAATTCGATTGGAATTCATATGGAGCGTAAGTGATGTGAACCCATCCCATACAGAGGCTTTGGCGTGATCACAATAAAGATTAATGAGATTTGTCAATCTTCCTGACATTTTGCAGCAACATAGCTAGACTAAGCACAACCTCTTACGCTTTCAAATAACTATGCAACTTTACTCACAACACAAGGAAGAGTGTCCATCTAGGGGCCAAACAGCATTAGAAGTTTATTTCAACTTTTCAATTGTAATGGCAATTGCTAAAAGACTCTCAACTTCTTGCTGCAGCTGTTCAGCTTAGTTTGCCTATAGGATATGCAAATTTACAATTAGGCTATAGGATATGCAAATTTACAATTAGGCTATAGGACATGCAAATTTACAATTAGGCTATAGGATAAGCACATTTACAATTAGGCTATAGGATATGCAAATTTACAATTAAGCTATAAGATATGCAAATTTACAATTAGGCTATAGGATATGCATATTTACAATTAGGCTATAGGATATGCAAATTTACAATTAAGCTATAGGATATGTAAATTTACATTTAGGCTATAGGATATGCACATTTACAATTAGGCTATAGGATATGCAAATTTACAATTAGGCGAGGGCGTTGCGTTGGTCCATTTTTATGGGCCTTGTCTAGCCGAAGTGGCAGCAGTTCTAGCAGCAGAGTCTTGCTTAGATCGGCATAGACCGTGTATTGGCCTCCTGCTAAGGTAGCAGGCTTTTAATTGCTTCTTGGCTGTTGTCCCTCATTGTCTTCGCTGCCTATAGAATATTCAATGAGAGGTGGGCGGGCTGGCTCGTCTTCTAGGTACTAGCCTCCAGCTACAGGCGTGGTAGTAGTAGTAGCAGTAGTAGCAGTAGTAGCAGTAGTAGAAGTAGTAGTAGTAGTAGTAGTAGTAGTAGTAGTAGTAGTAGTAGTAGTAGTAGTAGTAGTAGTAGTAGTAGTAGTAGTAGTAGTAGTGGTAGTAGTGGTAGTAGTAGTGGTAGTGGTGGTTAGTGGTAGTAGTAGTAGTAGTAGTAGTAGTAGTAGTAGTAGTAGTAGTAGTAGTAGTAGTAGTAGTAGTAGTAGTAGTAGTAGTAGTAGTAGTAGTAGTAGTGGTAGTAGTAGTAGTAGCAGTAGTGCAGTAGTAGTAGTAGCAGTAGCAGTAGTAAGCAGCAGCAGCAGTAGCAGTAGTAGTAGTAGTAGTAGTAGCAGTAGTAGTGGCAGGTAGTAGCAGTAGTAGCAGTAGCAGTAGTAGTAG
The DNA here is from genome assembly GCA_020284085.1 of Aporrectodea caliginosa. Lineage (NCBI taxonomy): Eukaryota > Metazoa > Annelida > Clitellata > Crassiclitellata > Lumbricidae > Aporrectodea > Aporrectodea caliginosa. The sequence continues at coordinate 58,563 of JACEVL010000960.1, forward strand.
TAGCAGCAGCAGTAGTAGTAGCAGTAGTAGCAGTAGTAGCAGTAGTAGTAGTAGTAGTAGTAGTAGTAGTAGTAGTAGTAGTAGTAGTTGCAGTAGTAGTAGTAGTAGTAGTAGTAGTAGTAGTAGTAGTAGTAGTAGTAGTAGTAGTAGTAGTAGTAGTAGTAGTAGTAGTAGTAGTAGTAGTAGTAGTAGTAGTAGTAGTAGTAGTAGTAGTAGTAGTAGTAGTAGTAGTAGTAGTAGTAGTAGTAGTAGTAGGCTAGTCATTGTTTCTAAAGCGATCTTGAACTTAACCTTGGTATCTAGGTCAAAAACTTATAGTCGTATCATTGTATGGGTGCGGTGACCTTTGAACTGATCACTGCATACTTCAAAACTACCGTGAGATATTGACACTGAAGGATTTCAGCAGGCTCTCAGCTGTTGCTCTTTATGACGCTTGACCCAATATATATGTAGGGCAACATGCAGCGGTCAAGGCGACTGTTTGTAATGGGGTTCTACACACAACTATATAGCCTACGGGTAACTATCGAAGGTACGTTGAACTACAAAACAGGATACGATTTATAGATGCGGGATATTGCGCACATTACTAACTTTAGGCTATGATTTTCAAAAGAATACCTGCATCTAGGACAAACAGTTTCAAGGTCGGTCAGTAGTTAGCCTACTCCATAAATAATCTCAGCGCGCGTGGGAACCGCATTCGTGTCGCTGGTCACTGCGAACGGCACATATTGTTGGAGAGAGCTAACAGTTGTGAACACTAAACTACTTAACACTGCGCAGTAAGCCTTTTCATACTGCTTGATTTTCGGGAAAAATTAAACATTACGTTCTAATTTGATTCTAGATTCAGATTGTTTAAATGCATGTGCAAGACATGGGCCAAATGTTCGCTTCAAAGTTGCTAAGTAAATAAAGAAATGAAGTTTCTAAGGCCAATCAAATTTATCTCGGGCGAATCCATGCAATCCGCCCACACTTAATCAGGAATAACAGAACAATAATAACTGAAACAATCCTAAGTATTGAGTGCATCGATGATCGATTTGTGAATTAATTCATATGCAGTTAGGAAATGCGCCATAGCCTAGTAGCCCTATCGGGCTGGACTTTCAACTCATAGGTCGGCAGTGCCAGGGTAGAAAGGTCTTTGGAGATTGTTTACTCCACTTACGCCCTGAACACACTTGGCTATGCAATGAGCGCACATGCGCTGACAGTAGGCGACATCATCGGTGGAAGGAACATCCGCTGAGAAAGAGGAAGTAACCCTCGAGTGTTCCTTTCGTCTTCTTCTTGGTCTTTGTCCTTTTCTGTCTTCATCTCAAGTTATTTGAATCTGAATGAGGGCTTTCCATTTTCTGGACACGATGCATATGCGGGCTAGAAAAATGAAAAACTAACACTTCCTAACAACGGTAAATATCCGACGAAAACGCATAAAATTATGGCCTACGTCGGTATAGTGCATGAAAGCGACATTTGCCATATGTCTTGGCAAAGTCTATATAAATTGCATCATCATGGTTTACCTTATCACTTATAAAAGACTACAAATGTAGAAAAATACGATCATGCCCAATAGAAACACCCCTTCCCCAATTAAAACCCTTGCTAGAGTGTTTCCTGGCTACGTTCCTGACTGCAAGCACTGAGAAGGTTCCATCGTATCCACGAAAGTGTTACGTTGTCTTACGCGGATGCCATGATCCGAGTGCCGTGGTACTAAATGGTCCGTAAGAGTTCACGGTAAACCAACGGGAGCAACGGAGTCTAAGACTGACTAGGTCCTGTAAGACGTCATGCCGAAACCAAGCTGCAAGAAAGGCCGTTCGATCCATCCGCCGCCAGGAGTGATCTGCAAAATTGTCGAAATCTCTTGCAAGAGTCATAGCAAACTAGGAGCTATTGTCTGCGTTATCATCATCATCATCATCATCATCATCATCATCATCATCATCATCATCATCATCATCATCATCATCATCATCATCATCATCATCATCATTTACAGCGTTATTGTCATTGTCATCATCTTAATTATTATTTTACTTGTCATTTCATTCAATTGGTTTAGTTGGTTGAGGTTACGTGGTTCTTTTGGTATCAGGAAGAAAGAATGAATGAATTGAAACGCAGTACTGGGATGATCCATAGGCGCAAGCACCCTATGGGACCCGTGGGACGCGTCCCCAAACTTTCGGCTGCTTTTGACAATAGCATGTAGCAATGTAGAAGCAGAATGCAGCTTCTCAGCATTAAGGCGTGTCAAAACGTACTTATATATATATCAGCATGAGTCAAGAGCGTTTGAATCATTTAGCGATCTTGCATGTCCATTGTGACTCAATCGACAGCGTAAACGTCTCACAGATTACATGCGAGTTTGTTACAAAGTGCGAGTTACGTAAATTGATCTTTGGCGATATCAAGTGATTCTTGAGTCTTGACGTTCCTTTAGTATTTTCATGTATTGTTTTAATGTTTTACTTTTTTAATTTAACATTTCATAACTGTTATTTTCAGCAAATACAATCGTTGATCCTGCAGGCTGCTAATTAAATAATGTTCACACTAAAGCCGCTAAACTTAAGTCAGTAAGAATTCAGTGTAGAATGTTGCCGTATAGTTTCACTCTAAAACTTTACTTCGTCTCGCTTTTTGAAAATCCGACTATTGCTCGTAGTAGAGATCCATAAGGACATTTTCAATTTGTAATGTTGCGCCTGCGATCGATGTTCTTCCAAAACCTAAAATCTCAGTTTTCTCACATATTAAATAGTCAAATTTTCTCACAGATCGAGATGGCTAAAGTAGTTTATTTCGAAATCATCATTGAAAATTTCGAGGTAAACAAGACCACAAAATGTACTGCATTATTTTGGCGTCAAATGCTCATAATTGCGCCGGATTCTGTGGGAGCTTACGACTCTCATTACCCATAGTCTCTATGGACTTTTTGCCCTCAGCAGTCGCGGCTTCGCGCCCGTCTCGCTCGCAGTTCCACCACTCGGACGTTCAAGTGGGTCTCCCAACTTCTAGACCGTGGCTGCTCCCCTCACTGGGACTGCTGGGTGGTTTACTATCAAATGGGCGCAAATCAAAAGGGCGCAATCAAAAGGGCGCAATCAAACGGGCACATGTTTAAAAGGGCGACAATCGAAAGGGCGCATGTTTAAAAGGGCGAACAAAAGGGTACATGTTTAAAAGGGCGAACAGCAAAAGGGCGCATGTTTAAAAGGGCGAATGTAAATAAAGAACGTGTTCATTAGAGAGAAGAACAAACGGGCGAAATACGTAAGGGTTTAAAGTGACCATAGCGTAACGTAACTTTAAGTTATTATCTTAATTGAAAAGAATGAAACATGGCCATTTAAAAAAATTCTATTCCATAACACCATCAGCTCCATACCTCCTCATCCAACAGTTAGCGGGTACAGTTCAAGCGTTCCTTAACACGAGTGATTAAACAAGTTCGATTCAGCGTAATAATAATAATTATTATAAAGACGTAGATGCTGCTGATTACAGATTGGCTTCTTAATTAAGCTTGTAATTCAAGGTTGTGAGCAATGCCCCTTAAATAGTCCAGATTCGAACGTTTCCCATATTCAGCAACGAATCTTTTCAGCCGTTCAGCGCAGGCCTTATATTTCCTGTTTCCTGCGGATGTTGTCCAGCTACAAATTGTTCCATTTTAGTGCGTTTAAGCCCTGTTCCTTCTTCAGGGCCTCAATGAACTTCCAGATTGTAGGGTGGTAGACTGGTAGGCACCAAGAAGTTGACAAAATGCGCGATGCCAACTCTCGACTGAGTTGTTCGTCTTTGGGATGTTCTAGTCCCCGGCACCGCCGCCATCCGCCGCCGCCGCCAGTCGCTAAGCCCTTAAGTCGAAGTCAGTCGCTAAGGCTATCGACTGGACCCAGTCGCCCCCGCCGCCGCCCAAGCCGCCGCCGCCGCCGCCGCCGCCGCTAAACCCTCAAGTCGAAGTCAGTCGCTAAGCTATCGACTGCTATCGACTTTGTCCGCTTAATATATCAGCAGTTATTTATTTACTACCTTACTGCCTACCTAGGACTACTTTCTTACTTTACTAGATATACACTAACTTCCAAGTAATTCATATTTAGACTTACTATCAACCATAAAAGCCTAAGATACGTCGATGCTATCAACAGTCAGATTTTTCTGTCACGTTACCTAACGTGGCGCACTTCTTTAATTGAAAATGGCGTCTCTTCGATGCAAACGTTGCGTTGAAACTACGCTTTCTTCAGTGTCTTCAAACACGGTACAACTAAAGATGATGCCGGAAAAATTGATAATGTGTTTGCGAAATTAGGGAAAAATAGGCGAACTACTGTTAAGTCTGGGTAAGACATACCTACAATAGGGGCACGAATATAGGCAGACTTGAATGCTGCATGCAATAGTTTCTTATCCGATTTGAATGTAACGCGATAACGATTTCATAATTTTGTCTTGGTTGGTGTAGCCTATAGGCCAATATTTCCTCTTAATCTACCACCGCATTATTTGGCCACAAACCATGACGTGCAGCGAAACGTGACTTTACAGTACGCCGTAAAATGCATTTTATTGTTAGGTAACTAATAGACGTACCTGATTACACGAGAAGTCGTTAAGTCAGTCGATAAGCCTAAGCGACTTAGTCAGTCGATAAGCGAGTGACTTAGTCAAGTCAATCGCTAAGTCAGTCGCTAACTCTCCAAGTCAGTCGCTAACGCTTCTGTTAGCGACTCCGGGGACTAGGATGTTCGCCCTTTTAAACATGCGCCCTTTTGATGTTCGCCCTTTTAAACATGCGCCCATTTGATGTTCGCCCTTTTAAACATGCACCCATTTGATGTTCGCCCTTTTAAACATGCACCCATTTGATGTTCGCCCTTTTAAACATGCACCCATTTGATGTTCGCCCTTTTAAACATGCACCCATTTGATGTTCGCCCTTTTAAACATGCGTCCGTTTGATTGCGCCCTTTCGATTGCGCCCTTTTGATTTGCGCCCCTTTGATAGGATACGCTGCTGGGTGATGCCAGCCACTGGCACTGGCATACATGTATTTTCTTGTATAGGCCTATGTGATATAAATTTATATGAATTTTGACGTATCAGTAAACGAACCACGTACAAACCCAATTTGAGCATAATAGAGAAGCCAGAGATATATCTAGTTCCAGGACCCAGTATGGATGAATGGAAAGAATGGATTGCATAATTTGCATTAGAATAAAATTGATGTATAAATGGTTAAATGGGGTTTTTAAAGATTAGGCTAAATGTACTATGTTATTAATTTAAGGATAAAAAGAATATGGATTTGAGAATTCAAAAGATGAAATCCGTGTATACAATATATGGCCTACATCCGCTTCAATCTATGTCGAGCATCTAAAATACTGCAAACGTTCACATGATTCCTATAGATTTTGAATTTCATCGTTTTGGGGTCCACACTTCGTTTAGTTTTACCGAGAAAAAAATCATTTCATTATTGCCAAAAATAACTATAGTTTCCAATGACAATGTAAAATAGCTCATCATCCGTAAAGTTTGTGATTGGCTGCAAAAAGCAAAGTTGGTGTGCAGGTCCAGTAGGCTAAAACATTTGTACATAGTTGGTACTTGTCGCGTATAGGCCTACTCTACATTTTTAGAAAGGCTGTGACTAACGGACCGACAGGCGGTCCGCAAGTTTTGCGTTTAAGCAGTTTTATAGTGTTTTAGTGTGAACAAGCGTTTTTAATGTTAGGGTTGTGTCCAGTGTTTAATCTAGACGTTTCTGGGGGTAAAGTTTCCCCAGGATTGAATTTTGCCTCCCCAGAAAAATTAAAGAGAAGAAATTTTTGCCCCAGTAAAAATTAAAGACATGTAATTTGTAGAATATTGTCTTGAAAACTCTCGATACTACCCCCCGTCGAAAATTCTTCTTGGAAAAAGTCTTGTCACTACCCCCTCGAATATTGTTGGAAAATTGGTGTTACTACCCCCTTGAAAGTCCTTGGAAACTCTCGTTACTACCCCCTCGAAAATCCTTGGAAAACTGTCGTTACTTTTACCCCCCCTCGAAAATTCCCAGGAATAATTTTTAAACTCCATATTGGTAAACACTTGTCACCACCCCCGATCGTCAACTTTTATAATAAGCTGGATACCCCCAGAACCCTCGATTCCCCCCCGACAGCAAGGGGACTAGATTAAACACTGGGTTGTGTCAGGACAATGCACCTGTATATATATATATATATATATAAACATGATCTAGTTCAGCGGGCGGTCAGCGCCGCTTGTCTTACTCAAACATTGACTGAATGTAGCTTGTACTGGGCACGTGCTAATAGCGCGGGAAAGGTTAGAAATTGCCGATTACAGTGGATTTGAATAATGCAGTTGTCTTAATACAGTAGATAGGGCTGTATATTGAGAGTGAAGTGTTCAGAAATATAGTTGATTTATGTTGAATTTATGTTGACAAGGTACACTGAATTGAAGTGTTGAAGATAAAAGTTGATTTTCATCTCATTTGAAAGAGTAAGAAGAAATATTCAAAACGCAGAACGGTACTGCGATATTATTTTGTATTATCGACGCCGGTTGCGGCGGTTGGGCTAAGCAGTTACTTAGGCCTACTTATTTTTAACGGTGTCGATTTATCTATATCATGAGTTATTATATGTTAAAGCGTCACACTTACGTTTCATAAAACTGGTTAATCGAAATATTAATATAAATTTTTAGCACGTCTGCCTTATCAAGAGCTGAACGCGCGCAAATCAATGAACTTTTAGTCGTCAGTGAATTCGACCCAAAGAAATCTGGATCTCATAATAATCAGTCAATCGTTTGGCGCTACTTTGGTGCACTGCATTAGTTCTTTGCAGACGGAAAAACAGTTGTATTAGACAATGATCGACTTTATTGTCGGTGAGTGGTAGTACTGTGGAATGATAAGCATACACTGCTATTTGAATGACGTTAGTGGCCAAATAATTATGACAACAGAATTAAACTGTGTCATTATAACACGCCATTCAGTGCAACCAGTCCGCGGTCCGCTGCAGATTCTTCTGTTAACCCATTAAAGCATTACAAAATTGTTCAAGAACAAACACAAAGAGCTTAAAATAGGCCTAATAAGCAATTTTATTCATCAGGTGTTGAGATCTCATTACTCATTAGTATAAGAAATGAATGCTTGCCAGCCAAATTGGCATGACATTTTTGATTATTAGCCGTACGTAATCGTAATTACCATGTCAGAAGTCTACTTTAAGTTGGAAGTTGGTGGTTTTTCTGCCAAGTCGGGTCAAGTCGTTTTGACTCCAAGTTGTCGACTTCAAGTCGACCTCAAGTCACTTTAGGGTTAGGTCTAAGTGGGGTCAGATGGGCTGACCAAAGTGACTCCCAGGTCTAACGACACTAACCCTAACCCTGACCCTAACCGACCCTCACGACGCCTAACTTTACCCTAACCAAGGTAACTACTCATAAGTACTCCCAACTCCAGACCCAAGGAAATAGGTAAATTTTAAAATGTGCAGAAAATTAACAGGGTATAACATATGAAAAAATGTCTGCCCTGACGGGATTCGAACCTCAAACCTTTGAATTGACATTTCAGTACGCTAACCACTCGACTACGGAACACCACACACTCGCAATGAATAATTTTGGATCTAATTCTGCATGTGCAGTCTTCTTCGCCGCATACTTATTCATAGATTCAAACGTCTTTGCATCACGCATTGTAAGATTACTTAAATTAGTTGTCTCATACACTTTTTTCAATTTTCTAACTCGTTAAAACTAAAAAAAAACAACTTTTGCCCGACATAAATGATCTGACACGTGACTGGCGGCCCGCTAGTATTTCAAACTTGCGGGCCGCCTGGCGGTCCGCTAGTCACTTCGTTTTAGAAAATATGACACAATGCATATTTCCGCCCGAAGTAGCCTACACGTTTTGAAGCACCAGGATTAGATGCTAGAAATTAATAATTAATTCCACAAATTTAGCAACCGCTGAAGGTGTTAATCATAAGTAAATATAACATATTCAGACAAGCTTATCTCTTCTTTCTCTCTCTCTCTCTCTCTCTCTCTCTCTCTCTCTCTCTCTCTCTCTCTCTCTCTCTCTCTCTCTCTCTCTCTCTCTTGCTCTCTCTCTCTCCCCTCTCTCTCTGTGTCTCTCTGTGTGTCTCTCTATGTCTGTCTGTCTGTCTGTCTGTTTGTCTGTCTGTTTGTCTGTCTCTCTCTGACACACCCGCACGGGACTCAGCTCGAAGTCTAGGCTACTATTTAGAAGAGCTGCAGGATGTCAAATAGAGATTAAATACCCTAAGTGTCTTGATGAGAAAGATGCTGTTTATCTTTTCCAGTTTATTCTACATTTAACTTAAACACTAAAGAATTATGGCGACGGATTCCTCAGGCTACGATATAGAAGAAGTATCTCAACACTACGCCAAATATCGTCCACAATATTCACCAGACCTTTATGAAAAGATCCTCCAGTACCTCGACGACGGATTGGAGAGAAACGAAAGAAGAGGTCTGGCTGTGGACGTCGGTTGCGGTTGTGGTCACAGCACATTGATGTTGCCCAAACACTTCGAGACCGTGATTGGGATCGACAACAGCGAAACCCAACTGAAGGAGGCGCAGGCGGCCAGTGCAGAGTTCGGTAATGTCTTGTATAAGATGGGATCTGCGGAAAGCGTGAGTTCACTTGTGACCACGGAGACCGTTGACCTCGTTACAGTGGGCACGGCATTACACTGGTTCGAAATTGCAAGCTTCTACGAGGAATGTCTCAAGATTTTGAAACCAGAGGGAACCTTGGCTGTCTACGTATACAATATCCCTGTCTACGACAACCCTGAAGCTAACAGACATATACAGAGGGTGAGACCATTTTCTTCTTCTATTTGCGGAACATTGGCTATTTTTTAGATGACTGAGCATTTCCAACATAACCCTGAGAATAATCACGAAAAAACGATACACAATTATAAATAATAATTATTATGAACAACCCAACAATAGTAGCATTTGTAAATAACCATAGGCTATTATAAAACAACATAACTACACTGTACAGAGTCTGATATACGACTGACTTAAATATTTACTGAAAGTTCCAGACTGCCAACTGTCAACATTCTACAAAATTGCCAACAAATGTGCCATGTAGTTTACTCTTACGAACTGGTCTGTCTACAGGGCCGGTATCACGAAATAGAGTATCCGTCCTAGGACTATCCGGGGGGATGAATGAATTTATCCCCCGGATGGACTATACCGGTATAGAGTATCCGGGGGGATAAACCATTTCTATCCCCCATCGTGTCAAATCATCCCCCGGGGATAAAAATGCACAGGTATACGGTATTAATTTTTTAATGCTTATGATTTATGAATATATATTTTAGTCAAAATCCAAAGCCATAAATATTTAGAGCAACTGACTGTAGGTGAGCTTTCTAGTTCAAAAGTCCATTTTTAAATGTTCACTTTGAAGCACTGTTCCACTAAAGTGAATGCGCTCTTTCAGATCATAGGCCTAAATTCAGTTCACCTGCTTAACGGCTCTATGAGGCGAATAATTTTAGACGTATTGAATATAGAACTGACAATAAGCAGTGCACACCACATTTCATTAGTTAATCATGCTTTTAAAATTCATTCTTAATGTTTGCTGCTTTGACTGTACTTTTGTGCAAAAGTTGTTCAAGTCAGCCTGTTTCCCTTTTGCGTATAAATCTTTTCACTCAGTGACACCACTATGGCATTGCACTGCGGACCATTCCCACTTGAGCGCCACTGATCGGTGTGCACTGCGAGAGGCACTATATAAATTGATAGTTACAATACAATACCTGAGCCACTCTTCTAGTGGCGTGAGGGCATTGCTTCCATAGGTCCCGAGGAGATTTTCATCTGGTCTGAACTCTTCCATCTCCGAAGTTCGTGTCGTTTAAAAGAAGGGAGACAAATGACTGCTGATATCCTTTAATTTAGGAAGGCGGTTTCCACTGCATTTAGGTTTAAGGGTACAAATAGCTATGACAAAATCAGTAGGTCCAAGGCCAGAGCCTTGCACTATGCTGGCATTAATGGTACAGAGGGGAGAGATTTCACCCCCAAATTTAGTACAATGCTGACGCTCGTGCAAGAGAGCAAGTATCCAGTTGTACAAAAAATCCGGAATGGGTTGAGCTGCTAGTTGATCAGCTAGGTGTTTGTGTCTAACCGTGTCGAAAGCCTTACTAAAATCAAGAGACAGGAGCCTAACATCCGGCCGGATACTTCATTTCGCTAAGGGGATATAATTCTAATGGGAGACACTCTATTTCGTGACACCGGCCCTAGACCAAATGGCGCCCCAAGGAAAGCATACATTTGGCGCCCTCTTATAAGTGGGGACTCCACGGTCTACCCCACGTCACAACCCAATGCGGAACCAGCCAGAACATTACCCTCAACTGAGTTATTTATTATTTTCTGTTATTAGTAGGCCTCGGGTGCTCACAACTGTAAGGTAAAAAACAAGGGGAGCACTACATAAGGCAGAAAATCAAAAGGCAGAAATTCAAAAGGCAGAAAATCAAGAGGCAGAAAATCAAAAGGCAGAAGAATAATAAGGTAGAAAAATCAAAAGGCAGAAAAATCAAAAGGCAGAAAATCAAAAGGCAGAAAAATCAAAAGGCAGAAAAATCAAAAGGCAGAAAATCAAACGGCAGTTACTTGCATTAAACAAACAATAATCTGACACACACACATAGATGGAAAGATTCTGAAGGGGCCGTCAGAAGATCACTGTCACGATGTCAGTCGGGGACGTGTTGATGCACTCATCGTCCGTCATAACCTCCTTCAAGAGGCCGACACTGTTCTCATCCCGTGCGGTCACTGTGCCTGCGCCGCTTGTGTAAATCGGCTGATGGCTGTGCCTGTGACACGTGGCGCAAACCACGTCTGCCCTGTGTGTCGTAGTGTTTATCGTGACATATGTAAGCTCCACTTTGCCGCCTAAATATAAATGCACAATTACTTTCAACCTGCTGAAACTGATTAATCGGTTTACCATCGAACATCGAACATTATAACATTACAGGCCGATTTTTGTATGTTTTGAAATAGTTGGTGAATCAGGACATTTATAACGCTAATAATCGCTTTATATTTTTTGTGTTGTAACACTACGGATGAAATATTGAGTTTGATATGCAACATCTTCATGAGTTTCTGCCTTTTGATTTTTCTGCCTTTAGATTTTTCTGCCTTTTGATTTTCTGCCTTTTGATTTTTCCGCCTTTTGATTTTCTGCCTTTTGATTTTTCTGCCTTTTGATTTTCTGCCTTTTGATTTTCTGCCTTTTGAATTTCTGCCTTTTGATTTTCTGCCTTATGTAGTAGACCCAAAACAAGAAACAGAAGTTAGTATCAAAAAGGAAAGAAGATGGCTTTCTAACTATTTCAACAAAACTTAAACTACTTTAGCTGTCATCAGCTAGTAATTCGTTTGTAATAGGCCTATACTAATATTGCACGTAGATCTACTGGCTTAAATTCCTTTAAACTGTATTGTGTTTTGGTAAACTAAAACCTAATGGAGTAAAACTACAAGTAGAAAAAGATTTCTGATTACTTCAAAAATAATTTCGTCAATAAAATTATATTTTTTTGTCTTTTCGAGTAATTCGAATTTTCGGTAATTCGAAGTGTTTTGCTGTTTACAATTCTCAAAACAATTCAAATTATCCAGGACATATGTTTTCACATGATTTTTAATTGAAATTTTAATTTTATAAGATCAAAACTATAAATTGATTTAGATATATTTAAGAAAACTGTTACTAAAATTTAAATGTAGGCCTACAATTTTTTTTACAGATAATTAACTTAACTAATACAACTTCGATGTTTGCTCGTCAGTCAACAAATAAAGATAAGCCTACCTGGATTAAACACATGGCTAGGCGCCGACTTTTGCTTGTCTCTCTGTGCATGGGATCTACCCAGGGAAAAAAATTATATTCTACATTGCCATAGGTGAGTTTTAGCGCATTTTTGGAGAAAAAATTGTTTTTTTGTCAAGGGTTACGTGGTTAGAAAAAGTATTTGAAACGCACTTGATGGTGACTGACAGTTTTGCAACCTTACTGCTTAGCCTATATGTGAAATTGCTGGAATTTACTGTAAAAATTTGAATTTAATGTCCGAGTTTTTCTGGATGCGACGCACCCACTGAACTTCTCTGCAGGTGCATTCGCACCCAAGGCTTCCAGAGAGTCGGCGACTATGACTACTACCATGTTTCTTCCATTTTGGTGTTTTCAGTCAAAAGAAATATGTCACTGTGTCAGCATCAGATTTGCGGACGGTCAGAACTTACAGACATAAACTACAGACACGCATGAATCCGCGGCATGATATAATTGAATTTTAATGGTTAGCCTACAATAAAATATCTGCTGTGTTGAAATTGAATTAGGCCTAGGCTACTTGAAAAGGTGCAATGAAATAAATAATTATTTAAAATTTGTTCTATAGGGCCTAATCGAAAGTGTAGAATTCAAATGAAAATAATCATTGTAATTGAAAACTGGCTAAAAAGAGAAAACACAAAACTGTTAACACATTTTTTTTGAAAATGGCGCCCACTAGATTTTGGCGCCCCAGGCAACTGCCTGCTTTGCCTGTGCCTAAGGCCGGCCCTGTCTGTCTACTTGCGTGAATACTCAAATGGCAAAATCCTGCTACTGTTTCAGAATACGTCTGTGCATATGTATTTCAGCAGGATGTGGTAGGAATTTTGCTGCAAGAACTAGTTGAATTAACATGTTTTTCTAGGTTCGGATGAAAATGGTTTTCTTTCAAAAATTTAAACATAAATGTACCAATCTGCAACTTAGGCTAGTAGTAAATCAAGTGGCAATATTATTAGCTGATTGGTTGGAGCGCTTGGCCTGCAGCGTGAAGAGTAGTCCTACAGATAAGAGCCTCCCCCGATGCGATAACTGTATAAGGACCTTGAACAAATCTTTAGCACACTATTCCTCGGCGCAATCGATGATCTGTCCTATGGTCGTCTGCGAATTTATATCCTTGGAAAGTAGGGCATATGCATTGTTCTGGGAAATAAAAGTGTTGTCAGTTGTCAGTAGGGCAACTTCTTAGGCGCCATGCAACTTTAGACGATACTTGGAAACGTTCACAGTGCCACTATCAATTCACCAGCAATCAGTCCCCGCGATCGCTGCACTCAAACTCCGATACAACATAGCTTCCAGAATGCATCATTTGCGTAATCCCAACAGCACTTGGACAACCTTGATGCGAATAGTTACTGTTGCCAGACGTGCGGGAAAAGGAGGAGTTCGGTATCATGTCCTCTATCCGGCAGGCAAAGCTAAAAACCTGAAAAAGTTCGACTTTTGTATGATTATTGTATTAGGCTACTGGAAATTAGTTCATGGCAGTTTTTAATTACACACACGCATGTTGTCCCTAAGTTCCCCTCGGGCCCTAACGGACCAACAGTCCAATCTACTGACTTAGTTATTTTATTTCAGCTCTATTTCTTCCAGAAGTTTGTAGTCCATGATCTGAGTAATGTTACAAACAAGCCGTCTATGGACTGTCTTTAAGAAATTAAGATTCTATGGTCAAACTGCAAATTTTTATTCAAAAGGTTTTGCAATGTGACTTCGCTCCTTGGTTACTTAAGAGACCCCTTGACTCCGGAGTTAAGAATTCAGTGCATCCTCCTTTGTCCTCCTTTCCGGCTTTCTGTGTCCCACTTAGGCTATCCATTCCATGTAGGCCTATCTGGCAATCCTACCAAAAGTAGGCCGACATCAAAACTCATACCAAAAAAAAGGCCTAGAACAGTTTGTGTGATTTTTTTATATGAAACGCCTAAACATAATTTTGTGAACGAAGATTTTTACAGAGGTTTTTAAGGACTACTGGCAGCAAGGTTTGGACAACGTCTTCAACGGCTACACATATCCGTGGGCTCTTCTACCGCAGTTCTTCGACCAGTGTGTTAGGTAGGTTGCACTTCGTTAGCACCCGATCTCTTTTGGAAGACACTTAAAAACACTCAGACTGAAAATATTTCGCTGATTCGATTATAATTTTATAGTTACCAAGGATATTTCGACGACATTTTTTCAGTAAACAATCCTCGAATAAACCAGGATTTTGGCCTATAATTAACGTGAGTCCTAACATTTCAAGGCCATGGCCCATTTACACCGAAGTTTCGTTTCGTTCTTGACCACCATTTTGGAGATTATCTGATCTTGTGCAATGACGCCAACAATTCGTCAGACATGTTTTCTAATGTGATGTTGCATATTATATTCATTTATTTCATTCATTCATTCGTTCGTCAGTTCGTTCAGAGGACTTATATACATAGCGCTAAACGCTTGAACAGTCCTTTCTCATATCCAAGCTCTCACATGCTGTCCTCTGTTGTCGATCGCAAGTCTTGCTATGATCATATGAATCCTTTATAACACAAAGAAAACATAATTATGATGATAGACCTAATGACAATGTTGTCGAAGTTTTGCAAATCATTTCATTTTTCTCACGAACGTAACAAACACTCACAATAGCATTGTTTTCGAATCAGGGATGACTCCATGTCATTGACACTGACCAGCAATCTCAGAGAAGTGATCGGGTTGATCAAGACCCTTCCGGAGTATGTTTTCTACAAGCGTGATCACCCGGAACATCCCGACGATGTGGACTTACTTCTTGAAAGGTAGAACTACGAATTTTCAATATTTGCAGGAAAAAGAGAGATACGAAGTAATGAATAAATAGACATAATTATTAGCCTGTTGTTTAGCACATCTCCTTTCTTCACTCCTATATTCTTCTACTCTTCTAACTTCAAGTCATGTCAACTGGATCCTGCTGTCAGACGATCTGTGCTCCTCCATTTTTATCTCGATGGTCAATGCTTTCATCTGCTCGCGCATCGATTACCGCAACTCGCTACTTGTTGGTCTTCCAAAATCTCGCCTGTCACCTCTTGCATGTATGTATGCATGTATGCTCAACAGCACTAAATCCAAAGATCAGGGCAATACTATCCACTGAGGTTGGAAATCTAATTAAGCAAATACAAAGTTCATTTTTGATGAGTTTGTATAAAGCACACAAAGGCCCAGAGTAATGACAATAGCAATTATAACTAATTAAGTGTATCCAATCAATAATCTGTCTGTGGACTATTCGGCCCTTCTTGAAGCCTTCGAAACCAATGGCTGAGTCCTACAGAGGTCACGAGTAACGCTTAGCTTCGTCTTATAAGGCTTTTTCTTTTTAATCTAATTTAATATAATTACTTAGAGGACATAATATTTGGCGTACAATCCTGATCGAAGTTTTAACTCATTTTGAACTCAGAAACCCACCTATAGTCAGATAGCGTAGCATTATTATCTTGCGCCGTCAGTTGATGCCTTCTGCGGACATACAGAAGTTATTACTATTAATAAATATATTGATAAACAACAGCATGAGTTACATAAGGAACAAAATCTTAGTAAAACGTACCTTGACCTAAACTTTCTCAAAGTCTTATTGAATTCAACTCAATTCAATTCAACACTTTTATTGACACCAAGTACCAAATTCTTCGCAAAACAAATCTAGCAGTACATAATCACTTCAGTCCAATTATCAATTATAGATACAGCAAAGTTGTCTACCATGACACAATCGGTTTCCTAGTGTCAAAGGGTTATCCCTAAAGGAGCACTAATGCTCCGCTGCCAGAGAGCCCCATTTTCCTTAATTTTCTAAGTAGGCCTATAGGTAGAACAGATGAAGTGTTAGCTTATACGAAAGCTCTTTTTCTATATAGCACACAGTACAGACAGGATATCTAACCTCCCACAGACATATATAACACGACCTGTGTCCAGCTAACTCATGGACTGAAATAATTATTATTTATCGAGGTATGCATCCCGTAAGGAAAAGCTATCCAAATGCCCGTTACTTTATGCTATTTGTGCTTCAGCCGAAATATCTTTCGATCAGAGAGACATACATTCAGCTTCTGTCTCCCTCTCTATGGTCTCTTGACAAAGAGATCTTGATCTTCATACACGGTCTACTGATGACAACAACAGCAGTGCTTTGGCTACGTGCTGCCGCCGTTTGTGTCAAACGCTCTATGAGTGTATCACTCTTGGTCATGTTTTCCGTATATTATTTGGTTGGACTAAGTCTGAAGCAGACACAAAGAAGGAGTTTAGGAAGCGCCATCGAAGCGAACCAGACTCATCCTTAAAATGGACGCGGAAAGATTAACGGACCGAACAAGGACGAAGGGATTATCCTCCGTCTGTCTGACGATAGCTGTCGTTAGACCAGGTATCTCCGCTGCTGCTGTTGGTCGGCCCTGGTTACCAGCTAACACTAAGCCTGCCTTTAATACGGGCGAGATAAAGCAAGGAAGGGTGGTAAAGAAGAGAGACATACGAACATACAGACAGATAGGAAGGCAGACAGGGTAGGAGGAAGGCGGACAGGCAGATAAACAGACAGTCGGGCAAGAAGGCAGACAGACAGGAAGGAGGGAAGATAGAGATACAGACATACATGTACAATTGTACATACAGGTTAAAGGGAAGAAAAAACGGCAGACTGCCTGTTCTCCTGCTATGCCAACTGTCAGGAAAGCAGGCAGTCAGTCAAGGAGGAAGGGAGGCAGACAGACGGACAAGATGTCATGCAAGCAAGCAGACAAGGAGGAAGGCATGCAGACAGACAGACAAACAGACAAGCATTCAGTCGAGGAGGAAGAGAAGCAGATAACCGGACGGACAAGAAGGCACGCAAGCAAGCAGACAAGGAGGAAGGCATGCAGACAGACAGACAGAGGAAGGGAGGCAGACAGACGGACGGACAAGAAGGCACCCAAGCAAGCAGACAAGGAGGAAGGCATGCAGACAGACAGACAGGAGGAAGGGAGGCAGACAGACGGACGGACAAGAAGGCACCCAAGCAAGCAGACAAGGAGGAAGGCATGCAGACAGACAGACACACAGACAAGCAGTCAGTCAAGGATGAAGGGAGGCAGGCAGCAGGATAGGAGAAGGAACGAAGACAGAAAGACACACAGACAAACAGTCAGTCAAGGAGGTAGGTAGACAGACAGGTATACAGACAGAGAAGTTCGAATATTGCCGACAAGTATTCAGTAGATTTTGTTCTGATTTTCTCGTGACATGCAATAGTTGGCATCGTCGCAATCAGACCTACAGTCAACCGAGTCCCCGGTCCCCTCTATGTTTGCATGTCGGCCTTGGTTTCCCTTAACGTTATTAGTCCTGAAGGACTGTTAAGCACCATCCTCTTATGAAAACCACAAATATCACTATCATCATTTATGTACAGCATCACGATAACGATGATAACGACAACGACGACGACAGCAACAATGATGATCTTTGTTGTCGTCATCTGCAGTTTTATTATCGTCGTCGCTATCGTGACCATTGTTCTGGAGTTTTATCGCCACTGTCGTGGATGCACTTCTCAACCGATGAATCGGGACACAGAGTTAGAGAATGGACACTCCAATTATTTCGGACAAAGTTCGTGAGTTGGCACATTAGAGAACAACATTCTGGAGGGTTCCTGTAGGTACTAGACCTGGCACTATTGAACTGAAATCAGGATTTAAGAATTGTATGGTTAGGGCATAATTATTCATGCACCATGCTTCTTATGTACAATTGCAAGATTGTCGTTATTTGGAAGGTTGTGTCCTCAAGCCATCAACATGGACGCCTGAGGACGGAATTTTGCTGAAACTAGATATGGAAAATGTTGAAACTGGAAATAGTTGTCCAGGTCAAATACTGGAAGCCAATTGAGGGGCAGCTATGGTGGAGCAGGAAATACTTGAGTGGAAAAACTGATAGCTGCAAACTGGAAATGTTCAACTAGGGAAGGAACGCAAATGTTTTCCAGTTGTGTGTCAGATGCCGAGTTCGTTCATCTGGCATCCAGTCCTTGATGGACAGACTGGACCTGTCTCTCCGCAGACGAGGAAGTATCCGTTCTCATCGTGGATCCCGGTTGGCCAGCGACTTCCGGTGTCCGGCTGTGGACGGTGTGAATTCCAGTCTTCCAGAGAGGAAATGCACTTTTCAGATGCAGCCTCACGACGCCCTGGATTATTCGATTTCCGATTGAGACGAGCACTTCTACAGAAATCAATAAGAACGGATCGATTGATCAATTTATCCTATTAAGTATCAACTCTCTATCAGGCATAATTTCTTCTTTATCTTCCTGCCTGTAATCATACCTCCATTGCTGCCTGCGTGCTGGTCTGTTTTTCTGTCTGCCTCTTACCTGTTTGTCTCTCTGCCTCCCTCCCTCCGTCTATTTGTCCGTCTGCCTATCTTAATGTTCAGTCAATCGCTTGTAACTCACCTTTTATGGCAGGCGATGAAGAACGTTAGGAGAGAAACTCCAATCAAAACACCGAACAGCAAGCCAACAAATACAGCGACAAAAATTCCTGAAAAGAGAAGAAACCCAGGTGACTAACAGACCATTATGCAGATTCAGTAAGCCATCAGCGTGTTTCAGATAAAAAAAATCGAAAATGGAAAGGCTAATATATAGCCTACTCCACATACGGTACACAGACCATAAAGGTTAAAGTGATCTAGATATCTAGAGTTTAAAATCCCAAATAAACCACTATAATAGGAGACTTCCGTTTGTGACTTTCGGAGAATATGCGTTTCTTGAAGTAAATACAAAAGCAATGAAGAAAACAAGTTACATTTTTACAATATATAACCATAACCATAACCATCATTTTATTGTAGCCAAACAGGTATTACACAGATGATATTACATACAAGTATTTCGAGTGGTTACAACAGAGGGACCAGAAGGGACCTTGGTCCCACTAAGTAGGGCCCCCTAATTATCAGTTTCAGTATTGGATGGCGATTAGTTAAACAATAACAGTTGCAGTTTTACAATTTGACATATATAGGCCTATATTATCTTAAATTAAAAAGACAGAAATCGAAATTTCCAAATTTCTACGAAATATTGAGTTACCCGCTGAATAGAGAACCGTGCTCGAATTCAGATTGATGCTGGCTGAAGATGGTAACCCATCTGAAACAATAAAACGATATATGCATGCGAGGTCCTTGTACGGCGCTATAAATGCCATATACATACATACATACATACATACACACACATACATACATACATACATACATACATACATACATACATACATACATACATACATACATACATACATACATACATACATACATACATACATACATACATACTTACATACATAGTCCATACATACGTACGTACATACATACATACGTACATACATAGTACATACACATACATACGTACGTACGTACATACATACATACATACATACATACATACATACATACATACATACATACATACATACATACATACATCCATACATATATACATATATACACGTATACAGCTTCAGCCGAACACCTTGCAAGAGACTCGGTCCTCGGGATTATTGGTGACAGAGTCGTTTAGCAAATTGGCGATTAATGCACTGGTTTACTAAGCGAAGTGTGTGCAAATAATTATAACGGTTGAGAGCAGACGAACTCGGTTGGGCGGGCAAATATTGATGAGAGAATCTCAACCTTAGGCGTTATTCATGATTAAGTTTGTACCCTGGTATGTGAATTTGAATGGCCATTTGCACAGAGTATAATTATTGTCTACATATTCATACACCTTGTATTATAAAGTCTTCATTGAACAACGTCCGCTTGTAATTCTTATTACACGCACGAT
Source organism: Aporrectodea caliginosa (assembly GCA_020284085.1). NCBI lineage: Eukaryota > Metazoa > Annelida > Clitellata > Crassiclitellata > Lumbricidae > Aporrectodea > Aporrectodea caliginosa. Next base: position 78,477 of record JACEVL010000960.1, read on the forward strand.
ACTTTATTGTACATCCAAGACATCAACTGCTCTTTCTTTATTCTCATTTTCTGCAGAGTTGAGTATCATAGGATGATGAGCTGCATCGACCTACATACAAATGTACAGTGAGTTTATTTTTCAGCCTGTGACTTATGAGAGCGTCCATGTTACAAGGTTTGCATTTTTACAGCGAGCATGGTGCTGTTTGTATCGTTGTTCCACTTTCTTAATCTATAGGCCTGTCACCAGTTCTTCCAGCTGTTTGACTGTCATTATTATTAATTTATTAATATTATTGCATTAGTGTTAATATTATTAGTATTATTAGTATTATTGTTAGCCTATAATTATTATGCTTATTATTGATTTATTGTTATTAGTATTACTATTATTATTTTTACTCGAGGTATCAAGGATCCCTCGGGATTAAAAAAAAATTGCTATTAGGAGCAGGAAATTTGTCTGGAGGGTCAGGCCTCGTCTTCGGGGTTTGTAGGAAAGGTGCCGTTGAATGCGAACAAGTTATTATTATTATTATTATTATTATTATTATTATTATTATTATTATTATTATTATTATTATTATTATTATTATTATTATTATTATTATTATTATTATTATTACTAATTTTTTTATTACGACTTATTATTATCATTATTAATCTTACTAGCGATGTATTAACCACCATGATTTGCTCAAAAGATTCTCCAATCTGAGGCGAACGCTTCGGAGAGATGCGATCACTCAAGTACCTTTCCTTATGTTCTAGAACTGTGCGTTGGCAATTTGGCATTGTATAAGCTTAAATCGATGTTTGTGTATAGTTGTGCTTTACCAATGGTGCAGTTGTCAATGGTGCCAAACCAGGTGTTGCTCTGGCAGACGATGTGCCATGTCTGTGACGTAAAGTTGCAGGAGATGGTTGCCTTGACGTTCGTTCTGCTCAGCCAGGCTCCTCTTGGAACCAGCGGATCACCGCATCCAGTTGCTGGTCAAAGATAAAAGACACATGTTGACCCAGTTAGCTACATTGGTAAGAGCGTTGGCTGCGCGTCTCATGCGCCTCTGTGAAAGAGATCATGCGGATCGCGGTTCGCTTTCCGATGCTAGCTTATTTAAGAGATTTCAATCTCGGGCTAGCACGGTCCTTACATGTACACGGGGACCTAAAATGGCGTGGCGTCCATTCAAACGGGCGAGCGGTGGCGAAGGATCTCACCTGATCAATTCATTGAAAAATGAGCAGGGTCATTGAGGCCATAATTATACGGTCGCTATAGAAAAACGCGAACATTTACATTTACATTCACTGCTAATAACCGTCATAGTTTCATAAACGCCCATATATACAGCATACAAACAACGATTTAGAAATATCTTAAATAATCCCGGTCATATCCTTCATTACCTACTACCCCCTGTCCTATATACTGGTCATGATTTGCGCCCACGCTCACATAACCGTGTTCTTTCTAGATTTGATTCCCTGACCAGGCGTGGTTTCCTGGCTAGGATGTTGTACAGCTAAGCCATATAGTGTTTTTTAGTTTACTATTTACTAACTTTTTCGCTACTATTTGATAACTTTGTATAACTTTGTATGTACAGCGCCGTGCGTTTGCCAGCGTTTAATAAAGAACACACTTACTTACTTACATATAAAATATTCGCCAGATGGTGCCAGATCATTGTACATTCCTCAGACAATTATTTTCATCCAATAGTTTCCATATAAGGTGGGCTTCAGCACGAAGTATTCCTACCTTGATTTTTCTTATCTAGATAAAATTTGCATCGTTTAACTGAATATATGTAAGTAGGTAGGTAGGTAGCCTGACTCTCTGGATTTTGACCCCCTGCCTATCGATTCTGTTTTGATTAAGCGCCTGTGAATAAGCTGGTTCCCGCGACTTCGCTTTTGTGGGCGCTGTAGAAATCTCGAGTTTACGATTACGATTAGGTAAGTAAGTAAGTAAGTGAGTGAGTAAGTAAGTAAGTAAGTAATTATATTCTTTATTGCACCAGCTGCCAGACCTCACCCTGGTGTATAGGCCTACGTACAACTTAAATAGCAATAAATATGTATCAGATTAAATTACATAAATATATATTCGACGTCAACATAGTGCTTCTATAATAGTTGACACACAGCCCTGCACATAGACAGGAGGATGAGTCGCATATGAAGAGACAAAGACCGTCAGACAGGCCAGAGAATAGGAAGTGGATTTAAAAGAATTGGCACGAACAGAAATTAGGATAGGAAGGAAGTTATTAACCGAAAAACGGAGAGACAGAGAAAGAGGCAGACAAACAAACAGACAGATAGACGACCAGTTGAAGGGAACGATAGTGAGGCGCATCGATTTCATTAACTTCCCTTCCTCAATTTCTGATCCGATTTCTGTTTGCCCTTCGATATTGCACTCACGCAAATATAGGGCCTAGTCATACCCGACCTCTATTCAATACATAGGCGCATATCAACTTTTCTCCCGGTTTAAGTGCATCGATGTGCAAGCAGAGAAAATTGTTATCGCTAATTTTCGAATTGAAAGTATACAACGTGGGTATTTTAAGGTAAACATCTACTAAGATATACACAAAGGTATAAAGATACATAATACAAAGATAAACATTCTGGGTAAAATAAATAAAGGGACTTGAGTTGAACATAAAGGTTTGTACACTACATCCTCGCATGTTGGCGATGTTCTGGGTGCATGCTCGAGTTCTCTCTACGCCCTGAGAATGTTAAAGGCCCATGGTCTACCCACTCGGGCCCTCCACACTGTCGCTGGTGCAACAACTGTTGCAAAACTTCTGTATGCGGCTCCGGCGTGGTGGGGATTCACTACTGCCGACGATCGGGCCCGCGTGGAGAGATTCCTAGCTCGGATGCGAAGATCGGGTTATCTTCCGCTGGACTCACGGGGGCTGCGGCGATGGTGGGCGACGCAGAAGACGGACTACTACGATCGGTTGTCCGATTCAGGACTCATGTGCTCCGTCCGATCTTCCCTCCAACTGTTGTCCGCCACCATGACCTTCGACCCAGACCACATGACTTTGTGCTACCGCTTAAAGATGACATAAATTACATCCCAAGGATTTTATTTAGAAGTTTGATGTTGCCCCGTTGAACAAGTCGCCCTTTGCTGGAACAGATATTTCAAAACTATTAATTATTTCCATTCTTCTTTTTATCTGGCTATACCACTTTCTGTAATGGGTTGCGGTGTGTCAACCTAGTGATTCATTATTAAACGAATATATATATATATACTAATGTACACTTGTACAGTTTAACTGTGGATTTAATAGACGGCTAAGATGGTCGAACACGCGATTCATCAGTTGATTCATTATCTAATGCTGTACATGATCTATCGTAGGCCTACATATCATAATATATTATGTACAATGACATATCTCAATTAAGAAGAATTTGAAAAAGAATTCGAAGAAGACGACAAGAATTTGAAGACGATGGATAAGGAATGGAGAAAGAGAAGGAGGAGGAGGAGAAGAAGAGGGAGAAGTAGAAATAGGAGGGGAGAAGAAGGAGAAGGAGGAAAATAAGGTGAATGAAGAGAAGGAGAAAAAGAACGTGTAGAAGAAGGAGAAGGAGATAATGAGGAGAATGAGGATGAGGAGAAATAGATGGACGAGGGAGCAGTCGAAGAAGAAGACTGACAACAATAATTGTGACAGTGATGATGATGATGATGATGATGATGATGATGATGATGGTGATGATGATGATGATGATGATGATGATGATGATGATGATGATGATTATGATGATGATGATGATGATGATGATGATGATGATGATGATGATGATGATGATGATGATGATGATGATGATGATGATGATGATGATGATGGCGTGCTCTACAGAGGCGTTACATAAATATCCTGACGTGTACGACAGCGACGATACGCTGACCAGTACGTTTACCTTCGTACTTGAGTAGGAAGTAGATCTGTTCGTCAGTGAATCGGATGTTGGCTATTACGATCTCCACCCTCGGCGACTGTGACAGATAGACGTGCCGTTCCCTCGTCCGCCCTCCGCAGACGGTGAACTCTGACGGAAGGGAATTCTCGCGAATCTTGGCGTAGACGTGGCAGGTGTTGCGAGGCTCCGGATAGCGCGTCGCCACCCCGAAGTCGACCAGGGTGATGTTGATGGTTCGCCCTCGTGTGACGCTAATCACCCAGGGACAGCGGGTCGATCCAAAACCGTACTCGTCCGTGACGATGCTGGCCAGGTACCCAGTCTCGTCGGTCACTGGCAGGCCGCCGAGATGGTGGCAAGGGAAGGGAGATCGAGTCTGAACTGTACAGCGTAACGTTATTCAGAGTATTTTTTATGCATCTATTATATCACGACACTTAACACAACGCTTTTATGTAACACTCAAATCATCTGTTGCACTCGTTACCAGCTGACTGTTCTGAACAAGTTCGCATTAAGACAGATGGAAAATGTTTGTATAGAACAGAGTCAACTTTTCTCTCTCTGTATAAGTTATATATCGCCGTTATATTGTTTATAATACACTACCATGCGTGTCCATATAGACACAGCCAAGCAAATACCAATACCGCATGCGTACGTACATATACATAAATAGTTAGTGAGTAAGTTATTTAGACATTTAACATCGCGTCTCTATAGCACCTGTAGCCTCGAGTATTTTCTGTCGTTGGTCTAACTGTTTGTCTGGAGTTGCGACTCCTAACTATTATAGGGATTCTTCTTATACATTCTACAGAAGACTATAAGGTTTGTCCTTTTCCGCCGGCGTTGAGTCGGAGGCGCCTCTGCGTGAGTAGGCTAGAAATCTTGAAGGGCGCTTTATATATTTTATGAATGAATGAATAGGGCAATTTTTTCTCATTTTTATCTATATACTTTAACTGGGGGTACTTTAGCCTGCATTTCAAAGAGATCCATTTACGTGGAATGCTGTAAAAATGTAAATGTGTACGTTTTATATATGTAGCGACCGTATATGGCCTTGACCATGTTCATTTTCCAATGAATTGATCGGGTGAGATCCTTCACCACCTTTTTGCCCTTTCCAATGGGCACCACGCCATTTAAGGTCCCCGTGCAAGGACCGTGCTATTCCAAGATTTATGTCTCTGAAATAAGCCAGCATCGGGAGGCGAACCGTGATCCGCACTTTTTCTAACACTGCAGAGGCGCATGGGACACTGCCTAAGCTCTAACCAATGTATAGCCAACTGGACGATCAGCTGTAACCAATTCGATGAATTGATACGGTTTATTATTTAGTGGAACGATTTGAATAATCCTTTCTATGTCATTTTCTAAAATTATTCTATCGAGCCATCGAGCCATCGATCGATTCATGTCTGCCTACCGACGTATTTTAAATCTCATTCTTCATAATAATATCCGATGTTGCGCCTCTGGTGCTATAGATTTTAGTTATGAACTTTATGCCGGTGTCCAGAGATATTCTATCCCCACTAAAGCATATCCCCCCGGATGGAATAAACCGGTTTAGAGTATCCGGGGGGGGATAAACTATTTTATCCCCCATCGTCATACGCATCACGATAGCCAAGACGAAAATCCAGTCAAAATCACCAAAAAGGAAGTGAATTAATTTCAGGTCGACGTACAAACTAAAGAGACGCAACTTAAAATATTTTATGTGTACAATAATCCAAACAGTACGACTGAATACACTTAGAAACCGCCAAAAATGCAAACTAAACCGAATACTCCATTTCGCTAAGGGGATACTCATGTATGGAGGATATATACCAGGGGTGGGCACTGGCGGCCCGCGGGCCGGATCCGGCCCCCGGGGACCTTTGAACCGGCCCTTGGCATGTCTTTTATATTAGCACTTTACCTGGCACTTTAGGGACCTTTTATCCGGCCCTAGTTTGGGAACCTTTAATCCGGCCCTACACAAGTGAATTTCTGTACATAGACCGACATTAAAACATCTGTTTCTTATTTATTAAAAATCCGGCCTCTAGTCTATAGTCAACTAGTTTACTACTCACTCATCAATATAATCTACTCTCTGCATGAAGCAAGACCACAAGTGGGTAGGTTCGCTACTTTAGAAACCATCTATCAGAGCTTTTCAAAGGAAGTTGCTATTCTGGGGAAGTCAAATATCAAAAGGCAATACTGTGCATTTTCTATGTTTACTGATTCTGCAAATATCAAGAAGTGCACAGAACAAATAACTGCATTGAAAGTAGAGTTCCAGTACCGGTTTGCTGATTTACTGCTCATGAACTAGACTTTAATTGTTTGAATCACCCTCTTCCATCTATGCCAATTCAGCACCAAACTCCATGCAAATGGAATTGATTGAACTCCAATGCAACTGTGAGCTGGAAAGGAAATTTCGTGAGGTACCTCTGATTCAGTCCTACAAACTGTACAATTCTAAGGATTCTAACCCATCACTTAAATTTTCATATACTGAAACTGGTTGCTCTATTTCCATGCACGGTGCACCTAATATTTGTGAACAGTTCTTCTCAAAGATGAAGATTACAAATTGCAAAAACAGCTGCAGACTAACAGATGACAATCTCTCCAATGAACTTCGAATTGCCACTTCTCACTTGCAAACATTGCGGATTTGCGTCGTGAGAAGTGCCAGATCTCACATTAAATATAGCACACCAAGCAAATGGATACTTTGTACAGACAAACAGCTTTAGGCCTATGTATTTATAAAACTGAATAAAAATTTTTTTATTTTTTATTTTTAGTGTAGGACTTACGTATTAGAATAATTATAAATTTTCGTCATAAGAATTATCTTCATTTGCGTTAACGGTCATTGTGTAATAGGCCTATTTAGTTTGAATAAAATTAATAGCGTTTCATTTTCTAGGACAAATGAATCTGCAAAAATTAGCTCACGATTGGCATACGGCCCCTGAGCTGCCCTTAAAACCTTAAAGTGGCCCTCTGTTAAAAGAAGTTGCCCATGCCTGATATATACTTTATTTCGTGACACCGGCATCACTTACTTTTCTGACATATGTAGTCCGATTCAAGATAGGCCAACATATCTTTCGGACACGGCTGTAGATTGTGAAGTACGTTGTCGGGAATCGTAATAAGACAGCGATGACGTCCCGAACACTTCCGGTCCACGTGATATACGACGTCAGCAAAGCAGCCCACGTGATAGTCCGTCGCCAGGCAAAGTCCTTTCCTCATTCGTCCGTAACGAGCAGAGGTCATGATGATCACTTCGTCCTTGGCACAAGAGACGTTGAAGGTGTTCGGAAAGCAGTACTCGAGTAACTCTAAGTCAAGCAATGTTCAATATTGCACGAATCGCTTTGTGATATCTTTATACTGTGTGGTATTTGTGTGTGTATGTGTATTCATTCATTCATTCATTCATTCAGGTATAGGTAACTACTCAGAGGCGCTCCAAACTCCAGCCCGGGCAAAAGGTAAGTTTTAAAATGGCCATTAAACGTACCAGTGTATGATCTAGGGAACAGGCTAACTCCCGAGGGAGGTCAGTTCAAACACCAGGGCCTACCACAGAGAATGCGCGGTGCAAACGGGACACCAGAACTCCCCTCTCAGCAGAGCGAAGGGCGCGACTACCAAGAGCCCCGATACCGACTGACAGAGGTCTATTAGGGGGAACAGGAGATTTCCCCGGAAATTTCCCCCCGACATTTCCCCCCCGGAAAATTCCCCCCGGGACATTTCCCCCCGGTCATTTCCCCCCCGTATCGCTTGATTGACTTTGATAACAAGACTCAATTGGGAAATCAATTAGGAAATCAATTAGTTAGGGATCAAAAGCATAACAAGTCTTTTTGATGTTTGGTTGTTTAATAACAAGACTGAGTTAGGAAATCAATTAGTCAGTCAAGCGGTAGGTAGGTAAATAACAAGACTCAGTTAGGGATATCAATTAGGAAATCAATTAGTCAGATCAAAAGCATTATATACCAAGAGAAGATATACACAGTATACACACATGAAGGCCAACGAACAAACCATCAGAAATGCTTTTGATCTGACTTAGTTAGGTAGGTAGGTAAATAACAAGACTCAGTTAGGGATATCAATTAGGAAATCAATTAGTCAGATCAAAAGCATTATATACCAAGAGAAGATATACACAAGAGAAGATATACACAGTATACACACATGAAGGCCAACGAACAAACCATCAGAAATGCTTTTGATCTGACTTAGTTAGGTAGGTAGGTAAATAACAAGACTCAGTTAGGGATATCCAAAACCGTGACATCTTAGACTATTTGAAGGCAATTGCCCTTAACATCAGTCTGTAAACACAATGTCTGTTGGTTGTTTAATGTAGCTAGTTAACTTTCTAACTAGACGATGAAACATTTGAATTGATGATTTTAATGTAGCTTTCTAACTTTCTAAGTAGACGATTAAACATTTTAACTTTAATGTACTAGATGATTTTTAATGTAGCTTTATAGCTTTATAACTACATGATTTTTAATGTAGCGTAGCTTTCTTTATTTCTAACTAGACGATTAAACATTTGAACTGTTTTGAACTAATTTTTTTGTACATACATACATACATACAAACATACATACATAGCGATACGGGGGGAAATGACCGGGGGAAATGACCGGGGGGATATGTCCCGGGGAATTTTCCGGGGAAATGTCGGGGGGAAATTTGGGGAAATTTCGGGGAAATCTCCTAGACTCCTATTAGGTATAGGCTGGTGCAAGGCCAACTTGGTATCGCCAGACCATGTCTGTATGTATACGTATGTACATGTATAAGGGCATTTAATAAAGCACATCTAGGTAAGTCACAAAAGCGCTATACCTATATGATCATCTAACAGATATACATGTATACAAGTTCGTTTTGAAACAGTTACACGTACGCCTGACGACAAAGCCCGTTTTGTCGCTGAAAATTGATGTGGCCAATGAACTCGCACACTGTGTACTCAAACGAGAAACATTTTTCTTAGGCTTTTGGAACTAAATGACAGCCACAAAGGGTTATATTATGGTTCAACAACAGACGACCTCAGAAAATGTATGCTGCATATGCAGAGTCAAGGGAACCGTTGATCTACGTAATTGCAGTGAAAGACTGTTCCAGGAGAACTGTTCAAAGTGTTCCTCACTGATTTAGAGCGATAGCATAAGCCACGTTCTCTTGCATTGCATCGTATTAATAAAAGTCACCTAGGAACTCTTGTCAGTTTTAGGTCTGCCACATGTGTCCTGTTGGATGTCACACACGTATCACTGATCTGGAACTCGCTTCCCACTAGATATTAAACAGGCTTCTAACTTACGTGTACAAAATAATATTTAAAAATGCTGTGTTCATAGGCCTACCTTATCAATAGAAAGTAAATCAATTACGTTGTTGGATCTTACAGTTATTATAATAGTTAAGTCTTAGTGGTTCAGAATTTGTACAGGTCGCTTGCTTTTTAGGTTTTATTTGTGAGTTATTTGGATTGTAGTTTGATACCAAGACGTATAATGTCTTCCGTTCCATCTCACATATCACTTTTCTTGTAAATGGTTTCCTTGTATAGCGGGATTGCTATCCCTTATGGGGCCCCATTGCTTGCCTGCGTTCCAATATTCATTGGTGTCTTTTTTCTAAGTTGTGCCTATCATTGTGTGTATTGTGTATTGGTTTACAACGGGTTGCAAATAAAAAAGATTGATTGATATCATGATGACGCTGGGAAGAAATAAAGAGATAATGCCGTTGAAAACGATAAAGATGGCGATTTTGCTGCATAGGTTGGATGCATGGTCATTAAGGTTCAACTGTACAAGTTGTCAACGATTAATAAAGAAAGTGAGTCAAGAAGAGTGAAAGGACAAAAGAAGGATGGAAAGAATGAAGGAATGAAGAATTAAAAGAAGAATATAGGAGAACGGAAGAAAATAAAGAACGACGAAAGGAAGACAAAGAAATCAAGAAAGAAAGGAGTAAAGAAAGAAATAAAGCAGGAATGAAAGAACGAAAAGGCATCATACGAGGTAAAGAAAAGAAACTGGAAAGAAAGAAGTAGAAAAGAAAGAATGAAAAGGCAGGAGGTGGTAGGGTATACCGTACTTGAGAAGCGGCTGCAAAAATACGAAGGAAAGTACAAGTTACACTGAAAAGATATAGTAGGAAGAATGTATACACAGCGTGAGAGAAGACTGAGAAGTTATGACTTACGTAGAGCTAGACTGCTAGAGCAGCGGACATGGGGTAAGACGAAGACGGAGAGGAGAGCGGTAGAGAGTGACATTGACAAGAGTGAGAGAGAAATAGATCTTGTGGAGTAAATGGGTGGGGTAGATGCGTGGAGTAAAGAAGGATAAAATATAAAGCAAGGATCTGAAGAGCGACCGAGAGTGAAACGAAGACGAACCTATTAAGGACGAATGATTAGTTTCGTTAAAAAGAATCCAAGTAGACGCGAATCTACGACTGGAAAAGTCACCTTCCGAACATATATATACAAGCAATATGGTCTATATGCAACTACACATACATGCACGTATATATACACATACATATACAAATATATTTATACATACACATTTACGCCATATATAAATATATATACACACACATATATATATATATATAATGCTTATATAATGGTGCATGTGAAAATACGAAATGATTGAGAGAAAAACTACGAACTGACGATTATGTGAGAATGGACGGACGGACGACTGGCATAGGCGGATGGATGGATGGATGGATGGATGGATGGATGGATGGATGGATGGATGGATGGATGGATGGATGGATGGATGGATGGATGGATGGATGGATGGATGATGGATGGATGGATGGATGGATGGATGGATGGATGGATGGATGGATGGATGGATGGATGGATGGATGGATGGATGGATGGATGGATGGATGGATGGATGGATGGATGGATGGATGGATGGATGGATGGATGGATGGATGGATGGATGGATGGATGGATGAATAAATGGACGATTGGACGAACGAAAGGAATACTTGATGGATTGACGGACGGAGAAAGTCAGATGAATGGGCGAATGATTGGGTAGGTTGGTGGATCTGTGGGCGGATGAATGGGTGAATCGTTGATGAAGAGATTATACCTATTGGCGTAAATGAAGCAAAAACACAATCTCTCTGTATAGGGTGGCTTAATGGCTAAGCGTCGTTTTAGGTGTATTTAAATCAGTTTTAATGTTTATGAAGCCTCAATTATATTCTGACCTGTATGGCAGATATTTGAATGCAGGAGAACGTTTAACAGGAGCAGAATTGTGCCGCCAGGTTGAGACAACATCGTCACGGTCACAGAGGTCAAATCGATTGAACTCTACTCCAGATGAATCGTTGCAGGAAAACCCAAAACGAGGAAATCTAGAAATGACACGTTATACTTCACGACGTATACCATGCATGCATACGGAATTCAATCAATCAATCAGTTTATTGCTCCCAAATGAATTGTACATGAGATAAATTACAATCAGTTCATAACAACAAATGCAATAATATGCAACAAAATAAAACGACAGTAAGGCAATTTTTGGTAACAATTGTGTACCTCTGAAGGGAAAGAAAAAATCCCGCTAGGTAGTGACCCTAGGCGCAAGATAGTCCATTAAGATGTTGGGAGATCGATAGAGTTGATTGTTGAGAAGACATAATGATATGTATAATAGGAAATAAAAGTAAACAGCAATTATTTCTGCTTAACCCTTTGGAGGTGAGGTGAAGCATTGGAACATTTGAGGTGAGGTGGGGTATGACATACCCCAATACATATTTTTACTTGCAAGGCGAAATATCAACTACATAACATTATTTGTGAGCTAAGGTATAGTTCTATAACCAATTATCAGTTAAACTGGTGATTATGGGGAACAAATTAATGTTTTCAATCAAAATTGAAATGGCCAGCGCGGTGGCGTTCAGAATCAAAGCGGCCCTCTGCAATGGCAGTTTCGTGGCCATTGAACATGTAACGTTTGCAAACACGTCACATACGACAAATATCCGATCCATCCTATGAACTCACCAAAACCTCACCTCTTGCTATCTCTCCACAGGTCTTCCACTCAAAACTGAAAACACTGCTTTTTCACAAATCCTATCCCGATTCCTTCTCTTCCCCTCACCTTCCTCGCCATTTCAACTCTAAGCATCATCCACCTTAGCCGTCTGACTGTCTGCCTGCCTGACTCTCTGGATTTTGACCCCCTGCCTATCGATTCTGTTTTGGTTAAGCGCCTGTGAATAAGCTGGTTCCCGTGACTTCGCTTTTGTGGGCGCTGTAGAAATATCGAGTTTACGATTACGATTACGATAATACCCGTAATAATGGATCAATTTTGCATCGATGCAGAACTATAATATATCTTACATCTTATATCTACAATATCTTCTATTATCGACCATTTTTTCTGCACTCAGCTGTAACTTTTTTTAATTCATTAAAATCAACATGTATACGAAAAATTATAATTTCACTTTAATATGCAACAAAATTAAAAAATGTGCGTTCAAAAGTACCTTAAATTGTCCCAAAGTGTCCGTATTTCACATTCGCTAAGATAGACAAAAATAAACCAAGGTGGTTCCACCTTTTCCGTAGAAAACGCAGCGTGGAATACTGATGGGGTGTGTCATACCCCACCTCACCTCCAAAGGGTTAACTAAACATTCGTTGCCTGCTATCCAGTGGCGTAGCAATGGGTTGTGCAGGTTGTGCAAAGCACAAGGGCCCCCGGCGGCACAAGGGCCCCTGGCGGTCAGATCGTCAGAATGGCTTTCCTTGCAGAATGCAATCAAATCAACTTAGCCAACTTAACTTGTTAGCTACATCGGTAAGAACGTAGGCTGCGTCTCATGCTCCTCTGTGCAAGAGAGCTTGTGGATCGCGGTTCGCTTCCCGAAGATGGCTTATTTGATTTTTTCAGAGATCTAAAAATCTCGGGTCAGAACGGTCTATGCACGGGGACCTTAAATAGACATGCTAAAAGCTTGACACCTCAAAAGTGGTGGATATTCTTGCCCAAGAGAAAGCGCGCAAACGAACGTTTTAAGGTTTAGAATTCTTCTTCTTAGACTACCATAGACTTGACACTTGTTTAATTTGATTCTCTTGCCTTATTTATGTTGTATGCAATAGCGCTTCTTGCACGGCAATTTGTTGTTTGAAAATAATCGAAAGTGGGATTCAAGGGGAGGGCCCACCACCGATGCTCTGCACAAGGGCCCACAAAAACCTTGCTACGCCACTGTATCCTCACTTGGTTGGTTAATTACTGTTCAACGACACTGTGCCATGATAAAGATGATTAGCGTCGCCCTACTCCTTTCTCCAGGCTTGGAACTGGCACTACGAGAGTTCAAAATTTCTGCCCTGGCGAGAAATGAACAGGTCTTAACCTCTCATTTGACACTTCAGCATGCTGACCACTGCATTATCATGCACCTTAATTGGCACTGGCTTTGGTGTCTGGCAAGATTGAGGCACGCCTTGGTCCACTAGTTTTTCTGTTGAGCCTCTACCTTGCGTAACGCCCTTGACATAATGTTTCAGTTAACATTTTCACCATTGGCGACACAGGATGTTCAACCATTCTCATTCATCTACGCAGTTATTAAACCCTTGGGAATGGTGTGGCACAAATCAGTCTGTTGTAAGGAGGTGAAGGCCATAAGGTACTTTATCATAAAATATTGTAGAACATTGCATTCGCCTACATTGCCATATCTCTTTACGATGTTATCTTCTGCAGAAACAATAAAATGCTAATAATGATGATGATGATGATGATGATGATGATGATGATGATGATGATGATGATGATGATGATGATGATGATAATAATAATAATAATATTATTATTATGCATTTATTAAGCGCCAATATCCAATGACCAAGCATCAGTCGATGGCACTGCTCAATGGTGAATGAAGCACTTGTTCAAGATCCCTACACAGTAACCGTCGATATAGTCATGCCGAGCAAAGTATTCATTTGAAAATGAGCTACCATTGATGAAACTCAGTAGAATCGTTTAAGGAGAATTAGAGTAGACGGACTGTCATTTGGGAGAGCATAGCGATAACCTGATGGCCACCTCTTTATGATCGACGTCGACTTCCCAACCTAATTGTCTCAGCCAATCTGGCATGGGCACTTCCGTTAAGGTCTGCTACATTGGCTTTGTATTGATAGGGGATCAAAGAACCATTTCGCTGTGCTTAAGACGCCACCGGAAGCGGCTGATTTGGAAACTCATCCTGACGTATACATGGGCTTATATTATGTTACCGTGTGAAATGGTACCGTGTTATCAACAGGCTCCAGTGCACTGTTTATTGCCGACTGTTTACCGGGAAGTTAACCGCCCGTTGAAGAGTCCCATGTTTGTTAATAAGCTCGATAGAATTAACGCGCCAGGCGGTGGATTGACTAGGATTAAAGGGACAATCTCATGTCGTACAGAGTCCAGTAACTAATCGATTGGGAGACAGAATGATTAATTGCTCCATGGTAAATGGTATATTTTGACAAATAATCTGAGAGTCTTTGTCAAATGTACCATTTAACACTAAATTCCATCTTTTGAACCTTCCTGTTAACATTAGTTTTATAATAATATTTGATTCTATCTTTATTATTATTTTGAATTAGCTGTAACCGGTTGCGGTGTGTCAGCTGTTTTTTGTGTGCCAATAAACGAATATAATAATAATACTTTTACAGGGATCGCAATGAGCTGTACCGTACAGAATTTAATAAATAAAGAGAAATTATTTAAAATATAATTATAAGCACATAAGTTTCGGAAGTAAAGCCTTATCAGTCGAGAGTATAGGCATAAGACAGAATTCAGGATTAGTCAAATAAGTGACCATTATAAATGTAAGATCGATTAAAAACCGCCTTCAGTCGGCGATGCGTCGTCTATTTGTCTGCGGCATTTGCCAGAAGACAGTTCAACGTTTGAAATCTGTGCCACGCTGCTGACTCACGCCTCTTCTCTGCGGTCTCGGGTGACCCGGGGCATGTACGCCATGGGCTACTTTCCCTCCAAAAAGGCGCTTCCTACTTCCTGCGCCCGAGACTAAATGACCGTTTTATTTCACAAGCGGACAATCTCACACGCAGATCGTTTATATTAATTAGAATGTTATACTATTACTCTGTAACAAGTCAAGTCAAGTCAAGTATTTCTTTATTGCAACCAATTTTCACACAATAATATAGGCTACCGACGAGGAAAACAAATTGTTACAAAGGGAGGCCCAAAAGGGATCGCAATCCCGCTTGGAGGGACACCCTAGGTAAAGAATTACCAAAACAATCGAAAGATGGAATTGAATAAAGATACAGAATGGAAAATAAACAGCCACGGTATAAATTACAGGAACAAAGGTAATCCATGAATCCAGAATTGACTGGGAGAGTATAAATGTATGCACGCCAAATTACGGATATGCAATTGGTATAATAATATTTTGTATAATCGCGCCTTCCAGTGGTTGGCCTCTGGCTCTGGAACGGACTTACTTGCTTACTTAGTACTGTTAACGTGCATCAATCATCACGATGTGTAGTCTGCGTGACTGATAATGGCAGGCGAATGGTTTCATAGTAGGCTGTAAGAATAAGTTTCATTCACTATTTCATCGTTAGTTTGAATGTCTAGGATTTAGTTCAGCAATTTACGAAGGAGCGAAACTCCAGTTCCCAATAGATGGGTGTATTTAAAATGATGTCAATCGTGATCGTAATCTCCAAACTTCTAAAGCGCCAATCGAAAGCCAAGCGCAGGGCACCAGCTTATTCACTTGACCTATACACTAAAAAGTTAAAGTTCACTTACCATACAGATACTTGAAGCAGGGCTTCATAGAAGTAAGCTTTCTCTCCGCGAAACATTATAATGACTTTCGCTCACTGATCTGATCTGTGGAAAATCACGCTGGAACGTTGACTGGTTTTGACGGGTTCAATGATTGCATATCCGCGCAGGTTAGCAGCTTGCCAAACATCGGATGAATGAATCCTTATTATAGGCCTATCAATAAATCCGCACTGGGAAGGTTCAAAGATCTTCACGATGACGGCTCACGATAGGCTTAATCAAGTCAATGTCACTCCTTAACCAATTATAGACAACATACCAATGTGGATTGTTGAAGAGTACTTTACCTATGCTAGTGTAATTAACTTATCCTGTTCTGTAGTTTAATGCATTTTTATAACAGTAACACAAGACAGCAATTTAGGACTACCCATATAGCCTAACGCTTAGAGAAATGTACTGGGTCATTTTAATCACATTCGATCCTGGAGTTCGGCCGACCTTATGTGCTGTATAATCTATGAGACAGAAGTGTCTGCATTCCACCACAGCAAATGTTCCCGATTACTAGACTTCTATACGTTTTAAGCTTCCCTTGTCTCTGACAGTTGTGAACACGAAACCTTAACGAGATTTTTCCATAGCTGCTGCTGCCTTATTGAAAACCATCGTTAGCTAACTGTTCCGAGTTCCTAACTCAGAGTTTCATTCAATTCGAAGACTATGCTTATAGCGTCTGCTGTACATGTTGCTTTGAAGCATCCCCAGAGATTCGTGGCATCCACTGCAAGCGATGCGCAATCGATGGCAAGCCGTGCTGCTGATAATTGGTGCGCTCTCACTGCTCTCTGTCGATGCTGCCATCTGGTCGCCGAGAATTTAATTATGTAGGACCAGGCGTTCCATAGAATAAGTTCAGCTTTCCCTTGCACTTGTGTGACAAAGCACAGTCGTTGTAATGTAACTACTGGCGTGATTTTGGCCATGTTTTTACATACCTGAGGCGTTCTTAGGCCTAATTCTGTAGGCCTACTATCCGGATCTAATATGATATAGGTGATAACAAAACACACAGACATCGAATGGCGGGTATTCTGTGTGTACGCACAAATGCACGCATGCATGCATGTTTTCACGTATATATGAATGCTCATTATGAGTACATGGATGCGTGTATTTATATACATGTATGTATGTATGTATATATGTTTGTATGAATATATGGATTATATGTATGTATCTTATGCAGGTATGTATGAATATATGCAGGTATGTATGTATGTATGTATGTATGTATGTATGTATGAATATATGGATTATATGTATGTATCTTATGCAGGTATGTATGAATATATGTATGTATGTATGTATGTATGTATGTATGTATGTATGTATGTATGTATGTATGTATGTATGTATGTATGTATGTATGTATGTATGTATGTATGTATGTATGTATATATGTATGTATGTATGTATGTATGTATATATGTATGTATGTATGTATGTATGTATGTATGTATGTATGTATGTATGTATGTATGTATGCATGCATGTATGTATTGCATGTATGTATGTATTGTATGCATGTATGACATTGTATGTATTGTATATACCGGTACGTATGTATGTATGTAAGCATGTATCTTATGTATTGTATGTACCTATATGCATGTAGCCTATGCATATGCGAAGACACGCCTCTATGAACCTATCAACATGGTAAGATCTATAATTAAGGAATAACTTTAGAACCATGCAGCGATCCGCGAAAAACTCCTTCGAGTCAAAGAAGCAGGGCGAGAATTACCGAGGGGTTGGGGGTTCAACCCCTAGTCTTTCTTCGGACCCCATAGTAAAGTCTACACTTCACACCCAAACCGCACATAAATCAACGTCCAACACCCCCCCCAGTTATTTTTTACAATTCCCATACTGCAAAGAAGTTAATCGCAGGCAGTAAAGAATTAACAAACATATCTCTTAGGTCTACTGTCTTCGTTTTTACACTTATTTCGGAACAATTCCATAGTAAATCTCTCGTACTAAGACTTTTAAAACCATTTTTCGATGCCGATCGATGCTTCAATGCATTGTCTGCGCTACGCGAAGGTGACTGCCATTCCTCTCCCAGTTACGCCATGGTTGCATTGAACGCTTTGTAAGCTTATCAGTGGCAAATTTAGCAATTGTATGGCGGGAAAGCGCCGAACCCCAACACTACAGTTACCGCAAAATAGTAACTAGCTTTAGTAACACGGTAACTCACAACACCGATGGTAGCCAACGATATTGTGAACAGAACACTGAACAGAAATGTTTTTGGGTGCATATAGACTCAACGCTATTTCATTTCAAACTGGCTTTGAGAACTTAAACACGGGTCTATTAGACCGAATTCGGTACAAAGACACCCATTATAGCAGACATAGGGATTTTCGTTATTTGCATAGTTTCAATTATTGTGGACTATAATTATGATAAATAAATGAAAGGTAATATTTAAGCAAGTTTCTATTGAGAAGGAAACTGTGCTAAGTGTCGTTCATGCAGGCAAATAGCGCATGGCCTCATAGGCTTAGGCCCTACTAAGGCAGGCCTAAAGAAGTCATAATTATGAAAGACAAACGCTCGAATGAGAGGAATAAACACAGTAAAGTCGCTTACTAGGCCACTACACTTCATCGACTGTGTATTTCTAGCTGTTCTGCCTTGATTTCTTTATTCATAATTCAATCGGCTTTCTCCAGATCTCTAGAGTTTACGATCAATCAATACGCATAAGAAGGCTAAGCCTCCAGGTCGCGAGGACATAGCTCTCGTTTCGGACTTAAATAATCAATCATATTCAGGCCATAAAAATATAGATTTTCATAAAGAGCTTATATACGTAAGCTTAGTCCTTACAAATTAGCCTACTCTGAAGATTCTTTTATTATACCAACTAGGCCTACATTGGAAGTTATCTATATTCTCGCATGGTCGTAGGTCTATATGAAAATTATCTACGTTGTAGGCCTATGTAGGCCCAACTCGTCTGGAAAAAACCATGTGTTCGTTCACCGACTTTCACTCAATTATTTTCAAAAACGCCAAATAATACTGGTAATAATAGCGGAAATTATTTCACGGCCAATTAACTAAAGAGCTAATAATTACGCGAGCCGTTTGATGAATCACCACCGATCGTCTTAAGCCTGATGCGACGCGATGAAAATTTATCTCCATTCGCATTAGACTTTGTATGAGACCGCCTGCTGACGTGCCTGCTCGAAAGTGGGACGGGATATATCGCCTTATGGTTGGCTTCTGTTCGATCGGATATCATCTCCAATTTATCAGGATTTTCTCGACAATTTTCATAGTTTTATCGATATTCTCATTCCCCGTCGTTCGACGCATAAACCGGATATGACGCCTCGTTAGATATGGGCCTACTTTAGCATTGGCGAACGAAAGTAGTGCGTTCGCGGCGGTATAAAAAACGCAGCTATAATAATCTGGCAAAAATGACGTTTTGGTGGATTTAGAAATATAATCAACATCGTTTACTGTAGAGTAATAGTGTAATAGTATGGATTGCCAGCGTTTAATTCAGGGGCAGATCGTTCCAGAGAGTGGGTGGGAACGGATGGGAACGCGTGAGAACGGCGTTCCCACTGCTCACGAAATTCTTAGCTGGCGTTTGTTCCCACTGCTCACCATGCAGTGGAACCCTGGTGAAGCATACGTTCCAATTAAACTCTTCCACTGCTCAATTAATTATCAACCAAGCCACTTTAACCACTGGTGATTGCATTTATGTAGCGCCTAAATTTCTTACAAAGCAGTGCGCAGTTTAAGCTATGGGCCTTTTAATGAAAGGTAAACGAAATAATATTAATAGCATATCAGACGGGTCTTGTAGAAGACTATGAGTTGAACTAAAACAAAAGACTGCATGTCCTTGTAGATTCCAATGGGAATTAAAGCCCTGGTCGGAAGCTTTAATAAGCAATTATAATTTAACCGTTGACAATCATGGCCTTTGTATAACATGCGTAATATGCGTATAGCTTCCAACCCATGGGTTGAATGATGCAAAGATTGCATGATTAATCCGAGTATCTGAACGATAAAATTGTATAATTGCTATGCTTCTCACAGCCTACATCTGGTGCCATAGAGGTCTATATGAGCCAGCACTGATTGGTATAATTTCTTAGTGCACCTTTTAGTTTTCGACATGATTAGTACACCATCGGTGTTATCAACTCAAGACCACAGACATTGGTCAACAGACTTCTCTGTTACCAACGCGTTGAGTCTGAACCTGTCTCTGTGGTGTTGATACTTTGCCAAAATTTGAGTGGTAGGCATACGCATCCCCTTCTTAGCATCCCTCCTCAGTCTCATTGGGTTAAGTAATTAATTCATAGGATTGCAGCCACTTCAACTCCTCTGATTTGTTTGCTCTACCAGTGGTGCCGCATAAATGGTCATTTGCAATTACTTTTGGCGCCAGAGATCCTGAGTGACCGAGTGGGTTGGTAGCCCGCTCGCCACGCCGGCGGCCCGGGTTCGATTCCCGGTCGGTCGGTTTATCAGAGATTAATTTCTCGGATCTTTACTGCGGGTGGCTCGGTCGCAATATAAACGTGGAGTACGAGGTTGTACTCTGCCTCCGACACTAATCATCTTCGATATGAAAAAGTGTCGTTAAGCCCAAGTAGACACACTTTTGGCGCCACACAACGACCTATCGATGACGCTTTAGTGCATTCGCTGCACCACACGCGGGGTTACTGGCTTTCCACTCACAACTGGACGTCGAGGCTGTAAGAATTTTATGATTGGCCACCCGCCCTCATATGCCGAGGCTAAGGAAATGAAGTCGCCAACACTTCATACCCATGGCTGCCTCAGGGCTAGCTTAAGGGAATGCTCTTCTTCTTCTTCTGTAAGAATTGCTTTCTGCCATCGCCCTGGTGCAAATACATGTGAGCCACAACAAGACTGTCCTCGAGAAGCATTACGACGGCAAATGGTTCTCATTGTGTCTGGGTGTGTTGGCCCTTGTTGTACCTGTCGAGGTCTCGAGATTCCCAACAATCAAAGCCACCCGGATCTTAAGAATTTTTGGCTAGAGCAGTGGCGTCTATAATTAGCCTAGTATTGGTGTTAGTGTAGGCCCTATTAATATATTATCTATAAAAAAACCTGAGATAGACAATATAAACTAATACCAATACTATTATACTAATGCCCATTCCAATACTATACTGCTAATACCTCGATGCAAACAATTATTAGTTCTTATACCAGTACTAATACCATCTCAGCTTTTCAATTAAACTCATTTCAATTCAAATACTTTATAGATCACCAAAGCAGAAGTTCATATTGCAATATATTATAATAGTTCATCTGTTTGCTCCGACTCCACGTATATATCGTAATGTTCCAGCCTTTTAATAAAAGTTTGATGATCAACCGTATCAAATGCGTTTGATAGGTCGAAAAAGTGCAAAAATAATAATAATAATAATAATAATAATATCTACAATAGTAATATTCAAGTCCCTGAGGGATCAATAATAATAATAATAATAATAATAATAATAATAATAATAATATCAGTTTGCGTCCAGCGATTAATCCAACAGCCAGACATGGATGAGTAGCCGTTCCAGAAACACATTACTATTATAATTTCTAAGTCCCTGGGGAATGGTACCTCAGATCATGTACCTCAGGGCATAAAAAAAAAAAAAAAAAAAAATAATAATAATAATAATAATAATAATAATAATAATAATAATAATAATAATAATAATAATAATAATAATAATAATAATAATAATAATAATAATAATAATAATAATAATAATAATAATAATAATAATAGGACGATTTGTATAGCGCCGTATCTCAGCCGAGACTGAAGGAAAGGGCGCTGCACAGGTGTTTAAAGTGTCAATGACAGTCATATGATTGTTTAAGAAGAAAGTTCTTGAGTTGTGATTTAAAATGTCTCCAGAGATGGCTTATTATTCGCATGGTCAGAAAGACTGTTCCATGCAGTGGGTCTAGCGACAGAGAAGGAACAGTCGCCAAAACTGGTAGAAGCCGCGGGACGTGTTGCAGATTTTTCGATGAGGATTGTGGCCGACATCTGTTCCGGTGGTCTGCTACCAGAATGCAGCAGTAAGAGATGCAGGCTTGCATACAATCAGTCAACGTTTTGTAGGTTATCAAGCACAGCTTGTATAAGTGATCCACTTGGGAAATTTAGTAAAGCTTCTGTTAGTTTTGTGTACAGTTCTAGTAGAGCCACGAATGAGCGAAAACAGTGACCTACTGATTCATCGATAAATTGTCTTTGCTGCAAAATCTGCTCTTACACTTTCATACATTAATTTTTCAAAGAACTTGAGAAATAGGTCTATGGCAGTGTTAATATTAGTATCTATAGTTATTCAATTTATTGGTTTGTCCATATCTGAAAATCAGAATCACTCTCGCAACTTGTAAATCATTTGGATCAATACCATTAATAATGGAACAATTTATAATACGCGCCAGAAGTAGGCCTACCGATACAGTATCCACTGCAGGTTGGCTATTTGCAGGATAATGTAGGCTATAGGCCTAGGCCACAGCTATGGGCATGGCGACGTTCGTTCGTAATGGTGAAGTTTATGCAATGCCGATGAACGAAGACGGTGAATCTTTTAAGACCTTTTTTGTTTTATTCACTGATATTTGTCGCCAAAGCAGGTCTAATTTTACTAAAGATGTTACTAGATTTAACAGCTATAAGTGCCCTGTCAGTGATTTCTTTATTATCTATGAGAAAAGAGTTAGCAGCCAAAGAAATTCATTCATGGGGGGAATGAAGCAGAAATCTTCATAGCCTTTTCAGGGGGAAAGAATTTTCTTAGTACATTAAACGTCTGTTCATTTTTTTCCTTCTAAGAAATTAATTGATGTGTTTTTAATTTGATGCGGCTCAGCTGATACGTCAGTGCGGTCAGAAACTGAAACTGATCAGAGAAGATGAACATCCATGGCTGTCCCTAGTTACACAATTACAACGATTTGCAACGACCCATGATGTTTATGCGAACTTTCCGGTTCATCGAGCAAGACGACCACTTCGGCAACATGACCAGAAAACTGAGAAAGGGACTGTAAAATGTGGTGCTCAGTACTGTAGCACAGCCCACTATCGTATTGGTGTTTACTATACAACACTGGATATACGGTTGCCTGTCAAATACAGGACCGTTTCCATGATGACATGCTAGGTATTTTTGAAGAAATGGATCATTTTACGCCAAGGAAGAGGATAGCGTACCAACAGACAGTGCATGTAACTAACCTGTGTAACTTCTACTACCTAGACCCACAGATAGTGAAAACCGAGCTCCAGGAGTTTCGACACGATATCGCGCCGTACAAGACATTGTGCCTCTTAATGACTTGATTCCAGACGATGGAAAACTCGAGCTGATTTTTCACCTAGATGATGCGGGCACAAGCAGTGACGATGATGACGAGCAAAAGACACATCTTGTCAACAGGACAGTGGATTGAAAGCTTGTTATGTCTATCATGTGTAATATCACTAATATGGCAACTTTCAGGCCATCCCACGCTCACCAGCTTGTACAAAATCCTGGTATCCCTTGCAGTGACCAGTTGCTCAGCTGAGCAATAGGCGACTGCGAGTAATGAGTCGCATCCACATTGTGACAAATCGACTGAGATCAACCATAGGTGATGACTGGTTTGCATCTCTGACAGTATTAGCCTGTGAACGAGACACTATCACAAAAACTGGATGAAATTGTTGATCGCTTGGCTACGCACTCTGCTGCTCAGAAGAAGTACATATTGTAATATTAGTACTTACGTTGGTACTGCCTGGCCGCGCTGGCGGTATGCATGCCTCTGTCTGTGTACAAGCCTTCAAATTTTATTTTTACAGTACAAAAAATCGCCTGGGGCGGTTGTCTGGGGGCAATCTCTGATGACACGAGGGGGGAATGCTTCATAGGCTTAATGGACGCCCCTGTCTATAGATCTACATAGCGCCTCTCGCAGCCAAAGATATACATTTTTTGCTTCAAAGCCACTGCTACTACTACTAATATTGATAGGCTATATATATATATATTATATATATATTATATATACATGTATACATCAGGGCCGTTTTTACCATAGGTGCAAACGGTGCGGTGCACCGCGGGCCCCTGAGCCACAACGGGCCCCTGAGCCGAGTTTTGTTGCTATTTGCTAAATGTCGTGTGCAAGTCTCAGTCTCATAACCAAACTGTGTGACTGTGGGAGATGAAAACGGACTTCGCTGATATTTTGGCCTAGCTGATATTCTGGACTATAACATTTGCTCATTTGCTGCAGGCTGTAGCGTTAAAGAATTAATTGCATATTTTAATTTTATCAGATATTATTAACAATTTGTTGTTATAAGTGTTGAAGTGTTCTCTCTAGGCCTACCCTCTCAAACAGCCAGTGGCCGCCACTTACAGTGTACTAGCGTGTATAAAGATTATAACTAAGGGATAAATGGGATATAAAAAACCGACAGTAAACCAACGGCCGCTCGACCGATACGGGTCCCTGTGGTAAATTTTTGCACCCACATTCGCAGAACCTTATCAACGTCCCTGGTATACATAGCTATATTAATAGTAGGCCTAATAGGCATACTAATTTTACAAGCTGATACTAGTAGCTATACTAATGCTCATACACAACTAATCGTGTTCTAGTTAGCGTGTGACTCCATTTTCTCATTGATTGTGTGCTAATGTTATTTGTTGGTCACCAAATAAATGATTTGATTTGATTTTGTTTTGATTTGTTTCCTCCGTATAGCCTACGTTGTTTCTGTGTCTTCTCAGACTACCCTCTTGGCTATCGCCTGGCCTCACCCTGGAATTCGGCTTGCATAACGATCGTGCTTATAGTAGGCTACATGTATCAATCAATCAATCAATCAATCAATCAATCAATCAATCAATCAATCAATCAATCAATCAATCAATCAATCAATCAATCAATCAATCAATCAATCAATCAATCAATCATAGAATTTATATAGCGTTTATTGTAAGGAATTGTGTGCCTGGTGCACTGATCTCGTCGGCAGAAACAGACTGCGTCTTTATGTTTAGTATGTTTTTGTTAATTGTGTTATTTGTGTTCATACAAGCTTATGACTTTCAAAGGAAATCAAAAAAGACATTAACCTGTGTACTACGACCAATTGTAAATCCATGTTTGAGTAATGCCTGATTGTAATAGGGCGACCCTGTTAGCGGAACCTGTTGTTCCTTTGGGTCTTCCCATTGTCACTGGATTGTCTTGCCTGTCTAATTGCTGATTGTGAATTGTTTGGTGAACAATAAAGTATTGATTGATTGATTGATTGATTGATTAATGTTACACCCAGAACTAATTCTATTGCTAATGCTAATTCCAGTAGTACTAATTTTACTACAAATACTATTCCCAGGACTAATTCTAATATAAATACGCTGCTAGAACTAATACTAATATGATACTAATATTATTTGTTATGCTAAAACCTTAATAAACCCTAAAACTACAACTAATGCTCATAGGCCTACTGGTGTCTGGTAGAGGCCTAATCATACAGAGTGGTATTAGTAGACCCTACGAGCATCAGGAAATTCAGGATAGGCATTAGTACACGCCTAGTTTTCACCGTATTGTCAGGCCTACCGGTAATTAGAGTTACAAGTAGTATTAGCATCAGTATTTATACCCCTTTGGCCTTGGGTCTAGCTGCCTTGATGTAGCTTAATGCCACCATAAAATCCCCATACTTATATATGTCTACATATACGCTGAGGCAGCAGACGTCAATTTGGCCGAGGTTCTGTTTCTTCTCTTGCGATCACGTTTCCCTCGCCTCTGACGTCTTCTGCGTTCGTCAGTGACGCCAAGACCGGAAGTGGTCTCCATGGAAACGACACCTCTGAGCTGGCTCCATGCTTTCGCGTGTATACGCTAAATAGTATAGCGCCTCGAGTTTTATAAATACGCTGATAAAAATATATGTAACACGGATAATAATTGGGGCCGTACGTATGCTGTGGCAATGGATGCAGTACAGCGACTGCATCGGCGGCAGTGACAGCAGGCATGAGAGACGTAGATTGGTTGAGTTCTGTGTGACCGATTCGATATTGATATAAATTGCTTTTCGTGGAAAGACATCCGCCTCTGAATATCAGCGGCTTATCAATAGAAAAAACGTATGCAATTCAGCCATAACGATGCAGTCGTATGAAGGCGTACTATGCTGCCATTTAGAGGGCCTACAGTAGTAAGCTATATGCTATCTATGGTGTAATATTTGAGAACAGGGATTATGCCTACGTTAACCTACTCCAGTTCATGTCTGTTAAACCCGTGACACATTCTGCAGCAAACCTGACCTTGCGGATATTGCGAATGCTGGTCTTGCCAAATTCCATGTTTCAGTTGGGTCACTTAATTCGAAGATCGAGAATTTGAATGATTCAAAGTAATCAGGACTTCTCGTGCATGAACACAGAAGCTTCAGCCTTTTCCACGATGTAGACTAGGCCTAACCTTCATTCATTTGGCCGTACTCCAGTCTAGTACTTTAATTAGGAACTCCCAAAAAAGATCTCCGCCAGTTTGCTCATTCTCCTATGTCGTCTGTCAATCCCACCTCTCCTCCGCTTGCGCTTTCCGCTGCTACTTTCCACTCACGACTGCAAACCGGACTCTTCAAGCTTTCCTTATCCTGATTCAACTCCTGTGCCAACTCGCGACCACCATCATCACTGATTACCACAGTCGCACCACGCGGGGGAGGCTTTAGGGTAATGGTAACACTCTGGCACGAAGAGCAGAAAATCAGCACGGACGCGGGATCGATTCTCGCTGTAACCTACCCTCCCAAAGCTCGACTCAGCCTTTCATTCACCTGATGGCGTTGGTAAAATGGCAGCAGCTTGACCTATTGCGAACAGAGTGATGGGCGCCTGCATGGCTGCCAAACAGTTAAATTCGACTCCTGTAATAACTTGTGATCATCCGTTCATACTATGAATAAATTGTAATCATACTGTGGTGTGTCAGTTTGAAATAATAGACTAAGATAACTATTGTTATTATTCATTGGCTTGACCTTCCCGGATTCTGACCTGTCATCAGAACGAACAAAACAACCAGGCTATTGCGGACTTGATTTGATATAGCGCCTGTAAATAAGCTGATCGCCCCCGACGCGGTCTTTAATTTGGGGGGCCCTATATTATTATTATTTCTGTGGCGCAGAGAAATTTCGAAGATTTACATTTACAATGCAAATTTCGGTTAAACTTACCGCATGCCGAAAAATCCTGTCGTTTCCATCGGCTCAATTCTGCAAATAGGCCTATTCGTTTCTACCACCTGTGTACACGGACCCATAGCCGCACAAACCCTCCGGCAGATGTCATGATGAGGAAAACGTTCATCATTGGGAAGTATCGGATTTAGGATAATATGTGAGATTTGAGAGTATTTGACTGTCTTGATAACCTCAGTGGATGATGCATGTTTATCACCATGTCTGTAAACCCAAATGCGGTTAGCAATTGGTCGATTAAAGAATATTCATATCATTTAGGCTATCAAAGAATAGTCTTATCTTGTCTTATCATTTATTAAAGAATATTCTTATATCATCTTATCAGTCACTTTGTCTTGTTGCGTGGTATGCTGATGATTCGTGATCTCAATTTTACAGACAGCAAGTGTGTCTTAGTCTCGTGACTTGCTATCAACTGCTCAGATAGTGTAGGTAGAGGCGTCCATTTTTTCTATAGCAATGATACAGCTTGTGGTGACCATCAGCATCCGCTTTATAATTGTGGCAGACTTACAGGTTACCGGTATCGCAGGAGCAAGTGCGCTACCGCGGCCACCTGACGATTAATCTGATCACCTATAGCCTGCTACAATCACTTTTTTCCAACACTTCTGGAGCCAAACAAGGACCTACATATCTTGGCAGCAGCGGTGCCAAAAACTAGTGATTGATCACAGAGGCAATAATCGTGCCGTTAAAAACTCGCCAAAGTCCTTACACAGAATCCACATAAATTATCAGGTTCGTACTTGCAATCGTTAGATCGGAGGCGAGAGCGTAACTGATTTGGCTACCCCGAAACACAACCATTGGTTTCTAATTAAACTTCTGAGCCTACGTCCCGTTGTGCCCGCAAATCCAAACGGCAATTAGGTCCACTTAAAAGTAGGGCCTACACACGACATGCTAGATATACTGAATGCGATATTTGACCATTGGTTTCTAATTAAACTTGACCTTATAGATATGTCGTTCAAACTTACTCTCATATAGCGAGCTAAGGGTATGAATTGTTAGCAGATCCATTTTCTTAGCCTCGACAGTTTACTCTATCGATGCAACTTGGCCCAGAGACTCAGAACATCCATGCCATCTTCAGCTGTCGACAGGAATCCGTTGGTTGGTTCCACGTGTGTGCCACTGGTGAATATATATATATAGCCTATACTGTGCACTGTTTTACTGTAATATATTCGTTCGTAGTGGCATCTAACATCATGTATATATGCTAGCGCAGAGACCGCCTCTGATTAGATATCTTGAAGGGGCGCTATACGAATGTTCAATTGCATTACATAACATTACATTTTCGAGTAGCCTTCAAAAATCCCTATGCGTTGTTTGCTGTTCCCCTGTTATGAGTTTCAGCTATAACAACTACACGAAGCAGTAGAACGGTCCTTTTGATTAGGCCTACTTAGTCGTAGGCCAACACAAGGCCTACATGAAGCATGGAGTAATTACCTCACCGCTAAGTCTGTTAGCCTGTAACTTTCAACGCGATCCTTTTCAGAATTCTTTAGTTTCCAAAATTGCGATATTTGGAAAATCGGATTGGTTCCTGTGACGAATCACTTCCGAGTCCATCAACGTATACAACAAGGGGAATGACCGAACAGCACGCGCCTTTATCTTCTAGGCCTATCCCACATTTGCTCCTAAGGTCATGACGGACAGGCTATAGTGAGGCTTCCTTCATTCATAGTGCCATTCATACTGTTTGGGTTCATGTAGTATATATATACTCTCTTGCCAATGCACCACTCAGATATGAATAAATAATTGACAATTATTTAGAAAAATCGGATTGGCCTGATAGTTGGAAGTATGAGGGAAAATCTGTATAAGCTAGCTTCTTCTGTACGTCCCCATCGATCAATTACGCTTGCATGCGGCTTTCCTATATGCAGTTATTATGAGTTTCAAGCGACGGTGTAAATATTTGTCCAAAAACCATTAATTGCATGATTACAGGTTTCTAATTAACGCTGGCTCAAAGGTCGTTTAATTTGTGCGCAAATTTGTCATTGTAATGGTCATTAATTTGTCATTGTAATGGTAATTAATTTAATACCATTGTACCCCTGCAGAGTGGAATGCGATGACAGAATATAATGTCAGTGGGATTAAATCATGATTCGTTAGAAACGAACCTATTTCATTAACTGCCACACCGAAATTCCAACTACTTGTGGATAATTCACTATGGACAAAGTAATTTAATTGGTCTTCGTTTGAGCCATACTAAACAGCGTCTATAAATACGCTTTGCCTACTTCTCGCCGAATTAAAGCGATACCAGCCTCGGTGAAATACGACTGAAACTTAAGAAGTAGGCTACGAACTTTTTTGACGAACGATTGTTACTAATTAGAAGTGTTACGAACAATTTAAGACGCAGACTTCGTAGATTTTTGGAAAGAAGAAACGTCATTTGTTGAAACATCAATCGTAAGTAATGCAATCGCATTCGCCGCTAATCATGATCATCTAAAATGTCTCTGTTTGCTAAATCCTTAATATGTCCACTTTCAACTAAAATAAATAGGAAATAATCAAGACAATTTCTTTGTAAATTATTTCGAAATTCCAACATTCATGTAAGAAGTCGAATAATAGTAGGCCTACTCAGTGCTCTTTTTCAAGCTGGAGTATGAGGGAAATCTGTTTAGGTTCTGTCAGATATTAAAAATCATTTAATTAACTTAAATGCGGCTTTTTATTGGACAATTATTTAAATTTACTTTGATACTTTATTTATTTTAATGTTAGTGTTTTCAGTTAATATTGATATTGATAGGGCCTGCTTGTCACATAAGAGATATTATCATAAAATATGCCCAGGCCTATATTACCGTTCTGAATTTGTTGAGTTCCGGAACCTTTTTTCTAGAAAAAAAGCACTGGGCCTACTCTATCGATGCAAGTCAAGAGTCGGGGTATAAGGTGACCTATAATTAATGATGCTTAATTCTTCTGACTGATTGTGCGAACGAACAAATTTGTGATCGAGCGTGTGAATTAACGATTTAATAAGCTAAAAATGTTTGGCGATGATTTAAGGACACTATATACCATCTGCCCAATGAGCGAGTAGGCCTATAGCCTAATAGGTCTATTAATGGCGGAGACAAAGTAATTTTTTAATTAGACCTTCACAAACAAAATATTTCTGTTACCTCAAAAATGCTCCTAATTTTCTGTTGACGGATATAAGGTTTTTGCAAATTGAGGCAGTAGACTACAATTAGCCTACCAGAACTATTCCATAAGTCTGCAACTATAAAGCTGAAGTATTTATGACTTAAAGGTCGGCTCAAGGTCAGTTGGCGCCTAGGCAGGGGTCGAACTCGGCGCCCCTATATAGTAAAAGAATAAGACAGTGAAGATTGGTATAATGCTATATGTCCATTTCCATTTTATAATTAATTAAACCCATGTGCAATAATCAATTTTCGTGTAAGAAGATCAAAGTCAATACAACGCAAATAGAAATGCTTCTAGGCTAGGCCACTGGCGTTCATTACGTATAATAATTACGAGTTAATTGGAGCATCCCTGCAAGACCAATTTTTATTATTCCTATACTTAATGATAACAATAAAGCGATTTGTAGGCCTATAGCGCCGTAGCTCAGCGAAGGCCGAAGGAAACTGCATTGTGCATGAGTTCAAAAGTCAATGATAGTCACATGATTGTTTAAAAAATAGGTCTTGAGCTGTCATTTAAATGTCTCCAAAGATGGCGCATTATTCACATGGTCTGAAGACAGTTCCATGCATTGGGTCCAGCGACTAAAAAGGAACAGTCGCCAAACCTCGTAGAAGAACGCAGCAAAACAGCCGTTATAATTACATCAGGCAAAGCCTATAGGGTATATATATATATATATATATATATATATATATATATATATATATATATATAATCCAGATCAT
This sequence comes from Aporrectodea caliginosa, assembly GCA_020284085.1. Classification (NCBI taxonomy): domain Eukaryota; kingdom Metazoa; phylum Annelida; class Clitellata; order Crassiclitellata; family Lumbricidae; genus Aporrectodea; species Aporrectodea caliginosa. The sequence continues at coordinate 109,711 of JACEVL010000960.1, forward strand.
GCAAAAATGGACAGACGAAAATTGTGTCAAACGGAATTTTAGGCGCCCTCTTGGTTAAGCCCTATTTGGCTGCTGACGGTTGAATGTTCCTACTCTTCCACCATTTCCATGGGCACTACATGGGACCCTATAGGCTCTCTATTGGCACAGTATTGGAATATGAGTTGGAATACATGGGCTCCATGTGGGCATGCTGGTAGGGTCATACTGCAGAAGCCGACAACGACCAATAGGCAATTGTTGGTTTAGCTATTGACCGAATTGACCTCGAACTCCACCCACTTCCACTAGTTTCACACTCAAACGAACATTACTATAGGCCTGTTCCGACTGTATTATCACACTGACAGCAAAGGACATTCTTAGATTATGAGATTGAATGGGATATTATAATATGATAGTAGGCTAGATACTATCTGACATAGGTAGCAGGTAATCTCATAATATAATTGTTTGTATCGATTCTATTGTAGCCTCTCGAAAATGCTATCGACAGCACTTTACATCTGTCTGACGATCTCAGTAGTCTTTGGAAAGCCTCTTGCCAATGAAGGCAGTTCAGAACAACCCCAAGTTCCCGCAATCGGACCGGAAGCTGTCATCAATTCCATGAAAATGTCTGGAACCAGTGATGCAATAAAGGAGTTGGTTACTGTGGGATCAACCGCGCAGTTGTTATTCACAGCGACCTCTAGCCAGCAGACGTTATACAACGCCGCCACAACAGACGGATCTTCTGAGGGTGAGGCGAACGCAACTGAATATCTAACAGTTGGTCTCGACGTAGTAGTAGATAAGAAGAGCATGGAAAATGAAGGCACGGAGCAACCGTCGATGAAATCCGACCAACCATCCGTCTCCTTCGAGACTGCAGAGTCCTCTGGCGACGAAATCCACGTGACACAACTTTCTTCACTTCCGACGGAAGCGACTAACACACCGTCTGAGTTAGTGACGTCCATCTCATCAGGTGACATTAGCATCAAACATACGACATCGTTTGTGGCTACACAGTCTGTGTCTGAGGCTCTGGACGTGGCACAGAATAAGGAGACGACGACAATGACCAATGAATATCGTCCGGACAACTTGAACCTCATGTTTGATGCCCCAAGTCAGGTCACACTACCTTGCCCCACTGGGGTTAGATCTGAATCGATTTCACGAAGATCCGTCTGCCCGTGGACGTACAATAGCACCCAAGTCACCTTCGCCTGCCGCTAACCAAACCCCGATCGAACTGATGGAAGCCCGATGCGATCCAAACGATAACTACAATTGCGAACTCGTGTACCAAACGATCCCAGTCGTAACCCCCGGTGGTCAACTGATCTTGCAACGAATCGCAGTGGCGTGTACGGCCATCGTGCCTCAAGTCCACCCTGACAGCTCACACTTTACTCCTCATTGATCTGCTCTTACACCATCCGTTTCACCTGCTCCTGAGTTTTCTTGTTTGAAGCTAAATCAATGTTTCTACACTTTTGTGATTAGGTATTTTTACAGGTCTGTTTCAAGTAATGACTACGTAACTACATTAAGCTATTTATGACCCACTTGGTTCAGTTAGGTTGCTTGTATACAGAACACATTTGCTTGTGTTAACAGAGTTCTTTGTTCGGTCTCAATATTTGATCATTTTTTGCGTTTTAAGCTTTTTCGCGTATTTATTCGTCTGACTCAGGATATTAATTATTTAACTCGTTGTAATTTAATTAGCCTTAATCCGGTCTTGGACCAAAGGGTCTGCAACGGCATGAGCTCAATAAAGCGCATGTCACAGAGATCTTATACCTTGGATATAATTTGTGCATGTTATTTATTGTAATTTATTGATGTTAATATGCTAAGCCTAGTTCTATTAATTTTAATCAGTAGGCCTACTGTTTAACTTGTCTGACAAACAATTTGTTCAATTTGTTAACCAATATTGCTTTAATAAGTTAAAAAGCTCGTTTTTGTTATGATGCTTTTTTGCAATGTTTGAAAAAAGAAAAGGCGGTTATAAACTGCATTTTTATCCGATGTTTTATGTAGGCCCTAGGCCTAATAATTGGGCACTTTTGGAAACATCACTTGAACTTATTAGCGTAATAAAAACTGTACTCAATTCTCAGCATTAATTATCTATTATGCGTCTTTTATTTAAAAAACCCAAATATCGCCTTGCTAACTATAATTATAATTCTGCTTTGCCTTTACGCAAAATAAAGTATATTATATGTATAACTGGTTTCTGTGTTTCTTGTCTCGTAACTGTAGGCCTACTATAACGTGTAGGCCTACTCCATCGACGTAGCCTATATGGGGGACTCTGTGAGCAGTTCCTTTAAGCGGCGATAGGCGTCGCCAGTATGTGATGTGGTCAAACTTTAGCGTAAATAAACCATAGACATCATATATTAAATGAGTGGTCCGGGGGAAAACAGTGCTAACAAGCTGTTGGATAGTTTTTTGTAACGGGCGCTTCTTTGATCAGTGTTTTAAAAAAAATTGAGTGGCGCTGAATCGGTATATATAGCCCTGTTAGCAAACTTAAAGTTGTTTAAACAAAACACAGTGGAATGTTCGATGAAGTAAATTTGTATTGTAGGTGAAAAATAACTTTAAAGCTGATAGCACTATTTTCCGGCGGGCATCTGTTAGGCTAAGCAGCAAGTTGTGTTGTTAGCACTATTTTCCGTCAGGCATCTATTAAGTTAAGCAGCAATTAATGCTGTTAGCACTATAATGATACCGGCAAAATACTCATAAACCATTATTATTATCACATAACATTGTTTTCCCATCAATAGAAACACGTATGACATTATTTTGAGTGAAACAGTAGCCATACAACAGTTACTCATAAACAATACACAAGTCATTATAATATTAGGTGACATAACAGTAACTGTTACTGTGTTAATAATAACACTGCTGATAATCAAAAGCAGACTTTGCTATTGCTTATTCACATTAAAGTTCACGGTGACTATAAAACCTGCATAGAAAAGTCATTGCACAAAAATTATGATTAGAGAAACAATAACAATGCTACCAGAAGGTAGAACATAAAAATAATACTGCTAGCATTGCACATAGCATATAGCATAATGACTGAAACATAAGTCATAAAAGCTAATGAATCAAACAATAGTTACTTCATCTTGTAAGCAATTAACACAATGTCACTGTGTGATGATCTGTCACTGTTTACTGTGTTTAGTCATCATCATCATCATCATCACATAGTTCATCATCTAGCATTTCAACATCTGCTACTCGGCTTTTTTCAGCCCGAATGCTGTTGTAGAAGCCGTGATGAACTTGAGGTATGAAAGGCAACAGAGACTTGATATCATCCACTTTTTTGGGGCAATTTTCTTTCAGATGTACACTTTGTTGGCACAATCACCTGGTCCAGTCTAGCTGGACGGCCACGTTTCACCATGCTGACTTCTTGCCATGGTTCAACATCATCATGCGAGTATTTAATTTGCATGGAATAGAGCTGATGTTTGGTGAATCTAAACTGACAGACTGATTGAAATTTGACTTTCTGTCCATCAACGGTCACTTTTCTGTTCATCAAACATTTTGCAACAACATCCAATGACTTGAAGTCATTCAATTTCATTGCATGCACAATGAAGGGATTTGCACGTCTTGCATTTGAAATAATTTTCACATATTCATCTGGAGAATATATCTGCTGATGTTTCCTCACACTGTGCTCAATGTCACCAAAATCTCTGTCGCATGGTAGCATTGTATGGCCAGATACTGGAAAGTAATGTACAATTTCATCAAACTTGTCTGTCACAATTAAGTATTGCCAAAGGGCCATAATTTTCAGATTTTTATTTTGACCCCCGCAGTTATCGGAAAAGACAGCTAGGTTGCGACTTGGTATTGGCTGCTGAAAGTATTTAAGAAGACAGGAGCCAATCTCATCTGCTCCACGACCTCCAACTGTTTCAGGCCATATCATCATGTTTGCCTTATTGCCTCCACAATTGTGAACAGCTAAATTATATGTGTACAGCTTCCGCTTATAAAAGGCAGGGCCGCATGACAATTTTGGTGTAGGTAGAGCCTGTTCAAGGTCGAACGCTATTGTGTGAAGCTCTTGTGGCTTGTCGTGTGCAGTGCTCGTTAAGTTCCGAAGTAAATCGAAGGCCTTGTTTGCTTTGGTTTTGTGAGACTGCCACTGCTGCTCACAGGTGGCTCTATCAGCGTCACTTATATTTGACTTCATTTTCACATCATACTGGTCACAGACTTTGCATGTATCTGTTCTTGGTGTTGCAAAGCCGATGTTATATTGTTCACAGAAGGTTCTTCGGTAAAAGTCCTCTGATACTGGGTCCCAATGTTTTTCCGTACAGTGTTCCTTGTACAGTCTGTACATCTCACTTATTGTCAAGTCAGATCCAAGATATGTCCTGTCGATGTTATCGCGTCGGCTGTAGTGACTCTGATGTCGTGGGAACATTTCAATATGACTCTTGACCTGCTGCAATCGATCTTCAGAATATCGATGCGGTCTGTTACAGTGCTTTCCTCTCTGATCTGGTCGAGGCACGCCCGCACCACTTGCAATTTGCTTCTGAATATTTCCAAGCCGACCTCGATTTTGATGCAAACCGTGAAAGGATAGGAATGATTGCTTACATACACGCGCAGTGGTGCCATCTGCATTTGTAACATGATATGAAAATGAAGTCTGTCTTCTCGATTCAGCGCTTGCAGTGTACCGTCTCAATGGGTTATAGCTGTTAATATTTCCATATAAATAGGCGTTCTGGCTGTTGAAATTTCCGAGGTTCCAAAACGATTTGCATATGTTATCGCGATGCTCTTCCTTGACTAACTCGAAACATTTACGCTTACAGTTGCAGTCGGGTCCAACTGTTTTAGCAATGTGCAGTACTCCAGAAGAGTTGATATACTGTTGTCCAGCATTTTTCAGTCGACTTCGTTTTTCTTTTATTCTTGAAGCAATATCACTTTGACGTTTTCGAGTTTGAGGTTTATGGACAGCTTCGTGCTCAATAGTATCTTCCATCACGTGCATTAACTGGCTTATATTAGCTGAAGCAACGTTGTTGTTCGCCTGGTTGTCGGTTGCAATGTTATTCTGTGGCTGTTCTATACCAAGTGCAGACACGGAGTTGTCGGTTGTGGTGTTGTTTGATCCAGACATGCTTTCGGTTGCTGTATCGGCTGATGATTGGCTAGATTCTGTACTTCCCGTCTCAACAGCTGAATCTGATATTGACTGGCCAGTCTGTGTATTTAAATACTCTTCCAGTGGTATCAACAGTAAAGTATCACGCCCATCATTCAGTACAGCTGACAAAACAACAAATGTGTTGCCACCAATTACTACATTTTGTCCGACACATAGACCATTTATTAAGTTGAGTAGTTCAGCCTGTTCTTCGGCACCGAATGTAGCGGTGTTGTCGCTAGCGACGTTGTTTGCTGGCTGCTCGACACCGACTGTACACATGATGTTGTCCTCGACACCGACTGTAGCCATGATGTTGTCGGTCTGGTTGTCGCTAGCGACGTTGTTAGCTGGCTGCTCGACACTGACTGTACACATGATGTTGTCCTCGACACCGACTGTAGCCATGATGTTGTCGGTCTGGTTGTCGCTAGCGACGTTGTTTGCTGGCTGCTCGACACCGACTGTACACATGATGTTGTCGGTCTGGTTGTCGCTAGCGACGTTGTTAGCTGGCTGCTCGACACTGACTGTACACATGATGTTGTCCTCGACACCGACTGTAGCCATGATGTTGTCGGTCTGGTTGTCGCTAGCGACGTTGTTTGCTGGCTGCTCGACACCGACTGTACACATGATGTTGTCCTCGACACCGACTGTAGCCATGATGTTGTCGGTCTGGTTGTCGCTAGCGACGTTGTTAGCTGGCTGCTCGACACTGACTGTACACATGATGTTGTCCTCGACACCGACTGTAGCCATGATGTTGTCGGTCTGGTTGTCGCTAGCGACGTTGTTTGCTGGCTGCTCGACACCGACTGTACACATGATGTTGTCCTCGACACCGACTGTAGCCATGATGTTGTCGGTCTGGTTGTCGCTAGCGACGTTGTTAGCTGGCTGCTCGACACTGACTGTACACATGATGTTGTCCTCGACACCGACTGTACACATGATGTTGTCCTCGACACCGACTGTAGCCATGATGTTGTCGGTCTGGTTGTCGCTAGCGACGTTGTTAGCTGGCTGCTCGACACTGACTGTACACATGATGTTGTCCTCGACACCGACTGTACACATGATGTTGTCCTCGTTGTTAGGTGGCTGCTCAGTCCCAACTGCACACATGGTGTCAGCTGCTGTATCATTGTCATCTGATTCATTAGATAATATCAACTTAATTGCTTGCTGCAACAAGTAGCGTTCTCTTTTGGTTGATTGATCCACGTTCTGAATAATACACAAGTAATACACAAGTAATAATATTTGTATATTATTATAATATTTTATTCAGTTCTGCTATGTATTCTTGTGGAAAAACCAAGGTCAATGATATTAAAACAATGAGAGTCATTGAGAGTCAAATGGAGACAGATATTATAATAATAATAATGAATATCCGTGCCTGCGACACTCATGATTGTATTGTGAATGATAAGTCACGTTACTACCTGTGTAATAGTACGAACTTCATTACACTAAACTAGTCTTCATTATAATACAAAATGATATGAGTATATTGTTAATATTTTACTATTGATTATTGTTAACAGAAGACATAATAGCAAAAATGTTCATTTTTGAATCAATTCAGCATGAAGGATAATAATTATTAAATTTTATTTTGCAATAAAATTTCAGTGGAGGGAGTATCTTGTTGCGAATAAACAGGTTTAAATAAAATTTTGGGAATATAGTGACATGCCACACAAACGCCGCTAATGTTTGTAGGTAAATAGTGCTATGCCACATACACTGTGTTAATGTATGTAAGAAGACAGTGCTATGTGTGTACATTAAACACAATCTTGTATTATTTTGGGTCATAAATCACTTTTGTAACTCGTGTTAGGGGCAGTTACACACCATGTGCTACCTGACTCGTAGTACCTTGGAAATTATTTTAAAAAAGCTAACACTGAGATCAGTGAGATCAAACTTACCTGCTTTTTGGACGTGTCAACCAGTATGTTAGGCTGGTTTAGGGTTGCCACCCGTCCAGGTTTTTTTTTAGCGTGCAGTTCTACACAATGTGCAGTTGGAAATCAATTTGTGCAACTGTAAAAGCAATTTTGTGCGGTGAAAAATTGAGGAAAAGTGTCGTTACTACCCCGGCCCACGGTCGTGGACTTTTTCCGTGCCCCCCCGGTCGTCAACGTGACTACCCCCGGTCGTCAAGTTTTTGCGTGACTACCCCCCCCCCGGTCGTCAACTTTTTAAAGAGGTTATGCAGTTCTAAAAATTCCTTAACAAAAGTTAAAGTTGCGTCCCGACTTCCTAGTTCGAAAAGGTGGCAACCCTAGGCTGGTTGCTACTCTTGTAACGAGCTTCCGCGAATCTTGCAGGCACCTTTCGTTCCCGTTTTGGCCTGTCAGCCATTGTGTGTATTTTTGAACAATACTAAAAACAATACTAACAGAAAACTCAATAAAAAAAGACTTGTTCAATCCAGTGATGATCATAGCACTGTCTTCCAACAAATCACTAGAATGCTATGACACATAGCATTATCTTCTCGGAAACTTGACTCATCTCACGCAGGGGGAAAACCAAGATTGTTTATTTTTAGCAATACAGCGTGCCTTCTCAAGGCTGCTGATTTTATGCTAGGTAAATCCCGTGTATGGGAAGAGAATGGTAAAAAGAAGTCATTAATATTAAAATTGTGGGTTAGCACTGTTTTCCCCCGGACCACTCAAATGTAAGATGTCTATGAAATAAACCTACCGCACAACAGAGCACACATTTTACCTAGAGTAGCCAAACTATATCCCATCCTGGCGCCACCTATAGCAGCCATTTTTACAGAGTCCCCCATTAGGCTCTATAGGCCTAGGTCCTATACGATAATTCAGGGGTGTCAAAGAGCAGGCCCGTTGGCTATTTCTGGCCCGCGAAGACTACTATGATGTCCGTGACTGATAACGAAGATCAAAATTAAGATTTTATGAGGCCGACGTGCGTCATCTTCCACCATTCAGTGAGGGACTGCGCGTCGGCAGCGTCATCGTGTGTGCGAACGCTGTCATCTGTCGCCGCTCTACTCGATGGAACTTGGTCCAGAGACTCTGGACATCCATGCCATCAGCTTTCGACGGGAATCCTTTGGTTGGTTCCACGTATGTGCGTGTGCCCGCCACTCGTGACTTAATTTCCGCTTACTGTGCATTGTTTTGCTTTAATTTGCTAACTGATGTAACACGTAGGCCCTACGTACATTCGTTCGTAATGACATTTAACATCATATAGGCTAGGTAGCGTAGATATGAATCTATCAAGAATCTTATGAATAATTCGCCAGAGAACCACTTATTCGCCAGATGGCGATACCTAACCTTTCCTCATAGTTCTAAATTCTAAGTTGTGAACACATTCAAATATCCAAATTAAGACAGCTGAAGTGGCCATTGTACATCGGTGACGGCAACCTATTTTAAAACTGTACCAGTTTAATTGTATTCCTTGTAAAGTAGGCCTAATGGGCACATGCATTTCAGTTTAAATAAAACACATTTAAATTGAAACAACACTCATTCATAAGCACTTCATTCCAAAGTTTCACCTTGCTCGCTCACTTCCTTTCAAAGAGTCAACATTGTCAGCAGATGCTTTATGTACATACTGATACTGGGTCCCAATGTTATTTTGAGTCAATTAATTTACCAAAAATCGACCAACTCAAAAAGCTACATATTTGTACAACCATTTAAACGTCTGTTAATCTTTAAATTCATACGGAATCATAATAATTACGCACCTTCCTTTTCATCAGTACCCTACAGAATTATCAAGTCTTTAACACATGTCACAGCCAAATCAGACTGTTACACCAAGGAAAACAATGTCTTTTTCAATGGAACGTAATGTCACGATTAAATTAGCTAAACAGTATCCCGTAAATCTATCGTTTTAGCGTTCTAAATTATTCGCCCATTGTAGTATACGCTATTATTATTTTTCAACAATCCAGCTTCCACTTTGGCAAGAATCCTTTTCATCAATCCAGCTTCTATTCAGGCAAGAATTCGTTTCATCAATCCAGCTTCTATTTAAGGAAAATTATTTTTCATCAATCAAACTTCTAATTAAAGAACAATTATTTTTCATCACTCCAACTTCTTTTTAAGCAAGAATCTTTTCATCAATCCACTTCTATTTAAGGAAAAATTATCTTCATCAATCTGACTTCTATTTAAAAATTCTTTTCCAATCCAACTTGTATTCGACAACGCTAAAACCCATACAATGGCGAATTATTTAGACACTAAAACAATAGACTACTCAGTATCCTTCCACCATAACCAAATTATTTACACATCATGACAATTAATCCTTGAGCAAAATAAAGGAAAGATCACATTTTTAAAGCAACCCTCCAACGCCTTGGACAACTGATACTGCTTAGTGAGTGCTTGGCAAGCACTGTTGCTCATTAGTGCAACAGTTTTGCTGGAACGCCATTTTTCTACATCGATACAAACACAATAATAAAAATCGAGATAAACAAAAGGCTTTTGAATACACATGAAGCAGCATCGATCGTTGTAAATTAGGTTTTGCACAGCAAGTACTCTGTAAAAGTATGATACTAAACCATTCATTCATATTACGTCTTCATCGACTCTTTTCAAACCACAAATTAGAGGTACAAGTATGCATGTATGTATATGGACTTTGTAAAGCACATTTTACGCAACCCTCAAAAAGTTTCAAGGGAGGTAGCAATATTAGTATACAAAAGCTTTGCACAAATTATAATCACACATAACGATTTCGGATCATTTAAAAAAGCATCAAGGGAGGTAGCATATTACTAAATGTTTTGGACATATTATAACCAGACCTGGATCATTTCACTATCGTATTTTCTGTTGTTATCTCCTTACTTAAATGTCTGGTGCTAAGGGACGATACATTATGTTGACCAGCCATTGGATCTGAACTGTGTTTGAACATCATGAGACAGATTATAAATTCACTGACTGCATCATACCTACTACACATCTATTGCTCATAAATTGTTTATTGATTGTGCAGTGATACAAACTTCCTTTACAGACTTGTATGGTTCAAAACACATTTCAAACTTCAAACAGAGAATGTGAGGAGAAAGATAATGTAATGTAATGTAAATCTTCAAAAATTTCTCAGCGCCCACAAAAGCCACGTCAGGGAGACCAGCTTATCACCGGCGCTATATCAAATCAAGTCCGCAATAGCCAAACTCCTCTGTTCGTTTCGGTGCCAGGTCAAAATCCGGGGAGGTCAAGCCGAGGAGACAGCATGGTGCTACGGTGGCAATCGGTGATGATGGTGGTCGTGTGGTGGCGCAGGAGTTGAATCAGGATAGGATATCTTGATGAGTTCGGTTTTCAGTCGTGAGTGGAAAGCAGAAGAGGAGAGTGCAAGCGGAGGAGAGTTTGAGGTAAGAGGCGAGATAGGATGATGAGCAAACTGGCGGAGGTCTTTTGGGAGTCCGTTCCAAAGATAGTCCCTTCCTAATGTTTGTAACATACTTATGATACTCTGGGATGCATTTAAGAGATTCTAGAGTCCACAGTGAAAATAAAGAAAGTATTCAGCTTCAATAAATGGCATTTACATTAACAGACCAATCATCACAGTGACAGGAATTTTGCTCGTCTGTGTATTGTAAACGACATAAAACAATGAGTAATGTTTTTAAACAATGAGTAACATGCTGACATCAGTTAATTAACAAACAACATGAAACAAGTCACGAAATGCAAAGTTAAAAAACCTTAAAGCTCATTAACAGATGTGTTTGTTGCTCCTTATGCTCACTAAAAAACAGGCATATAGGTTAAGGGTTACAACTAATGCCCGTTTTTGTTAAGTTAGGCCTACTAAATTCAATGACACAAACTTAATTTCTTGATTATTATTGCTGCTCAGTACCACCAAACGTTACAAAATCAAGTGATCACCTATGAGAAGTCTTCAACCACAATCACCGGCAGGCAAAACAAAATTATATTCTCTGCATTCCATCCAAGATATTAACTAATATGCCACAGCATTACTGTGCATGCTTATACCTCATCATAGATCAGTTAAAAACCCTCAACATTAATAGAAAATGTAGATCTTATTAGAGACCGTTACAGAACAAATGAAAGCAAAACAAAACATAATTACATGTTTACACTAAATACACTAAATACAGCTTTTAATATTTCACCAGCTGCTCCGATTCACCTGCTTTCTGACTTTAACACAAATCATAAATTTACACAGAAAATAATAATATTAATAATACTACTATAACTACTACTACTACTATTACTACTATTACTACTACTACTACCACTAGCAATAATAATAATATCATGATGACGATAATAAAGGTAAAAATATTAATAGTGATGATAGTAAATATAGTAATCATTATCATAATAAAATTAATCAAGATTATCATAATATATACACAATAGTTTGACAAATTAGTTGGTGACATGCAGAATGTAATTGGAAATTTTCATTTGTTTCGATTTCTAATGTGACCAAGTCTGTTTTCCTCAAGTCATGATGCCGGGCACGCTTGGGTATTAAGCAGCGCCGTGCTTTTTCGGTTGTGGGACCTTCCACCTGGAATGACCTCCCGCTTAAGCTCCGCTCTTTACTTGTGAGCCAACCAGCAGGGTTCTACAAGTCCCTCCAGTTTTTCTTCTTCAGTCGTGGCTGGGCCGGGAGCGCTTCTGAGTAGCCTCTTGAAGAGGCGCTATATAAATGCTCTGAATGAATGAATGAATGAATGAATTTAGTTATCTTATTGAGTGCTTTGGAAGATTACTGATGAATGTAGCCAAAATCTTTTGAACCGCCATTTTACTCATCCGTTCGTGTGTTGTGGGCCTCATCATCTGTTGATAGCACTTGCGAATAAGCTAGTGCTCTGTGCCTAGCCTTAGAGTAGCGGTTTAGACATTTGGAGATTACGACTGTGATTGCCATTTCTCTTCTTCAACACCACATGATCGAAGGCACTCTGAACTACTAGAAAGACTCTGCATGTCTGCAGGATCCAACCACTGGCGAATCATCTAGCCAGCTCAGCACAATCACTAACTGAAAAATGTTTACTTCTTAATAACTGTAACATCAAGAACGTTAGCATTTCTTGTGAGGTATTGTATTGTATTGTATCCATAAATTTATATAGCGCCTCTTGCAGTGCACACCAATCAGAGGCGCTCAAAGAGGTACTTAAAAGGTGCCATAGTAACAGCTCACATACGCATCTTACAAATATATATATATAATATATATGTATATTATGCAATATTTATGAATAACAATTACAAAAGCAAGTGATCAAAATTAAAAGACAACCTCTGCCGTAAAAATTTCATCATCTAATAAAATCTTTTGTTTCAGATTCAGGAGAATGGATTGATTCTTAGAAACTGAAAGAATCTGATTTACATTTTGAAAACCAGTCACAACCAACTACACCAAATGGATGTAAACTGGAACAGCTTTTACAGTGAAATAACCTTCATGACATCATCAACCCTTGCACCGCCTTAACAATTTAACGACGAGCGTGCAGTAAAAGTGACTGGGAAACCAATGCAGTTCATCGTTAAAGCGTTGCACAAAGTATAGTATGTCCCAAAGTCACACAGGTCATAGGGAAGAGGCAGTGAGTTATCCTATACCATGACTTAATGGCCAGACCATGGAGAAATGCTTTTCACGAAGGTCCCATAAAGACACATTCCAAAATAGACCCAGACATACAGACAGAGAGATGAGACAGACAGACAGACAGAGACAGACAGACAGACAGACAGATGAGACAGACAGACAGACAGACAGACACACACACACAGAAAGACACAGGCAGGCAGGCAGGCAGGCAGGCAGACAGACAGTCAGTAAATACATAGACTGATTTTATTTCCATCTTGATCGTTCTACCATCAATAAACTCACCAACCATCAAACTGTATAAATGAAAACATAAAACATTTCATGTGACCGAAATACAGAATTTAATGCAACCGAGGGTTTCCACTTCATTCACGAAGTGGTAACCAGTTTCTGAATAAAAGCCTCGGACAACTGACATTGCTTAGCGAGCGCTTGGCAAGCACTGTTGCTCATTAAGGTGAGTAGATGGTGCAACTTATTGCTGCCATCTGTTGAGGAAGTGTCATGAAAAAGGCGCATAACATCCAAAGCATCTCTACGACAACAAAGCGCACACGAATACTGTCCAAAAAAGCACACTGGCTTCGAGAAAGGTCAAAGGTTGAACGGATGAAGCAGCATTTTGAGAGTATACAGCTGAAATAAAGAATAGGTAATTGTGTTAACAGATGACAAAATAACAAACAGCATTATTAAGCAGCGGCATATTCTCAATGGACTTACATATAGATAGACGATGGACACAACAGGCAGACAATGGCAACAGATCGCAAATAAACCTCCAGAAATAGCACTCATTGTGAGTTGGTTATAATACATACATAAATAGATATTCGTTTTATTTTCTGACATGTTGACAGACTGCAACCAGTTACAATAGAAATGGGTTAAATAATGAAATCATTATAGGCCAAAAACAAAACAACATTCAGGTGTACACATATACAGTCTGTACTACAGTCTGAACTACAATCAACACTGAAGCACATTGTAACTGTGCAGAAATTGCTACATTTTAGCAGCTGAACAAACACTTGAGCTGATCCTGAGAGGTAGTTTGCCAGTTAAGGATATCAAACTGCCTTACTAACTAACTTACTTATCAAACTAACTTACTTGATGAGAAAAATCCTGTCAAATATTGTCAGGATGCTATATACTTATTAACTGTACTTATAAGATGTCTGTACACCAAAGTGTAGCAATTGGTCAATAAAGAATATTCTTACTTACGTACGTACAATGTTAAAAAAACATCATGGGGCACTAATGGAAAAGAATTCTTGAAATATCCCTACGGATATAGGGGACTTCAACTTCCTGGGCTGATATTCTTATAAACTATGCACTAGACTAGTGTCATATAATTATATAATTATACTATAAAATATTAACCACACCTTATGAAATGCTTGAATAGCATGTAAGGATCCGAAATTTAATATAAATACAGACAGTGACCAACTCACCATCCTATAATGGCACATCATTATGATTGTTATTGTATTGTATCATGTCATATAATAATATATATTCTTTATCAGAAAACTAATCAGGTTGACAAGCCGCAAAAAACCGGGGAAAAGTGACAGTTATGTATTGAAACAATTCACGAACACCAATGACAGAAGACAGTAATTAGTTTAACCACTAACAGACGTGGCTTCCAACGGGACAGGTCCTGCAGTACATGGCGCTAACCAGCAGCCTATAGAGCATGTCCGCCTACGTTGAGAAGGCAGCTCTCTACCTCTCGCTAACATGCCGTGTGTTATCCATTGCGCTATCGGGCCCCCCATATAGCTTGGAAAAGTAGGAACCCTCGGCGGATTGGTGGTGTTATTTTCTCAGGTTATATTACACTAAATATCAGTATCTTCACCAACGGGTGAAATATGAAGATTGATTGTAACCTGGTTTATGTTTTTGAAGATTGTTTCGGCCGTTGATCGATTGTCCAGAAGGTCGCGGCTGTTGTTGTTCAGACGTGGAGGCGCTCTTTCTCAAGAGAAGCTGAGCGTTGGCGCTTCCAATATCATTTGTAGCTTTGAGTGTGTAGGTGGTAAAATGGTGTTCCCTCACATGAACTATGGTCAACGTTGCTTCATTTGAGTCTCTCTCAACAGGCTAACGTAACACATGTTGACAAAGCAATCAAATGTAATAATAATAAATTTAATGGCACATAGAAGTAAAACAGTACAACCTATTCTGAGAATATAAAGTAAATGCAATGATTTAATGTACAATAATTTCATGTTATTTACTGGGTAACCATGTAAATAACTCAGACATGTAAAGCAATGCAATCTATCAGAAGAGTGGAACAATACTGCATAAAATTACTTTGTGTAAAATTTGTTAGCATATTGCAAAAGAGTAAACAATTAAGCATTAAAACTACAAGATATGGTAATAATGTGTATAGTGGTACTAAAATTTTAGTTAAAATCAGAGATGCAACCCTACAGAATCTCCCCCGACTTTGGAATAACAGGGCAGTAGTTATTCCAAACTGTGTTAGGTAGATACAGTTGCATTTGTGCCAATGATGGAAAATCATCATGGCAAATGATTACCAGTTGAGCTTTGTCACAAGAAAATCTACACATGTTTTGTGAAGCCATGCATGACCAAAACAACATTATAAGTACTGTTGTTGAAATGGTGCCATTGTCATGTTGCCCTTACTATTCACCGTTGGTCACTAGAGGTGCAAGAAGTGATGTGCTATAGAAATGCCTTTTTGCCATAATTATAAATATTATTATCATGTGGTAGAATATCCTTCAAGCTATCAGGCCACAAAACACTTCTCATTTCAGTGCTCATGAAAAAGCTCAGCGCTCGTGAATAAGCTGGTGCCCTACACTTGGTTTTTCGAGTTATATGTTTGGAGTTTATGATTACGATTTTCTTACATAGTTAAACTGTGTCTTGATAGATACTCTATCAACATCTCACTTCGGTATCGCATGTTCCACACTGGCTGAACTGAACATGAAACTGAAAACTCAGTTTAAAATTTCTCTCACACACAATGCAAGGTATTATATCTAAAAAAGGCTAATATAATAAATGTTAGAGCAAGGTTATTGTACTTCAAATGGCATCAATCAATGTTTGTTTAAAATGAAACTGTAGTACAAAATTGAAATCAATTGGAGAAGTCCACTGGTGCAAATGCAATACTATATGTGTGGGAAACAACAAGTCAGGCTATGGTGGATATTAAAGCAAGTTGACCAGTCTCAAGTTAGACAATTCTGACATTAAACAAAGATAATGTACAGTATCTAAGCCTATTGTTTGTTTGTGCATAATATATGCTACAGCAGCTGTCCTCCAATCTTGTAGAACAGATATGGAGTTGAGAAAAATAAACAAAACAGATATCACAGATGTGAGGTAATAATTTCTGCTCACAGTGACACATAAATTCATCAGTTTGAAATCCATATACTGATTCTAATGGTATGATTTTCAATTTCAGTGTCAATTCCAGGATACAGTTGAACAACAATTTCTCATCACAAATCATTGTGGTATGGATATGCACTTTAATCAAGGAGGACTATTGGCAGCCAATATTAGTTTGGTAAAACAGAGATATGGATAGATGAGGGCAAAATACCCGGACACTGAACAACTAGAAAAAGTGCAAAGAAGAGCTACAAAAATCATTTGGGTTACAAAAATTTGAGCTATGAAGGTTGGAATGGTGTGGACTAACAACTCTCGAGAGAAGGAGAAGCAGAGAAGATTTAATCAAAGCTTATAAGATTATAACTGGAAAGGAGGCAGTGCAGTGGGAGAGGTTCTTTGAATTAGCACCAAACAAGATGACTTGAGGACATGGGTATAAATTATTTAAGAAACCAAAAGGAACATTAATTAATTAGGGCAGAAATTCTTCAGTGCAAGAGTTGTGGGCAAATTTCATAATTATTAATTAAGCCTGACTTTTCTCAATTCTTTCTTCTCCGTTGTTATTGACAGAATAAAAATGCTCAGATAATTGATAAATGTAAGCCCGGTAGCATTTCACAAAAGTGACTGCAATGGCTGAGATAAAAAAATAATTGCAAGAGGATCTAGTTATTTTCTGCACTGGGCAGTTGGTGCTCACGGGACCAAAATGTGAGTGCTTTGCATTAAACGCTGCAATCCATGATGGCATTTATCATCAGGAATCATCCTTGCATGCCTACGAAGCTAAGTTCATCTTGATTTGATGCAACCAGCCTACACTCGAGTTTAGAGTACTAGACTCTGAATAATTGCAAGTATATGGAGTAAAATAAACCAGCACAGTAAAGAATTTATGAAGAATATTGTGGACAGATTTGACAATGATAATCAGTGTCATCAGTTTCCTTTCAGTTTCCTTTGTGCAGAGTCAGCAATGAGTTTCTCCACAACAGTTCATTAATTATATCAATTATATATTTTTAAAACATATGCACATGCTCAAACAATATATATATGTTCTGTAGATTATCATCTTCTTTTATTGCATTGTAATATCTATTTTCAGAGTGCACTCAAATATATCTTAAAATCTGTACCTTTAAGCACTTCCTTCCATCCTTCCAAAGCTTAGTTTTGTACTACATGGTTCCCTTTTGCAAATATTTCTACAGGCTTCAATGAATTCGCTCTTAAAATACTCAAGCGTCACATCTAACGATTTTTTCCAACTCTAGATCCTTAGCCTATGACCAGGCAGTAGTGTAAAATGTTGTTGGCTGAATAAGGTGCTCACAGAAAAGCAAGATGGCTGACATGGAAGATAAAATGGTATCATAGAAATTCCAATATACCAGCAGTGTTTTTGTCCAGAAAGACGGTCAAACGGGCAATTCATTTGAGTGTTGTTCACATGCAGCTTCCTAACTAGATAGGCCTCAATGGATTTCTAGTGCCATAACCATAAAGAATATTTTCTGTGGCGAGTGCAGATTGTCTTTCAATAAACAGCAGATATGAGAAAACCAGCCTCTGCATGGTGCTACATCACTGAAGTGATGCAATTCTGATTAATAAATCACATTAAGCATTTCGCCAAAACCTTTACACAACTCGCATAGCTGAAAAACTCTCCTAATCCGATTCCACTTTTGGTACTTCGATTCATTTCCGAATACACATGGAGCAAAAAGTGGCTTAAGAACATTCACAGCAGGGTCAGTTTCCAGATAATTTACCTCACATAATTCCAGTTTCTCTTCATTCTTCCTCGGACCTCTATCCGTCTGCATCCATCATGGTCCATCTTCTCAGCCAATTACTGGCCTCTGTTTACTTCCAGTCCCCAAACCATCTTGGTCTATTTCCTCCCATTAGATCTCGTATTTCTTGGCTCCATCATTACCCCCAAATGGCACCGCCAATAGAGGCACATTCAGACAGATAGCAGCCATCGCAACGACAGTAGACGAATAGGAACGTATGATCTGAAGCCAAACTCTTCATCAACTACAGAGAATTTGTTCTCTGGACTGACTGACAGTGCACTGAATTAATGCTGATCAACAACTTATTCTTGCAAACGAGTACTATATACAATACTACAAAAGCAGCTGCAAATAATAATAATTATCAAAAAAAGTAATTAATAAATCACAGTGACAGTCAAGAGAAGATGCCGTGTTGGTAAGATGGTGAGGGAGTTACACGTGGCTGGCAGCCTTGTCCACAAACATACACCACATAATAACTATTTTCCCAGGTCGCACAAACCACCAATAATTCCATCCACACCTTCGGTATCAGTCCTAAGCCAGGATCAGTCAAAGCATCCCCTCTCCACTTACATATGTATAGATCACCCACCTTTGCAAACGACTTCCCACCTTGACCAATGACCATCCTATCTACCAGGGCAGCCTGATTAAACATATCCCTACAGGGTCTTAAGACTGCAGCCACTTATCTGCTGATTTGCATCACTGACATCCTCATTTGCAACTCCCTAGAACAGGATGCCTGGGTGAGGCTAATAGTTTTTGACAGCTCTACTTTTGCACCTCCAATAGGAGCAGGTAGGAGACATAACTCTTCCTACCTCATAAAAGAATAAGGGTAAAGTCTTCTGAGGAACTTTAAACCAACCATCCACTTTCACCTAATCCAAACTCCGACTGAAAACGTACTCGAATCCTTGTTAAACTAAGAATGAGCTTTCATTGTAACAAGTTGCGTCTGTGACAACTTGGTTATTCAGAATAAACAAATATTGATTCTCTGGACATGCCAGAAACATTTCCACCAGTACCAGACACTCCAGATAGGAAAGGTCTTGGCAAAAACAGTTGATTCCCTACCAGCTGGATCAGTTTGGGGCCTGATGGGATTCATCCCTGCATGATGATGGGGGCTTAGTTAACTACAGAAACGTTGGCTCTAACCTTGTTGATGTCCCACGCTCCATTGTCCACTTTTACTGGCAGGAATATTGTCCCATATTTGTTCAGAGAAACTGTTCACCCTTGAGAAGAAGCGGCCATGTATAGCCTACCTATGTCCAGCATAATAGATACGGCATACATGATTCTTGACAAATAATCTCTTCACCTAGCTGACAATAGTTACCATTGGTGATATCTGGCTTCTAAGTGTGTTGATGCTGTTGCTTGGCTTGGTTGGCTCATCAATTTGCTCTTTTCCAGCTCGAAGTTGGGACTCCTGAGGGTTGCTAAGTGGCAGTGCAGGGCCTGTGCGTTAATAACATGCTGACAGCTGACTCAAGTCTCATTCCGAAGCTCTATCCCTACCGGACCCTACGGTAGCCTAGCTTCCTCCAGACTTTCCATTTTAAACATGGTAATTTCAAGATATGCTCATAAACAGGATCACAACAAGGAGACCCATTAGGTCCAATTCTTCAAAATCAACACCTTTTGACAAGTCTTTCTCCCTCTTTGTTTTGGCCATCAAACAACCTTCATCGGAAAGCATCTGTGGTGGTATCTCCTTTGTTTAACTTTGAACAGTAAGTGTGATGTCATATCACATATTCAAATACATAATCTGCTATCTCATGTATGCTGCTTACAGTTAGCTCCACTGATAAAACTTGTCCTTTGGGTGCTCCTCTGTCCGTGGGTGGAGCTGACTCAAGCTAGAGACTCACTGTCCAGAATGACTTATAGGAATCTTTTGTCTGGCTGTCATATCCAGTTATGATTTATCATACTTCTACACAGTCACTAAGCTCTATCATAGTCAACAAGCTTCAATGTATATCATGTATTTATAGCATAGCTATTCTAAGTTTTGACCCATGGGTGACTTTTCTCTTGCAACATACCCCTCAATGACTTTTCTGGCACTGGCTCTAACCTGTAAGTCAGCTGATTCTGGGTGCATTGTCCCAGAAACTTCGAGAACCCATAAACAGACAGTTTAGAACCATGCACTCATTCATCCGGTGATCCTCAAGGCCTCATGCCACTTCAATAACATCTGAGAACCATAAAGCCAGAATTAAGACAGTTCCTTCAGCACATTCGGTAGCATCTGGCACTATTAATAATTAGCAAATTCTATCACGCACCAAAACCAAGCCGTAAAGTGCTCGCAGTTTGACGCTAGATGATGAGGCTGTGCATATTACAACATGTTCAAGACTTGGTGTTGGCTATTGCACCCATCATGAAAGCCCTTGCGATTCTACAGTCACACTGGATGGCTCTCATAACATAAATTAACATAACAAGGGATTTAAGTGGTTCAGAAGACGTTTAATCTGTGTTAAAACCACTTGAAATTAACCTGGAACGCCTAGTAACCCAATTTTCTTAGCTTCCTCTTAAAAGCTGTGATAGAGTCCACTGAGACAGCAGCCTACTATTATTCAAAATATTGAACAAGTCTACAACTCTTGCACTGAAGAATTTCTGCCCTAATGTTCCTTTTGGCTTCTTAAATAATTTGTACCTGTGTCCTCAAGTGGTCTTGTTTGGTGCTAATTGAAAGAACTTTTCCCACTGTAGTGCTTCCTTTCCAGTGATAATCTTGTAAGATTCAATTGGATCTCCTCCTCTGCTCCTCCTCTCTAATGTTGTTAGTCCACACTTTTTCAACATTTCATCATCGCTCAAAATCCTTGTAGCCCCAAATCAGTTTTGTAGCTCTTTTTGTACTTTCTCCAGGTTTTCCATCATGTCCTGTTTCAGGTATGGCTTCCATAGTCTGACATGTCATTTAGGTGCTGGCAGAACCTTGAAATAAGAGGACACAATCGAAGCTATATGGCATGTAACTCCGCCACTGCACGTCGTGCCCTAGTGCCAGTCTCAAGCCTGGATGAAGGAGGAGGGCGTTGCTAATGATCTTTGTTATCACACAGTGTTGTTAAACTGAAACTACTACTACTACTATATGTGGCATGAATTCATGAAACCTTATTTACCAACATGTAGAAAACGAGCTGGATTGGTCAGAGCTGATTGCCATTGGTTCAACGGTACAACTGTTATGCCATTCAGCCATTGCATGGAGGTAAAAGGGATGTGCCAAATAATTGAAACTCCGGTAGACTCATCTCATTCCAGAGCTGCTGAGGTCGTTGGTGGCAAGATGGAAGCAGAATGAAATATATATGGAAATAATTTATATGGTGACATTCAATCAACATGCTGCTTCGTTCCCCCTTCCGGTCTGCGAAACACTTTGCCTCAAGGGTCAGCAAGGCTTAGCCTTCATCAGTAAATGTGGTCACTGTCAAGTTCAATTTTAGGAGACAAGCGATAGACCATTCTGTTTTCAACATCTCTTTATAACCACTTATTACTTCAATCAAATTGCTTTACACAGCACATAAGTAACAACTAGCTACTCCAGATGAAATAGGATCTCTGTAAAATATTTTTCATCTTGCAACTGGGATACAAACCTTGGGTAAAAATACTTTGGGGCACTGCTCAGTGATAGAAATAACAATAATGATAACATAAAAAGTATTAATATTAATAATTGCTGATTCACGTAAGCATGATGTTCAGCAGTCTGTTACACCAGCACCAGAGACAGCCTTGGGTATACAGTGTTAGTGACTGCATTTTCTTTTCATGTAGTTTGGTTATTATTAGACAATTTATGCTAGTGAGCACTCAAGTCAGGAATGCCTTTTCGTAGGCTGAGATTGTTCCCGGCAATGGCAAAATTCTATTATGCCCGCAGCTGTGGAGCCTGCATCCAAATTGGCACATAGGGACCAACTTGCAGCCTTACGAAGCATAAATGAAACATAAAATTGCTTATTAGAGTAATATTTTGAGATCATTGGACCTGCAGTCATTCCGGATTTTTGGAAATTAATCAACATCCAAATCCTTACACTGGCATAAAAAGTGCATGTAGAGAGCGAGAGGCCTGATAAAAGTTGAACTGAGGTCAAGTGGCACTGTGCTGAAATCTGCCGCAATCAGACATTACTCAGAGTATGTCCTTGCCTTGTCGTTGATGTAGCATTCATCCTTGCCATTTGTAATCAGTTTCTTCAGTCCGCCATTTGTCCACCGCAGCTGACTGCCAGGGTTGGACTGGATACGGCAGACGAACGTCACATTACTTCCCGGCTTTGCTTCCACTGAAAGCTCACTACAGCTGACTCGCGGAGCATCTGAAGAAATGACCATAACAGGAAATGTTACTCTTTTCAATTAATCTTAAGTCACACCAAGTTGAGAAAATGCAAAACAGTGGAGTCTTGGTGTACAATGTACATACACACATTGTTTGCATCATGACACGGTCTTGGTCACCTAATCAACAGTTATGATAAGTGTCTGTTATTGTATTTGTATTTGTATTGTATTTGAACACTTGTTATAGCGCCCCAACCAGATTTCCCATTCAGAGGCGCTCCCGACTACTGCGATACGCTGAATCGGAGTTTCACGCTAAGCGCATGAGCAATTGCGAGTGAAGGAACTTGCCCAGGGTCCCTACGCGGCGGCTTTGAGGTGGATTCGAACCCGCAACCCTCCAGCTGCAAGGCTGTTATGATCCTTAGTCTGACCAGTAATCAAATCCACTGTCATTTATCTTGCAACCAGAGCTCGAGGGTACGCGTACCCTAAAATAGAATACGTTAAAATACGTACGTACCTTTCAAAAAATAGAATACGCGTATGGTACATATCATACACAAAAATTTTATTTTGTGATTGTTTGCTTAAATTAAATTGAACATTCTTATAATGAGCAATGACATGGTTAACGTATTTTTGTATTGTTTACGTACCCTAAAATAGGGTACATTAAAAAACGTATGTACCTTTCAAAAAATAGAATACGTATGGTACGTACCCTCGAGCTTTGCTTGCAACATAATATGTAACATCAAAGATCAGTCACTATAACCAATTTCTTTAGAAAGATTATAATCAGGAATAACAGTATTCAAGCAGACCACCGGTCATTTAGCAAACAATTCTAACATTCACCACCGATCAGTCAGATTATTTATTTTATGTCAGTCAGCTACAATATTTAATAAATAATTCAACACTTTAGCTGATTTTTATATAATTTAGGTCACATGCTCAGAAAAATTAAGCTAATTAAGATGAAACCTGGTGCTGTCCTGTGCACTTTAGGTCGGGAGCACCTCTGAATCGAGATCTTGAAGGGGTGCTATACATTATTGTCAGATTATTTATTTTACGTTGACCAGTCAGCTACAATATTTAATAAATAATTCAACATTTTAGCTGGTTTTTATATAATTTAGCTCACATGCTCAGAAAAATTAAAGCTATTAAGATTAAAGTCCTATCCTGTGCACCTGCTGAGGTTGGGAGCGCCTTTGAGTAGAGAATTGAAGGGAAGGTATATATATTGACTTAATTGACTGATTGATTTAATTCACTGAAACTTCTGAAAGTACTTCATTCTGATAATTAACATGGTTTCTGTGCAGTAATAAATGCAGACAACCAGCCAACCAACCATATACCCCATGGAAACCGACAGTTCACTGTTAGGCCATCTAATCGATAACAAAAGGTTGCATGGTAGTGCATCTCCATTATAGAGTGCTCTTCAACGAATGCCTCTGGGGCTCTTGGCCGTAAAATCACTCGCCAGTTTCACGAAAAAGCATTAAACAGCTAGTCACGTTATATATAGCGCAGTCAAAGTCGCTTACATCTGATGGACAGCGGAGCCGAGGCTACGACCTGTTCGAATCCACTCATGATGGCCGTGCACTTGAGGTCCTTTCCATTAAAGTTTTGGTTTGGTTTGCGTGTCACCATCTTCAGCTTCAGTTCGCTCTGTAAGCTGCTCAGCCCAGAGTCCATCATCAAGGACCACGTCTTGTTTGACACAGCAAATGCACCTGTTTCGTCCTCTCCAGCGACTGTTACTTCAACGTCCGGGAGGATAGAACTTCCGTCAACAAGGACGACACAGCCGACGCCGAGCTGCGTGTTCTCCTCAAGGTGAAGTTCACTTTCGTTACCGTCGAGACGCTTTTCGCCGTTAGCAGTAATGGAGATGATGTAAACTTCCTTCACAGGAACTGTACAATGTAAATTAATCTAATTTAATAAAAAGATCACTTCAGTTAAAAGAGAATCACCTGTTATACTGTGCTCCAAACAATCGGGCTTTCGGATGAGAACAGGGTGCCGTTCTTTATCTCTGACATACCCACTGTTTAATCACCAAATGGCCCCAGAGTCAGAATTAGGTCCCACTAAAATGATTAAGGTAACGTTTGCAGTGAATTAGCAGAGGATGATGATGAAGTTTAGGTGAATGGTTAACACTCTGGCATGAAGAGCAGAAGATCAGCATGGATGCGGGATTGATTCCTGCTACCCTCCCAAAGGTCGACTCAGCCTTTCATTCACCAGATGGTGTTGGTAAAATGAGCAGTAGGAGAGATGGGCGCCTTGCATGGTTTTCCATACAGTTAAATTCGACTCTTGTAATAACTAGTGATCATCCGTTCATACCATGACTTGTAATCATACTGTGTTCATGTCAGTGTGAATCAACAAACAAAGATTATAAAGATCATAGACATAATTGCAAAACTGACATAAGCCAACAGTGATGTGAAAAATGTTAATATGGAACAATAACTAAAAGGTAATGTTGACAAACATCGATGATGGTATTGACTTCTGAGAATGCCATAGCACCGCCATCTCTAATCCACCAATTCACCAGCAGCTCGCATCCCAGAGGAACCCCTATCACCACCGTGATTTCCACGGCTTAATCTAAAGCCAATTCAATGCACACTTATATAAACCAGCATCTAATCCAGCCTCCAGCCCTAGCCTTGTTTCTAAGTCTTTCTGTAATCGCCATCAGAGCGGATGCAAGCGTGGCTGGACATAAGACGGAGAGGCTCGAGATCACATTTAGCCGGATTACTGAACACAAAGTATTGTCCGCCGGTGGCTTTCGAGCGGTGGTTGCGGCTGATCAATCGGTGGAAGCTTTGAATTGATTGGTCGAAATATACAAGAAATTGATGGATGTGCTGGAGTGGAGAAGCGCCTTCCCTCTGTTGATGCTGTGCAAGATAGAGTAAGTAAGCAAACAATAGGTTTTAATTGAGAACTAAAACAGATAGCAGCTGTGATTGATGGGAATTGATTATTTATTCAGCACCAATGCCATTACGCCCGCCAACAGTCGCACCACTGCAGCTGCACAAACTGCGACCGCAACGCAACACCAATAAAGAATCAGTCTTTAATCTGTCACTCCGTAATTTCTCTTCGGCGTTTTTCCTTTTTTCTCATGGAAAATTCACTGGGGTTCAAATCCGGTGCAAATTACAATTTTTTCCCCACAGTCACACTACTGCAGCTGCACAAACTGCCACCACAACACAATGCCAGTAAAAGATCATTCTTTTATCTGTCACTCTCTAATTACTCTTCCGGGTTTTTCTTTTTTTAGCGAATTAGAGATGGCGGAACAATTGTAAATGTAATAAAAAAAACTTATATAATGCAAATTAAAGGAACTCAGGGCATGATGGAAATTAACAGTACTGAGTTTTAAATTAGGGTTTCACTTGGATATCTCCTCAAGCATAGGCCAAGGGTTGGAAATCAAGAGAGATGAACCAAGCAATTCATTCTGAGAATTTATATAGCACCTCTTCAAGAGACCTACTCAGAGGCACTCTCTGCACTCTACATCATATGATGTTATGTATCATTATGAACGAAAATATTACATCAGTTAGCAAAACAATGCACAGTGAGCTAGAAGAGTCACCATTGGCAGGCACACGCACACATGTGGAACCAACCAATGGATTCCCATCGAAAGCTGACAGATGGCATGGATGTTGAGAGTCTCTGAGTCAAGTTGCGCCGATAGAGTAGAGCAGCCGCAGGTGACAGCATTTACGTGCCATGTATGCAAAGGAAATATCCAGTCACCGAAACATCCAAGCAATCATCCAGTAACTCAGCAATTGAATAACCATGTAAATTATTCAGGCAACTAGCCTCGTCTGTATACAGCCAATCATTAAGACAATCTGCAAACACTCCAGGTGAAAAACACCACCCGAGACAGATGCCACCCTCCGACCGTGTAGAAAGAGCTAGATGCTTCATCATGTGTCACAACTAATTGACCGACATACCGAAGCCGCAGCCTGCAAAATGACCGACAGAAAAACCTTCAAGTGCGAAATCCAATAAGTTCAGCATAACACATCAAAGCCTGATGGCGGAATCTGAGCGACATGTGTCACGAAAAACCGAGCGTCACAAAGGCGAACACCGAGCAGATCAGACAACGGCGTTGGTGGGGAAACGGCACTGGTGGGGAAATGGGGTTGGTGGGGAAACGGAAGGACACTCAATAGAGATGGCAATTCGCACACGATGAACAGAAAATGCCTCAAGGAGCTCCGAATCACGACTCAATAGGGCACAAGAAGTCTGTAATTTATGATGCCATGAAACTGGCTGTAAGAACTTTAGGTCTGGTGCTCATTTCATCCATTTCAGCATCAATGTGTGCTGGAATATTATTATTATTATATTCGTTTATTGGTAACAAAACTGATAGTCACACCGCTATCAGGTACTTTGTGAATGAGCAAGAGTTACAAATGAATACTAAGCAAGATCATGCAATAAAACGAGAAGCTCTCATTACAGCTACAAACTAGAATTGTTCTTCACAGAGTATCTATTAATCCATGCCTAATTAATTTATTTAGTTAACTGGGAGGAGAGTAATTGAGAATGTGATGAGAATGGCTTTCGATATAGGACAAGTGAGATGAGATCTGACAGAAAAAGGATCCTAAGACATTCTATCTCAAAGTTCAGTTCATATTTCATCATGAAATAACAAATTTCTGCAAAGTTTGCTTTAATACTGCCATTGTAGTTTCTCTGCTCCAGCCATAAACTCTTAAAAGCCCAAGATATGCTTCAGAGGAAACAAACTAAGCAACGTGCTATCACAGCGACTCATCTGAACCAAGAGGCAACACGAAGAGTGTACTCTAAACATGCAGTCAGAAGACTTAGCAAATAGTTCGGTAGGTGAGCAGATTTGCTACTGATTTAGTACCTACTTTAAGTGATATGTATTCATAACATTCAAAAGTTACTAAAATCACAAGTACAGTTAATTTGGTTGAAACTGTTTGGATACTCAAGGTTTGAAAAATGCACAGCCAGTAAACTTACCAAGTACCTTGATGGTGACATAGCTGGTACTGTCCTTTTCTTCACCAAGCTTTTGACATCCAAGTGTACCACTGTCTTCCCCTTGAATCCCTAAACATGGTATCATGAGAGCGTAAAATATCACTGACTGTTTAATTTTTGCAGGAGCTTACAGCTAGTATGAAGCTGCTTAACTTAAAGCTGGTGAAGAATGTACCCCATTATATTGTGGACAATAAAACGACTTGGATTAACCATAAAAACAGGTCTTGCAGTATTATTGTAAACTCCCACATTTTTGCAGCATCCATAAAAGTCTATTTGAGAGACGTAGTCTATTCTGAACAATGGCAAAACTGATAAAACAAAAGAAGTGAGTCAGACTGGGCCAGGTCAGGTTCAGTTCCATGTTGGACAACCAAGTGCAAGTGTACTATATGCATAGAACACAATGTTGTACATGAATTTATGTATATTAATAATAAAAATCAGATTCATGAAAGACTTTCTCAACAAGAAGAATGACACTGTATGAGTTTAAGTCCTTTAACAATCAGCATGTAATAAAAGTGACTGGGAAACCAAAGCAGCTCGTTGTTAAGGTGTTAAAGTGACTCTAACACAGATTTTTTAAAGATAAGTGTAATGGGCAGAATTATTAAACATTAGCAGTTAATCCAAACAGTCCATGTAAAAAAACTTAAATAAATAGATGAAATTCAACATAAAATCTCAAAGTCTGATAATTCACTGCACTTTTTTGATGAACCTAACAGGTGCTACATTTAAGCGTTAAGATATATACATACCAGTACATACATACCGGTACATAGGCCTACATACATACGCATCATACAAGAGGCTCAGTTCTGTGCACCACATTTAATAATTGATATGCGTAAAAATAACAGCAAAGCCTAGCAGACAACATAGTCTTACAAAAGAAGCAGAGTTCACTTGTTGATTGAGTACTCTGGAAGTCTTCTC
This sequence comes from Aporrectodea caliginosa, assembly GCA_020284085.1. Taxonomy (NCBI): domain Eukaryota; kingdom Metazoa; phylum Annelida; class Clitellata; order Crassiclitellata; family Lumbricidae; genus Aporrectodea; species Aporrectodea caliginosa. Next base: position 138,265 of record JACEVL010000960.1, read on the forward strand.
TGAAAATGGATAGCCAGCTGATGTATGGCTCGCTGTATTTTTGAAGGTTACTCAGTACTGTAGCCGTTCACGGCGAAATAGTTTTACTAAGAAGGGCATAAATCAATATCTGGCCACCTTCTTTCACTGGAATAGATGGTTCAGTAAATTGCACTTGGAAAAGAGCAGTAAAATTACACTTGGCGTCTCTCGCACAATAACGTGGTTAAACCTCTCCCATCGCTCACGAGAGATTGGCAGAATATAAAGCAGGACTTCGTATCTTGATCGAACAGTCCTAGCGTGGAAGCGGCATTTGATGTAGCATAGCAACAGATTGCAACAAGTGTGAGACTGCAAAACATCGAGTCAAGGAAGATTTATGTTCTTCGCTGGCTCAATGCACTGCATACGCTGTTTGTAAAAGTAGTTCTACTCTCAGTTGACGTAATATTGGCACCTAAAGATAAATGCTGTGGAAGTCAATCTTCTGCTCAAAAACAAAAAGATAAAAACCACACAGGTTTTTCTTTAACATTGTAGCCAACACTTTCCAATTTATTCTAAACTTTAATTCAATTTTGATGTCAAGTGTATTGTTCCAACTACTCAGTATATGCACTTCACCTCTAATATAACACCATTGAAAACCAAGGTATCAATCATTGTCTATTGTGGATAGAGAACAATTTATGTCTTACCAAATGTGGTCTAACAGGCTAATTGCAATCATGACTCATAGTGCAGTACCTAAAGCTATAATAGTATAGTCTCTAACACTATAACTGCATAATAATAATAATAATAATATAATATCTTTTCTTTAATTTAGCGCCTGACAAACGCACTGCGCTGTACATTTACATGTTATGCAATTGAAACAATCTTAACTAGTTAACTACTAACAGAACAGACAGCTTGTAATACAACGGCGCTAATAGCAGCCTACAAAGCAAATCCGCCCTAACGGGGCTCGAACTCGGTACCTCTCTCACTATAGCCATATGTATCTAACACTATAACCGCATAATCATGCATTGATGTTACTTGCTGCGTTTTGACAGCTAGTTATGAAATAAACGAAAATACAATACAATACAAGTCAGTCATTCACTTCTGTGTTTAGGGTTTAAATACTGTGGAGCCAAGTGAAATGCCAATCTGTTTTTCATCCATGTAGCTTGTAAAGAAAGTTTTCACTGATTATTGTTTGTATGCTTGCATTTCAGCCCAAATATACTTTAACTAAAGGACCATGCATCAACACTTTGATGAATGAATTTGCTATACTGTTTCAGCTGCTAGAATTTTGTTGGGTTGCAAGCCCACTGCAGAACCCTCCTCCATGAATCCTTGCTTGGAACAGGCTCAGACCAATGAGGTAGTCTGTGGTGGAGCCTAAGAAGAAAACCATGGAATAATTGGCTGGAGACTACCAGAGTGACTTGAGGTGTATGTATCTAAGGTAGGAAGGGGAAATGGGGTAGCAAGGCTAGCGTTTCTTTTAGTCTCTGCTGTTCAATAGCTCATAATGCCACATCATCAGGTGGTCCATCTATTGGCTGCAAGTGCATGGTGGATCAATACTTAATACGTTTATGCAAGTGCCTTTGGGCAAAGAACGTGAAAACAAATAGCTCATCAATGCACAAGAAATAAGGAGTGTGAAAAAACAATAGAAGCTTTACAGCAGGAGACCACCTCTCCCACATGTATTTGCCCTGAGTCAAAATAAAAATGATCGTCATCTAATAATTTAATTATTTGACACTTCTCTGTCTTGTAACTGGTTTCGGTCTGTCAACCTGTCAGAAAATAAAACGAATATATATATAAAACGCTTGGGGCAACAACATAAATAATTTTGCTCCAAAGAACATTCTGGGGGAGTGGCATAGTCTGCTTTGAACGGGTCAGGACCTCGGATCATCAACCAGTAAAATTCCAGAACAAGGAAAGCAGCAAAAAATAACACCAGACTGGGTTCAGGAAAGTCAGAACACTGCAAAGGCTGGAAAACAAAATTGGAGAAAATATACATGCAGGAAACAACATCTTAGAACTTTTGAAATGCAGAGGTCATTCTTGCAGAGAAGGTGAAGTCCTGATGGAAGAATCAGATATGCAGAATGGATAGAAGACCAGACAAGAGCTGGAAATAATACTACTACTCTCCAGATGAATTTGTTGTAAATTCTTGTTACACAGTGACAGGTTCAAATAGAGACGGAACCGAAAAACATGGTCATGACACGTGTGTACGCCCAAAAACCATAAGTGAATTGGACGAGATTTGTCCAGCTTTACTGCTCCTACTTGATAACAGTTCTACAACAGTAATTTAGAAATGATGGAATACGACTGATAACCACGCTGCTGGACTGGATTATTTGATAAGAGAACTGGACTGGGATGAGAAATTACAGACTCAGCACAGCATAGACAAGAACAGTGTTGTTGGATTCCTAAGCTTGTTTAAAGGATGAATATTACAAAAAAGAAGAAAGAAACGAGATGAATGAGTTGCAATAAACCAAAATCTCTAAGAAGCACTGACAAACGGTATACTACTTTTCATTCGTTACACATAACAATATCTCATTGTGCAATTATAAACTTTGTGAAAAGGTATCATCAAAGCACAGTTGTATTGCATTGTACATGCATACAACCTGTATTTAATGAAGTTACATGATGTTAGCTACAAGGTCCTAAGCATTACAAAGGCTGCTTCACGTGTTGCACATCAAGGGATAAAAATTTCTAGTTCATAGCTTGTCCAGATCATGTGGTGCAATGGTAAAAAACCGAATGAATTGTTCTGTCGAATATCCAACTGAATAATATATTGATACATCCCACAAATGCAATATCACAATTTTAGTTTCTGTCCCATGTCTAATAAATGTACTCGTAATGAGCCAATTTATAAAACACCTAAAGATTAATCATAATCTGTCCCTCCTTAGGTGCCTGAGCCCCACAGAGGTAATTGCCATCAGAGATATTTTATTTTTGCAATAAGCCTGGGCATCCAGCAAGGAGCACAGTTGGTAAAAAAAACTGCCACGTTTGTGTAGTCCATTTCTGATCACGAACGCAAGCAGAGAAGCACGTGAGTCAGTACGCAACTACAAGTGAGTTAATCTGCTATGGAAATGCTAGATTGAGATACTCATTAAGGCAATGATATTAAGAAATATACAATGGCTGATGCTCAAGCATCATCGGGCTAAATGGCACAAGCACCAGCCACTGTAGCAGTGCAAACAAGTCTATATTTATTTGCATCATCTCTAAGCAGGTCCATCGGGTGCTTGCTCACGGTTTCACTGAAAACATCAGGTGTGGGTGAGTGTGTGTGCATATGCTTGTGCCAAAAGGCCAGTTTTCCATATCCCTGTGTTTGCTTTTTCCAAATGACAATTTTTGTACTGCAAAAAAACACGATGTTTTGTCTAAGCCAATGTCTGCAACAAGAATGAAGAACATGGTGCATTTCTCAAAAATTAGAATTAAAAAAATTTTAAACATGAAAGAGCCCTTATAAGGGTGGAAAGCATGTCACTATAATGGGAATTAATCATAACCTGCTTGACTAGATGTAACATCATGACAAGCATATAGCCTGGGCTCCTCTAAAGTGGCCAAGATTTAAAAGCATTATCATGACCTGTCTCCGAGCTGGACATTGGTATACCAGTAGGAGAGCATAGAAACTTATAATGCTTCCAAGCACTTGCTCTGATCTTGGCACCAACAAAAATAATCAAGTCAGTTGACACTTTAACACCGAGCATGTACTAAAAGTTACTAGGAAACCAATGCAGCTCGTCGTTAAAGTGTTAATTGATTTTTTACTTGCTCCGTTTTTACCTATCTAGAAAGCTAAATCAACTGATCCCTAAGTTATTGCTAGACTTACAGCAAAAAATCTCCAGCATAAATCTCTCGATTTGAAATAAAAATTGAGAAAGAATAATGAAACAAATAGCTAACCATTATAGGTGATTGAAACTTTTGCCATGTCACCGTTGTAGTCGTAATGAACAACATATCGTGGAATTCGTGAGTACGGCACCTTGACATTGGCGTTGTCTGAGAGAGTGCGAGTGGTTGCACCCTGAGTGTGTGTTACTCGAAGGACGTCGAAGAAACGTAGACCAGCGATGGAACAATTGACCGTCAGGTTATGTCCCTGTTTCATGATCACGTTTCGTCCGTAGTCCCAAATCGCAGAGCGATGCAAATCAAAATTTGCAGCGACAACTGAAATTGCCAGAAGAAGACTCAAGAAATCCCAAAACACCAAGGCACCATCATTCACAAATAAGTTTACGAGCATTCAACTGCTATTTAGTCATTTCGCTCGAGAAACAAATTGCTGCCATAAACAAAATTTTCACCGAAGCAGCAAATGCTTTCAATACAAGCAGACCAAATACAGAACAAATTGTTATACTTGACCTCAGGACTAGACAGACGTTTGAAGAACAAGACATGGGGACTGGATATTGAATTTGTTGAGCTGATTTTAACAATTTAGCTAAACAAAACTTTGCCAACACCTCAGCAGTGTGAAGCCTCAGAAATTTCCACCAAGGGCTCCTCTATGAAACCAGTCTATGCAAACTATAATGACTTGATTTCAGACAAGATGTGATTTAGCCTACGAAGTTTTCAAATTTGAGGCCAGACAGGAAAAAGCACAATGAATTGCACATCCCTGGGCTAACTTGTTAATCCATGGACTTGATTTGAACAGTCAGAATGAAATTCTCCTGCACATATAAAACACTAATTAGAAGGTAATGGGAATAATTATTACGATCAAGTGCTATCAATAGTTCTGCCCCTCCTAGATGAAATGCTAATACAAAAGGTAAGACTTGCCAACTCGCTACATCTTTAATTTACTCTGGCTTCAGCATGACTCCGCCTAGGCCCTTAGCAAACATTCATCCTTGCTTCTGAATTGTAATTGTAAACTGCAAATTTCTAAAGTACCACCTGGCAGCTAAGCAAGGGGCACCAGCTTATTCACGAATGCTTCATCAGTTTTAGAATTAGATTTAGAATCAGAATGCAGAATCAGATTTATCGGTACTCACTTAGCACAGAAAATAAGTGCTTTATAAAATACATAAAAGAAGAGTATTTTATGTAATAGACTTCTTAAGCACTTATCATCAGAGATTTGGTGGCTGGACAGTTAGCCATAAATGCAACAAATGCAAAAATGCAACTATGCTATAGACAAAAGGTGCATTTTATGCATTCGTCTGCATGTACCAAAATATTTATGTACACCTCACAAATGGATCACGACCACATAAAAGTTCAAATAATGTGCATCTTAAGTTTAGCTGAAAATGTTATATTATACATGTGCATCATTCTGTTAAATAAATGAATATGATGATGATTCTGGTGGTAGTCTTTTAAGGTCCAAGAATTAATGGCTAATTAAACGTGATGCATCAGATTCAAACATCAGATATAGGCCCACCAGTAGAGCTTAATGCCAATGTACTAACAATCTACCACCATCCATCAAAATCTGCAAGACTTCTACATTGCTGCTATCATGATACACAGTAGTGTAGCAGTGCTTAAAGTGGTTTGGGTGAGGATTGGGAACTCCGAAGAAGAGTTTCATTGGAACGCATGTGTTACCAGAGTTCCATTGCATGGTGAGCAGTGGGAATGCAAGTAAAGGATTTAGAAAGCAGCGGGAACGCCATTCCCACCCACTTTAAACGCTGGGTAGTAGTATTAGTTGTAATACTAATATATGGAAAATCCAATCCTACTCCGGTTTGACGAGATATTGGGCACAGGTCTACTAGGTCTAGTTAAGATACTTAATCTGGCCACTGGAGCTCCTCACTGGGTTCAAGCCACACTGCCTATTAGGAACAGGGGCGGTTCTATGCATCCTCCACGTATCCTCACTGGCACTGCCCGCCAATCCGGTATCTGCCTTCGGCAAGGTATCCATGCAAGGTATCGGTGCCCTTGTAACGGCATGGCTGTGTCACGGCACCATATAAATTGTTATTATTATTATTATATACGCCTCTATCCTGTATAGCTGTGATGTACCCGAAGCTGCTCTTTTGTAATGGCCCGAGAACAATGGGTTACTGAATGTGATGCTCTGTTTCCGGAAGGAACCTTCTCCCATAAACAATGTGCCTAAGACCATCTCTCCTTCTTAAAGACCTGGCAGGCTCAAGGGCTTCAATAACAACTGATTACCATCAAGCCAGGCTGAAGACAGTTGATTGGCTCTTGGCGCCCGCCATATAGGCACTTGTGGATTGAGGCAGTACGCAGTGCTACAGGCCTGCGTCTCGGGACTGGTTTATGTGCGCCTCACGCATGCACTTGTGGTGCCACGGATTCAAGAGGACGTCTCACGTGACTTGTCATGCAACCTTAGACCCGGTTGTACTGACAGACACTACTGACAGTCATGCCTTATTAAACGACATCATGTAGCATCGCCTCGCCAAAGCCCACTTCCCTGCTACGAGTGGCCCGCTGGACTTAAAGGTCTGATGGGAAACGTTCAGATGGCGTGACGTTCATGTGGTCCACAAATACCTTGCCAGTTATTGACGCCCTGGCAGAATCATACCCCAAATCAGTCTAGATCCCGGGTACTGCTGCTGAAACCGCACACATGCATGAAAATATCGAAATACACTGCCATTTTGTCATCGGTTTGCTTGTGCTCTTGCCTTTGAAAAACTCTGAACCCAATAAATCCAGATGATGTTGCGCTTATCAACCTCCTCGGGTACTGCCTTGGCTTCCATCTTGTTCAATTACTCGGAGCTAACTTTGAACTTTCCTCCATCCGCACTGTGACGATCCAGTGCTTCATTGCATTCCCTTTTAGCAGCACCTTTCCCATCAATAAAAATCATCAACAAAGATGGTTTTTAGAACAATATATGATAATGATGTTAACATATGAGAATGACATCATTATAATCATTAAGCCTAATCATCTAGGTTCAAATAACACTACAATTAGTAGTAGTAGCAGTTTTAATTTTTAATAATATTATTGCTACTATTACTATAACTATTACTACTACTACCACTAATGCCTCTAGTACTACAACGACTACCACTACCACTAAAACCATTACAACTCCCATTTTCCTCAAACCTCTTTGCGATCCAGAATGGCAGACCTCTGTTTCAGCAGTGGTTTAGTAATACTACTAAATGTTACATTATGAGTTGAGATACAACTGCAAGCACAATCCATGCCCAGTTTTTGTAAATCTAAAGCTTACATTACATCCAAGCCTGACAAAGACCGAAAAATATCAAACAATTGAAGTGAAATTGACCAAATACTATATTATGGCCAAACCACGAGTTAAGTAATCAGGGATTACAGAAAGAAAAATCGAGCATTTGTGGTCGCGCCACATTGCTGGACCGCAGGGCAGATGCAATTGGTCAGTAGAGTCTGGCCCAACGTCTTCCTCCAACAGCATAATTTGATTTACTGTTTGAACAAGACGCATGTAATTTGTATTCAGGCATCAGAAGCTACGGAGGAGAGCCGTACGCATTCCGGTGCCAAGCAACACAAGACGGTCCCGGAAGGACTCGTGCAACCGATATATCCGCCAAATGCCGCGCTACATTCTTGTTTAGCAAAGCAGCCGGTCATCAAAGCAACAGACAGGCTTACCACAACCCAACCGAATCAGCGACGATCGGGTGGCAGCACACAGCGTTCAAAACTCCTCGGCCACATGCACAATTATCAGCAAAAAGTCGACGAAATACTTATGCAAATGGATTACTTCTAATGGTGGTTCACGAATGCGGCCACAATTAGAGTTTTATTAATGGTGACGAGAGTTTTCCAAGTTTATCAATACTGTATAAAAACATATAAAATATGTCATAGGAAGCGCTGTGCCATAAAACCAGATGTAATGAAAGAGTATATCATGTGCTTTAACCCTTAATGCCGACCATGTAGTAAAAGTGACTGGGAAACCTCTGCAGCTCGTCATTAAAGGATTAAACAACAATTCTACCTAAGATAAATTTAAGTGATGGATCCACATTTCTCGATCACAGATGAACAACTCACGAATAAAACCCTTTTGTGCTCTAAGGTATCAGCAAATACATGTACTTTCTTATTTATCTCTATTTGTAAATGCAGTCCACTTTCAAGTCAGTATAGATCTGCCCTAAATATACATCAAGTACACACTGAATAGCTAACTCTTCCTGTTCAAACCATATGTTTAAAAAAACAGGAACAAAATCAAATGTATGTGGTAAATATATCAAATTGCCAAATGAAAATGCCTTTACATAGATCTTTATGTAATTTTTAGAAAATGTAGGTCTCTCTCCATAGGCATAACTGTGTAGGTCTATTGTGATGGTGGTGACAGTCACACCCCTTTTTGGCCCTGTGCCTAAATATTTTTGCCACATGACAGCCTAATTTTGGTTTGAGGGAGGGGCAGGAGAATGGGGAGAGGGAATGGAGATATTTTCAATTTATGGAAAAAGGGAAAGTGGAGCATAGGGATTCGGAGGGAATGGTCATCATCACTATGTGGGGCAAATTTATGCCTCTGTTTCTCTGTATTTCAGACTTATTAGAACTTTCAGAACTTTTCAGGAATAATGTTGCAAGATGTTAGTATAGTATAGTGGAGGTGGAGAGGTTGGTTGATTGCCAACTTATAGATTCAAAATACTTTTCCATTACTTGAATTGAGATATTATGCATATACAATATTATACACATACATAATGGTATATGCATTTATTTATGTCAGTTTTTATCTAAACGATTTCAAGCATGGCATGGCTGGAAGACGTGCTGGACATATTAACTCTTAAGTTGCATGTAAATGAGACAAGTGATTTGTATTGTTAACAAGGCAAATATCACACTTCTTTCTATCTTTGACATAAGTTACACACAAATACAGTAGTTCTAATTGTTCTTATTATAATTAATGCTAATCCAATAACGTCTGCTGCAGTGCTTCCCAAAGTGGTGGTCCACGGATCAGTGCCAGTCCGCGAGCCCTCGGGTGCCGGTCCACAAAGTGAGTCAAGAAACTGGTCAAAATGTCTCGGAATCAAGAAATGGCTATTATATTTTTAAAAGTCATAACAAAACCACTTATTAGGCTAGCATTTAAAGGGCAACAGAGTCATAGAATTGGCTAAACATGCATTTAAATAAACTTTAATAAATACTTGAGGAATTCAGGTGATCGAAAGTGAAAAAGAGAAATAATTAATAAATTTGGCACCCGTCTTCCTGCAGTGGGAAACTTCCTTCCGGTCAGTGAGACTGAAAAGTTTGGGAAGCGCTGGTCTACAGCACCAGTAATATATGTGGTAATGCAAAAAGTAAGAGTCAAATCTGCAATAGATTCATGCACAAAGACCATTGAACTACCAGAAATCCAGTGAAATATCGCCCTTATACATGGAAAAGGTAAACAACGCATTCATTTCTGAATCACCAAAAATGACTAAAGGAGTGGCACCAGAAAGCGTGCAGAATATTTGGTTAAAGCAAAACAACTCCGTTCCATTTAAATCCAACGATTTTCATAATTCAGCGGTTTATAGATTTTGCACTTGGCTTGGTTTCCCATTTAATTCTCTCTATATTTCATTGACCTGTGAGTTTCTCCGATCTGGCAGGAATAATGACCCAAATCCGAAAGCCCACATCGACTCCGGTCAAAATGGTTGGATATGTTCATACAGACTGCATCCAAGCAGAGACCATTTGGCAAAACACAGTCTATTGATTGCAGTGGCTTAACTAAATTCCTTGCCAGAATAGTCACTGGAATCGTCCCACTGGGGAGAATATATCAAGTTTCATTTCAATGGGTTTGTTTGCGGATGCAATTTCGTTTCGTAGATGGCCACAAGTAGACACGATGCGAAAAATTATGATAAGTTCGGATATGTATCAAACAAAAAAGGACAGCTAATCAATACATACATTTATGATGGCTGGAAGGGTGTACGTTAGCCCCAAACACACTTCCCACAAGGGATAGCTAAATGTGGCAAAGAAAGCATTGTTATTTGGCAATTTCGTAACCTTTCACCTTGGCCATAAGCAACATCTTTCTGATGCAGAAAGGCTAGATTGTTCTAAAATGAGATTGCAAATTTCTCAAGAGATTACTGCATCATTGCTGTTATGAATTTATTACTCTGAGGTTGCTCTGTGGTGAGAGTTTACGTGCAGTGCAAAGTTGAAAGAAAGTACAGAAAAATAAGCAAATGAAGAAGTAGGTCAACCTGGTTTCGATGTGTGAAGCACAAGATTTCTTAGAAAACAGAAATAAATTATAGGAAATAATAACATCACTTTTTTAGCCTTCATCATGAGTAGGCCTAGTTTTCTTGAAGGGGTGTTATATAAATGTTTGATATGAATTATTATTATGCTGCCTAGAACATGTACCAATCCATAAAAAGTAAAAAATAAGATTTAATTACACTACATTATTAGAGATGAATATAGGTGTCTACAACTGTACAGTATTGTATGCAGGTTTACACCATAGATGTACAGGTATGCTGTCTGGAAGCCATACCAAGAACAACCTTATATTGAGGCTGTCTTCAAACAAAGTCTATGTTCTATAGGTGAATTGATATCTGGGATGCACGTATTATATCAGAATTTGTGCCATAATGAAGCATGCTATTACTAATCTTTGTATGTATGTATCATGTATGTACGCGTGCGTGTACAATTGTACATGCACAATTTGGTGTATTTTAAATTGCCACCATTGAGACAATGCAGAAATTCAGGGTCAATCCACAATCCGCCAGACTGCTTGGTCACCATCAAGCATAATATCAACATATGTGTAGTTCTCTTGAAAGAGCACTATATAAATGTTCTAAATGAATGAATGAATTATTTTAATTCTTGTTTGTTGTGCAAATAAATTTAAAGAGGAAACTAAATATCTCATGAGTCATCAGTTCTTTCATGTGGAACATAATTATGAACACTTTAACGACGAGAGTGTACTAAAAGCGACTCGGAAACAAATGCAGCTCGTCGTTAAAGCGTTAACAACATTAGATTTTGACTTGAGTTTAAGGAAAATTTGGTAAATCTATAAAACTGTCAACATCCCCGTTCTTTTTTGACAATAAAAATACTGGTCCAAAGTTGTGGTAGCATAAGCCATAAAAAGCAGCAGATTACCATCACATTGCCTTCTTTAAGGCCAGTTCAATCTAATCTAGTCTTATCAATCATGGGCGTATTTAGGGGGTTTTTTAACCCCCCCGAAATAAATAATTGCAAAAATTTTTTTTAGTCATATTTTTATGTTTTTCATGCTTCGAAATCATTTCTTATGAATATTGACATTTTGTTTTGTGATTTCTATGTAAAATGCAACACAATGTATAAATTCAATACTGTTATAAAAGAACTCAAAAGAATGTAGGGGTCGTCCATTAATTATGCAAATTTTAGGCCATTTTTTCCCCCCTTGTCAACAACTGTCAAACATTGACGGACCCCCTAAAAATTATGTCAACAATCCCAGACCCCCTCCTACAAAAAAGAAACACAATGGCTCAATACATGTAGAATCATTTTTTCAAATTGCTTTACACTAAGAAATGCAATCTCAAATTTAAAAAGATATGAGTTTAGTTTATTACCAGCTTTTTAGTAGTATGAAACATTAAGCACTTTATACATTTTTAGCATTACTTAATGTTTTCGCTACCATGTTGATTCATTGGAAAAAAATTTGTTACCACTTTTACCGAACCTCCCCCCTTGTCAACAACTGTCAAACTTTTCCAAACCCCCTCCCCCTATTTTGTTGACATAATTAATGGACGACCCCTAGGAAACTACAAAGCACGTATATATTGTTTATAAAATTGAACTATTTTCTAGTTTTTATAGTAATTTCAATAAATGTCTGATTTGCAAGTATTGTCTGCAGTCAAACTAAAACACGACTCAAACTACATCGTAGCTACGAGTAACAGCTGGTTCCTATCAGGACTGAAATAATAGAGCAATTTTGTTCAGATGACAGCTTAAATTGCTACCATTACAGTGTGGAAATTCAAAAAAATTTCAGTGGGAGGGGCACATCCCCTCCCCACCCCTCCCCTGCTCGGTGCTGCGCGCCTCGGCAGTCCCCCCTTGAAAACCCCCGAAATTGTTTCCTGGCTTGTACAATGCAAAGTATTACTATCTTTCAACCTCATGTCCAAATTGGCAACAACGTCATCAGTCTTACGTTTTGTACTGGATTTTCCCCCAAAACCGCATCACAAGCTCGTTATGACAGGAAGACATAAATTTATTATTATACTGGCACCCAGAATCAGCAGAAGATTGCTGCTCATCGGGTCCCACAAGTTGAACGGTTCAACTTTTACATTGCATCCGGTTTCTTGTTGTTCTCAGCCAGGTCATGTCCGATCTATTTGCATGCCAATAAATCTGCTTAAGATTGTACAGTCAGTAATAAAGATACCAATCTATTACGGTAGCTCTATGCCTCGAATAGTTAATGAGATATCAGATTAACTCACCGAGGCCAATATGTCTTGTTTCAAGGCATGCCATTAACTACACGAATATATTTTTAAGTTCACAACATGCAGCTCTGTTGTACAGTATACCGGATTATTTTAAAAGGTCATCTGTTGAAGGAACAAAGTGAATATAAAAGCTATCTTCCAGTCGAGGTGTAATGTAATGTTATAACTTATATAGCGCCCTTTACACACCTCCTAAAAGCGTTGTTTGCATTGCTACCTACCTGCAGGGGTGCAAAAACCAAACTTTTTCAAAATGAAAAGTTGGTTTTTGGTTTTATTTGGTTTTTTGTTTTTTGTTTTGAGATTTTCCTATTTCGGATCATAAAACTCATAAAAATGGCATAATACCGTTCAAATTAATCAGATGCATATAAATGAAATTAACTAGAACAGTAGAACCGTAGAATGTCATAAAACGAAGTTAACAATGATCATACAACAATTGCCAAGAGACTTGAAGCGACGACATTTTTGGCATTTATAATTTTGAAATTTGTAAAAACCAAAAAACCAAAATTTGCAGATTTTTTGTTTTTTGGTTTTTAAAAAAAAAAAAACAAAACCAAAAACCAAGCCCTTAACAGCCCTGCCTACCACACAGGGCTTTTTAAGGAATTTTTAGAACTGCATAACCTCTTTAAAAAAGTTGACGACCGGGGGGGGTAAGTCACGAAAAAAGTTGACGACACAAAATTGCTTTTACAGTTGCACAAATTGATTTCCAACTGCACATTTTGTGTAGAACTGCACGCTAAAAAAAGCCCTGCCTGGGCGACTTAATTTAGGTGAGATATGTAACCATATTTCTTAAAAGTTTAGCTCAGACTTTTATAGCTTCAAAACAAGTGAACCAGTACCCTATCTGCTGATTGTATTAAACTTATCTCATACAGTTTTAGCGATTGCTATTTGAATAAAATGTAAAAATTTAAAAAGATGTTTCTCACCTGTTTATGTTAGAATACCTTTTAGCCGTCAACGTTGCTTGGCCGGTTAAAAACGATGATGACTATCATTTTAATCTCAAGACAACATGCAATCAAGCCCATAACAGATGAATTTTACAATTACATCCGTTTCTATACATTTAAAACAACAGGACGTGCTTGCAATGAGTGTCAAAAATATGATGTAGACTATTATAAGCTTCTTCTGTGGCAGGAAATGAGGACCTAATCTTTATTGTTCCGTGGACAACATAAAAAATTCATTCTTTCTGTAATTTAAAATAAATTTCTTGGATTAATTGTGATAGTAAATTAAGTGCTGTTGGAACAGAATTAATTAAGCGCATCAGTTTCCCAAGCTTTAATTGAACTATATACGATAATTTACAAATTAAAAGCAGATCATAGCTAGGTGGACTAAAAGTTTGAAAGTCTGACTTGTTCGTTGACTATAAATATAAAATCTTGCTGTAGAGCAGGGCTACAAAAAAAGGTCAACAATGGGATTTTTTACCATTGATGTTGTGCAGAAATACGACATTTGCAGCATCTGATCAATCAATCAATCAATCAATATTAGTTTATAATCAAGACAGAATTACATAGACGCATTTCTGCTTACAAGCATATAGATTCGGTGACAGGTTCAATATCAATGATTATTGTCTGTATATAGTGACCATGGCTAAAGGAGCAAGCACTGTCCGGCATGTCGTTTATGTAATGTAATGTAATGCAACTAGACATTTATAGCGCCTTTCCAGGTGCCACCGCCAGTCTAAACTAAGCTAGAACAAATAGTTCATCAACAGGTAAATTAAATTATGCTCTCCTAGCTGGAAAAGTCGTCATTCATCGGCAAGCTCTCACACACACCAATCCAACAGATAGGCCCCCACTCTTCCCACTGACTGTAGACAACATATTCATGGCTCTCCCGATCAACTGCATTGCACATCATACTGTAAATTCATATGCGTTGCAGACAAAACTTCTCTTGAGGTTTGTTAATGTATATTTTTATATATTTATGTATTTGCATAAACAAACCTCAAGAGATGTTTACCATTATATATATAATGTATATAACATATTATACATTCTGTAAATTATATATATATATATATACATACTGACCACATTTTGCACAATGTATACATATGTATACATTTTTTGTCTTGCTACTGTGCTACCATATTTGGTGAATAAAAGATCAATATATGTATTTTACTATAGATACTGGGTCAATATATATAATTATACAACATAGTCAGCATAGTATAATATATTTATATAACGTACTGTACTGAGTCAGTAATGAAATATTTAAATATGTACATAGTTAATAAATGTGCTCTGAGATTAATAGAGCAATAGAAAACAACTTCATCACTTATGGTACTTTAAAAGAATAGATAGGTAAATTTGAGGTATTAGTTAGGAAGTGCAAACAGTCCTCTATGCCACTCATATTACATTTTGTAAGAGCTACCATAATACATGTCTAACAGTCTTCAAACTCACATGCTGTTAGCAAAATAATGCCAAAAAATGTATAAGAAAGATTTAACATTTCTGAAAGTGCAATCAATAACCTCATCCAAGACCAGTGACAAGGAGCCGCAGGTCGTAGGCATACGGTTTCTGCTTTGTTGGCCGTTTGACAATAATGCAGTTTAATTGGTGTGTGTATTTGTTTTAATACACCCACATGAAGCCATTCTTCATTTTTCTGTGCTGCCCTTAAGGCAGGTCCAGGAATGCAGCACTGTTTTTCTGCTCTTTTCTGTGCTTTGTTCAATGTTTCTCTGTAGCCAAAGCTGTCCATTGTGTTTCCTCTGTCGATCATTCTGTCTGGACTGGGTGATGAAGCAGATTACCTTTTTGTTTGCGCTTTCTTCAATTCATTTCGAATTCAGAACCAGTGCTATTCACAACAATTAGTTATGAAATACGCTGAAGGAATATGTTGCTATGTTAGCTACCTCGTTTGTCGCCCTAACTAACATTGCCACTAGCCTAATATGTTGCAGAGATAATATTTGCTATTCAGACTGCAAATGTCAGAGCTTAGACAATTTTTCCTAGCTGTTACCTGTAACAAGTTGCGACCTGTCAGCCGAAATTCATTGATTGATTGATTGAATACTACCATATACTGCATAATTTTCAGACTGCAAAAACTCTGCCACTGTTAATACTCTGACAGTGCAAGTCCCAAGCATGGATGAAGGAGGAGGGCGACGCTAATATTCTTTGTTATCACACAGTATCGTTAAACTGAAACTACTACTGCTGTGCAGCTATGTCACATCATGACATGTTACGATGTGATAGATCCTTTGCATTATATAACTATAAGAACCATAGAAAGTAAAAAAATGTAAAGGGAGCACAATGTTTTACATTCAACAAGAATTCGCAGAGGGTGATCTATGGCTGGCTCACATACACCAGTTGAAGATGAGCCGCTACCAATTTCGTAGAGAGATTGGAGCTCAGTATAAGTGTGCAACTATAAACCACATTTCAACCATTATCTGTTCTGTAATAACGAAACGAAAGCTTCGACCGTATTTAGTGAAACTAGACTACCAGCCTTGAAGTTCTCAAAGCTCCTATACTCATGAAAACGGCTCAGGACAATCCACGACAAGGAAATGCAAAATATAAAAAATAGAAGCAACCTTTTTTGTAACTTAAAATCACAATAACGTCTACAAATAAATCTTGAATTACCATACACAAGCACATTCAGCTTCCAAATTTCCAGAAATGCAATAACATGCTGAAACTGATGCAGGAAATTACAGTGTAGCCTACAGGGTGTGCTTTAAATTATATGAAACCCCTTTTTATGATGTAGCTTTGACCCCAAAGGAATTCAAAATGCCTTGTGTGGTAAGCCCAGTTACACAAACCGAAATCATTCCTCAAATTACTGCTCTCAACCAGCAAAGTTTTTTGTTCTCAGGCATCTGATATCATCATCATCATTGTCAGTTGCTGAGGCCAGCCAGTTGGTGGTGATGGGTATGAATAAATGATTTCCATTGTCCTCGGTCATTTGTCAAGTCCATTGCTCCCTTAGTGTTAGTCCAAGTGTTGTTATGTCCTCATTTATATTATCTAACAATTTGATATACTGCTATGTTACTTTTACAACCACAGACAGCTGACACTTAAAATACTGTAAACTTCATGATGGTATTATAAAGTAGTTTTTTTAATCAATGAATCCGTTGATTGCTTCTGATTAGGTAGCACTGTAGGAGGCACTTTAGAAATTCATAAATACAATCCATGAGCTGAGCACTGTATTTATCCAACAAAAGAAAAGAAAATTTTGATGCTGATTGCTCTTGCATATGATACTAGATTAAATCCACATAATTCAGAAAAATCACTGCAGACAGTTTTTTAATTTGGTAATCTGTAAAATTTTTGACACCTCCAGCTCTTTTTTGGCAACTAAAATACTGGCCCATAGTTATGGTAGCAAGAACCATAAAGAGCAGCAGATTACCATAACAACTCTGGCTATATCAGTTATGAAGGCTAGTTAAACTAAGCTATTGAAAAAGGCTTACAACATAGATAATAAATTAGTGAATAGTGCTTAAACCAAGCACAGAAATAAAGATATTAACTGTTACAATAGGCCTTCTAAAAAATGACATATTTAGAGTATGTGACTTAGAATGGCATTAATCTAATTACCACTGCACAAAGAAAAGCTAATAGCATAAAGAGTGACATTAATCTAATTACCACTGAGCAAAGAAAAGCTATAAAAAATGTAATAACTAGAAAATAGAAATCTGAGCAAAAGGGCCTCACTAACAATGCAAAAATGTGTAATTATTAATAATTAATATAATTTATGTAAGGAGTTGCAAAATGACTTTATAACATTAAAACAAAAATTGAAGTAACAAGTTATTACTAATGCAAAGAAAACAGAAATGAGCAAAGTATCGAAACTTTTAAAGATTTCAGGTATTGCAACCTAGTGATGAGGACTGAGCTTTAATCAGTGTCAAAACAAAGGCAGAGGCAACAGAAACACAGACTGCATAAAAACTGGACTCGAGGTGCAAATGGAAACATCAAACCTCTGAAGTTACACAAACTAATTGAATAATAAATTTTGACCATTAACTAAAAAAACTAAAGGATGCATTTCAGAGTGAACAGGTAGAAGCACTGGAGAAGGCACCTTCCAAAGGGAAGTGTAAGCCAGTACATTGTGTAGCTGACAGAGTTTAAAGATAGCACCAAGGCCACAGACATGGAGGAATGGAAGTATCTGACTTAAACGGAAATTGTCATCATAAAAAAATAACACAGTAAGGTCACCCACAAATGGCTCTTACACGATCAGCAAGTGAATGCGGTCAGTGTTTAATAGTCCTTTATGTGGAATACTGTGACTGGCCTTAGGCTGATATAAAAAGTAGGGAATTGCACAGTATATAGCTTAATTTGCCTGGTGCCATTAACTTTCACAGCCAACTAACTTCAAGTTTATAAAAATTCACCCAGAAGAAAGGTAAATAGTAAATGGCCACGAGGGGAGTTTAAGGGTAATGATAACACTCCAGCACAAAGAGCAGAAGATCAGCGTGGGCATGGGATCGATTCCTGCTACCCTCCCAAAGGTTGACTCAGCCTTTCATTTGCTATGCAACGTTGGTAAAATGAGCAGTAGCACAGATGGGTTCCTTGCATGGCTGCCATACAGTTAATTTCGACTCCTGTAATAACTTGTGATCATCCATTCATACTATGACTTGTAATCACACTGCGGTGTGTCAGTATGAATTAAAAAACGAAGAATTTTATTATTAGCAAAGTTGAAATAAGTCACCACAGGTTTCCATTTTTGCAGAAACAAATGAATGTAATGAATAAGAAAAATAAGAATAACAAAATAAAACATAAAATACACGAATAAAAAGAAATCTGAGCAAAACCAATGATGTTGTGAAAATATGATTCATATTAGAATGGCACCAAACATTGGAGATAAAACTATGCTGCACCATGTTGCATATCTTGCTGCCATCAATTCATGTTGTGTGCTGTTAAGTAAGCTGATTAGTTGAGTGCTCACCCTGCAGTGCAGGGAGTACGGGTTCAACCTCCTCTGAGACGTCTAACGCATAGAGAACTTGAGCAAGTCCTTCACTTCACATGCAATTGCTCAGCACCACTGATTGATGCCTGGTCATTAGATATGGCACTCAGAAAATTCTTAATAACAACAAGAATTTAAAAAAACTTATCTTCCTAGCAGTAAAATGCAAAATGGACAGAGGCAGCAATCATTGTTGCTGGAAAAAATTGAGGATGCTGAGTAACAACAAACAAAATGGAAAAGACAACCAGTCGCAACAATCAAGTTGTTAAGCAGAATATATAGATCTTCATTTAATTATAGAACACACTGACAAACCACAGCGAGTTACATGATACAAAGGCAGTTGACAAGTGGAACAAAAGGCTAATATAACTCCCACAGTGAATGGCAATAAATAAAGCTACAAATTGGAAGTAATAGATATCAAAATGGCTAGGAAAACTGACATGCTTGATAAACATGGTAACTATAGCACAATGCAACTGGAAAGCAATCAGCTTGCAAAGTGAAATCAAATCTCACACACGAAACACCTTGTTTTAGCAACGGTGTCAGCATAGAGGAGGTTACATGCCATGGCCCACACTCTAGAAAGTGGAAGGGGCAAGGTGCTTTTGTCCTGCCCACTTTCCATAAAATAAAGCAGGAATATCAATGAATCAAAATTATGGCGACAAGTAAAAAATCAGCGACTTGCAGTGGTGGGTCATTGCATGCATGATTGCTTGTATAGACAAAGAAATGTCTTTGAGAGTTTGACGACAGAAAGAGCAATCCTTGTGTGGCCTGCCTTCTGGAACTGGCCTTTCATTCTCATTCGTTTCCTGCAAAATCAAGATCCTGAATATGCACAGTGACACAGCTAAATGTGAAGTTGCAAGAAGGGAGGCTGATGGACAAGGGCATAACTTTGCCCCTCCTTATTTCCTCCCCTCCCTTTTCCCTTCTCTGCCCTTCCTTCCTTCCCCTAAACATGAATTCTGTATGCCTTGTAGGCCACTTTATTTCAGCACAGGGCCAAAAGTGGTGGGTTGTGACTGGACATCACGGTCACAATACAAAGTCAAGCCTTTGCTGACGGATAGCATGCAAAAACTACTTTGTGACGTAATTGTTATATGCTAAATTCCAGGAAAATATTATGACTACTAAGTTAGAACAAGACTAATCTACAGATGGTCAAACTCGAAAACAGAGAATATATGAGCTTGTATATCCCGCTCTTTTATTAGCTCTCAACTGTTGGAATGATTTTAAAGCTGTAAATTTAAAATTGGCTGATTCATTCATTCACTCCAAAATTTATATGGCACCTCTTCAATGTGTCTACTCAGAAGCGCTCCCAACTCCAGCCCGGGCAAAAAGGTAAGTTTTCAAATGACCATAAAACGTATCAGTACATGATCTAGGGAACAGGCATGGCTCCCGAGGTAGGCCATTATTCGTGTTGAGGTGAGTCATCCCGAATAAAACGCTGGTGCATGTTAAATGTAAGTTAACAGAAGTCAAGGCTACCAACAGTTACCGTACACAAGGCTCACAAAATGTTAAATGGCATCTGGGAAAAGGCAGCAAGGAAACAGGTCGTGAAGTCTCATTGTATATTCAGTTGTCGTGAATTGCTTTCACATCAAGGCATCACAGCTGACTTGCCAAGTATGCGCTTGTGCGACAGACTGAAAGCGGACTCTCAACTGACCAATAAAATATACGACAACCTTTGCCATGGCCGTGTCCTTCAGAATGCATTGCACATCAGCATTACCGAACACAAATTATTTATTTTCTGTTTATGAAATTCCTCATCGTTTCGTATTGTATTGTATCTGAGAATTCATAAAGTGCCTCTTACAGAGCAGGCTGTTCAGAGGCGCTTTCAGCCCCAGGGAATAAGAAGTCTTCAAACAGTGGAGCCATGAGGGTGGACCCCGAAATGTTGCTGTGGATTGGGGGGGAGTCATTCCATAAGGAAGGGCACACGATGGCAAAAGCACGATGTTGGCCTATGGCATATTTAGGGGGTAGTTTTATGGGTTCAAATCCCTCTGAAATAAATGCATTACTGTTATTAAAAACTAAAAATAGAGAAAAATACGACCAATTTTAATGGAAACCCCAAAACTTAAAAAAACCTCTGAAATATTTTCCTGGCTACGCCCCTCGGCCATGGCTATCCTTGCCCAGAGACGAGAAGATCCAGTCTCATCATTATGACCTGACAAATTCCTCTGCTTGAAGTCAAAAGTTAAAGCAATGTCAAGTCCTTTCTCATGTAAGTATAAGCACTCAATGCCTCAAGGGCTAGAAATAATACAAGACGCTTTAAAGACGAGAAACTAGAAGGACCTAAAGCAAGCCTATCACCAAGCATTTTGAAGTAAATCTGAAATTAAGCCACTTAAAGGAGATTCATCAGTTACTAGGTTCTACAGTAGACACTAAGGCTACATAATTAATGAGCTACATAATTAATACACAAAGTCATTACATGACAATACACTATAATACATAACAGAAGCATGCATGCATATATGTATGCATGCATGTATGTATAAATCTATGATATATATCAGAATGCATGTATGTATGAATGTACAAGTGTGTGTCTGTATGTATGTACGTATGCATATATATAGAGCTGAATACTTTACAGTCTTTTCTAAGTACCAACTCATCATCATCACCATCATCATCATCATCACTGTCATCAACCACAACATCAACGAAGTTTAGCCATCCCAGAAAAATGTATCCATAATTTTTGAAATCATGATAGAACATATATACCTCAGGTGAACAAAACAATATTGACAATAATAATTATAATAATAATAGTAATATTCTTCATGTTATTATCATTATTATTATTATCATTATAATTATTAAATAATAATAATAATAATGATAATGATAATAATTATTATAATAATAATAATAATAATAATAATAATAATAATAATAATAATAATAATAATAATAATAATTATAAACAAATAAAATTAGATACTGATGCAAAACTGTAAGTTTTAATAAGTTCTTTATAGTCACTCATCTGAGAAGAAGAAAAGGGCTTTGAAAATGTCAGCAAGACTTGCAATTTTTCCCTCCTTTATAGCCAAATGCAGCTAATTTAAGTACCCAATTTAGTCACGGCTAATGGAGATGGTTAAAAGCCCACAGGCAAGAGTGCTCAGAAGCCGCTGAAGGACGCAAGCTCGAGAGAAGAGGACAAAAAAGTTCACAAATGAAGAGCGCCCTGAGAATACCGTTACAGGCTGACCAAGCGACTTCAATGACTCCTGTTCAGCGCACATACTCAACGTCCAATTCCCACGAGACACTTCCATCTGTCATGTTTTATTAGCTTCCAGAGTCGGTAAACATGCCTTCGTGCACCCTCAAAAACACATAATCGCGTTATGCCGTGACAAATCTCCCGGTACGACAAGCCTGATGTTAACAAAAACTGATCTGAAATAACCTTCTTCTATAAGCTAAAAACATAGAGCGAAGACGACAAAGAGCAAATGAGGCAGTCAATGTGTCTTGATTAACGTCCAATAACATTTAAGGTACTGGTAAGTGCATACTTAGTACAAGACAATGAGAGGCAAGGCATCATGGATAGGTCCTTTGGTTTAAATGCAGACATGTAGATTGCCCATCTCACATTCTAACCAGGACTGTAACCCTAGGTTGTACAATTCATGGTGAAAAAATAAACAGTTGGAAACATATTATTTAACCTAAGAGGCTATCTTAATAAATGAAAAACTGATAAATAACAAACTCATAAAATTTAGAAACCACTTTATATGTATGGCACCATTTGGTGCATTGGTATGTCCAATTATTTTCTTTTCTTATATTTATATATTGTGTGTTAAAACACTTTTTGTATTTGTTTGTGAAATGCTTATATTATCAATTCCCTCTTTCACTTTCTGTCATTTATAATCTTTATTGCAGTTTCTCTATATGCTTTAAATCTTTAGACTTCTGATTTTTATGACTAGCACTGGAATTCTGTTGAACTACTGCCTTAACCTAAGATGGATACATTAGCCTAGTAGTTGAAAACTACAAATTGTGAACTTTATTTCTCAAGGGCAAAGCAAGCATTCTACTACAGTAAACAGAACAAATTTCCATTTATAGGTTTTGCCACTGATCCTCACAACCTCGTATGTAGGTGAACGGACCCTATTTCAAAGCCAATCCAAATACATTATGCATCTAAGGTGCCACAGAGGACTAGGGAAACTACTGGCATCCTGACAGAACTTGGAATGAGACATTGGATCGATGCAGCGGACTTCGTTCTTCGCCTCCTCTGATTATCTTCCGCCCGGCGCTGGTCGCTTGGGATGGCAACGGCGTCGTCTCGGAGTTTCTGTTGCCCGGAATCACTGATGGTATTGCTTTACGGATGGGCGTTGCATTGTCCCAGCGCTGTCCAGATCGAAGCCGAGATGGCAGGCCGTTGCTGTGATTTTATTAATGCGTTATTTGTTTGGGCATTCGGTCCTCGGAGTATTGGGAAGCAACGCCTGTTGCATATATGAAGTTACTTGCTTCTCGATGTTGCTTCTATTTAAAAGATATGTGTATTACTCTGTCAGATATAAAACTTGCCTTCTGCGTGAGACTGCTCAAAACTAGATGGCATGCAAGTTATTTATTGGAAATTGTGTTCAGTTTTGGATATATGTTGTTGCCAACATGCTAGGTCTGATTTAAAAGTTTTGACAAATCTGGTTAGCTTCTAAGTTTCACTTTTGATGATTCTGTTTACTGTTTCTTCGTACTAAGCATAGTCATGTATATTACTGCAGTTTACAGTTAAATACAACCTATAATGCATTGCCTAAACCTTGTATAAATTATAGATATATAATAACTCAATAATAGCATACTTGTAATAACAGATACATTTATTTCTCATATATTTGTGCATGATTTGCATGTATGTATTAACAAGACTTTCATCAAACACATTTTAGTAAACCTCAAAAGAACTAACTTTAATTGGTTTATCTTTGCAGTATTTGACCACTAATTGAGGGGCACCAGCTCTTAAATAAGAACGAGTTCTATCAAGTTTTAATTATAAAATTCGGTTTTTGTTTTGAAACAACCATTGATTGATGCTTTGAATATTAAAATAACAGCACTCCCAGTAAAAGTATATAAATTGTAACCTTTGGTTGCTAGGTGCCAAACTGCCAATTAAATTTTCATATTCAAAAAGTGGAGATTTCCCAGAGAAGAAGGAGATTACATGGCTCCTCAACTCCTGGACTCTAAGCTCAACTCCAGGGGAAGACCTCAGACGACATGGATCGACAACATCAAGTCAAGTGAGTAATGGCCAGATATTGAAAGAGACAAAGGATAGAAGAAACAGGTGGAACACATTGTCTGTGGCACAGCCAGTCCTCACCTTGAGAAAGATCAAAGATCATACTTATAAGAAAAGCAACTTTAGCTAACAATACAGTGGTGGTAACTTCGTTCTGTGCATACAAAGCTGCCAAGCACAGTGATGTTACATGCAAGTGTATTGTATTGTATCTAAAGATTTATATAGCACCTCTCTCAGAATAACTATTCAGAAGCGCTCTCAGCACGAAAACCCCGGGGGAAAAGAAACGTCTTTAAAGAACGAGAGACCAAAGAGGAAAAACTAGTCATTAGTTTAGCCCTTAATGAGAGGGAAGATCATTCCAAGTAGAGGGACCAACCACAGCAAATGCCCGGCATTGAGCCAAGGCAGTCCTAGTCCTAGGAACAAAAAGATCAAGCCAATCAGCAGAGCACAAGGAACGAGATGAGGTCGCAGATAACGGCTTTCGCATATAGTCAGAAAGATACTTTGGGGCACTGCTCAGCTCTGTAAGGTTAAACAAGAGAAAAGTTAGAGGATACATACATTTTTCATGCCTATCTAGAAGCTTCTGTGAAACTCAATTTGTCCATGGGCTGATAGATGTTTCTGCTGTTGTGCCAAATGACCAGAGCAATCTATCAAGTATCACCAGGACAGCTGCCTGCATCAACACATGACTGTCCATAGAATCTTAGGATGAGCAATTCACTGTGTAGGACTCTGTTACTGTTTGATATTTGTGATAGCATTATAAGATCATTGCATGTGCCTTTCAGACTTTATGTACATAGTGTGCATTACAATTGTCTATTTAATAACAATAATATATTATCTAAAATATAACAGAAATGTCATGAAGTCCTGAAGTGAACTTTTTTATGCCATAGATTCATTTCAGTAGGTGGCACTGCTATAATCCTATGCATTATGAAGGTAATAATAAAATGGACTCATTTCACTTCAGTAGGTGGTGCTGCTATCGCACTACGCACTAAGAACATGGCTGCCCATGGATGTTGACTCACTTCGTTTCATAACCGTAGATTCAAATTTCCGATTTTCCGTGTAATCAAAGTTAGGATGGGCAAACATCTAGTAAATAATAACACCCACATATAGACCTGGGAGTCGACCCCAGTAAGTCGACCCCAGTCGATTTGGGCATCCCAAGTCGAGTCGAGTCGTTTCTGCCTAGCGCAACTGACCCCCGAATCGAATTTGTCCAGAAAAGTGACCTCAAGTTGTTTTCTCCACAAGTCGACTTAAACCGACTTGAGACACAAATAAATCTAAATTTATCATATCACACTAATGATCGTGAGGTCACGGCAGCATTTAAGCAGTTTTGTAGTGCTTTTGCAAAAATTAATGAAGCATGTTCTAACTTCTACGGTCTATACCGCGTAGCCTACTTAGGCTGCGGTTTAATTTTGTATTATCGACACCGGTTGCGGCGGTTGTGCTAAACAGTTACTTGTTTTGAGGTGTCGATTTATCTATATCATTTGTTATTCTATGTTAAAGCGTCACACGTACGTTTCATAAAAATGGCGAATCGAAATGTTAATAAAAATGTTAGCACATCTACCTTATTAAGAGCTGAACGCGCGCAAATCAATGAACTTTTAGGCAGTAGGATGGTACGCATGCATTGCTATTTGATACGTTAGGGGTTAGTGTCCAAATTATTATGACAACAGAATTAAAATGTATCATTATAACAAGCCATTCAGTGCAACCAGTCCGCGGTCCGCCACAGATTTTGCTGCTAACCCCTTAAGCATTACAAAACTGTTCAAGCACAAAAACACACTGCTTAAAATAGGCCTAATAAACTGACCAATTTTATTCATCAGGTGTTGAGGTCTCATTACTAATTAGTATATGAAATTAATGCTTGCCAGGCAAATTGGCATGACATTTTTGTATTATTAGCCCGTACTTAATCTTTATTCCCATGTCAGAAGTCGACTTTAAGTCGGAAGTTAGTTGTTTTTCTGTCAAGTCGGATCAAGTCGTTTTGGCTCCAAGTTGTCGACTTCAAGTCGACCTCAAGTCACTTTAGGGTCAAGTTGGGTCAGATTGGCTGACCAAAGTGACTCCCAGGTCTACCCACATAAGACCCTATGAGCCCTCCCTCCATCCATCCAAAGTCAGTTAATGAGTAACAAATCAAGCTGGAATGGCTAAACAGGCGTCCTGCTGCTGCACTGTTTGTGTTTCAGCCAGGAGCTCCACACTGGGTGGTTTAAATGAACGACTAAGACAATTTCTACAGCGCCGTAACACAGCACTTGGGTAACAGGTCGATAGTCCGAAGGTTCGATAGTCCGAAGATTCGTAGTAGCTTGACGGATGAAAATAATTCTTGCTTGAGTAGAAGTTGGATAAATTAACAGAATTCTTGCATGAATAGAAGTTGGATTGATGAAAATAATCCCTGCTTAAATGGAAGTTGGAATGATGAAAAGATATCCAGTGTGAGTAGAAGTTGCATTCATGCAACAATTTTATGTCGGATTAATGTCGGACTACAGAATCTTTGTACCTATCTAACCATCGGACTACCGAACCTTCAGACTTACGATATGTAACTGGCACATGCCATTACAATGGTGCTTTGACAAGTTCAACACTAAGTCAGAGATACACTTTTTCGAAGTAATATGTCTTCAGCCTGGACTTAAATGAACCAATACTAGGTGCAGTGCATATTGAAGGTGAAATGCTATTCCAGCACCTGGTTCCAGCCATGGAAACGGCACAATCACAAAAGTGCTTACATAAGAACTGCTCAAGAACAATTCTAGATAAAGGTCTAACAAAAGCCACATACAACGATGCAACGAGGTAGTGCGAATCCACAATACTCAGACTTAAACCTGAACAATGTAGATCGGCGCACTGAGGAAGCTTCGGTCCAGAAACGGAGTAAAGCCATGACACACAGCAGGCTTGCCACATATTATCTGCAGAAATTAGTTTCTGCTCAAAATTATTTCCCATAGAAATGTTGTTAGCTCCATCAATAAAGATGGCAACTCGCTTGAGTGATGGATATAAACGATGAACGATGGGAAGAGAAGCCAGCAGACATGGTTGCTTTATGTCCTGGTAATATATTTCTGTGACAACAACATACGAAGACTGTTGGCACTGTCAATAAATATAGCTTGCAAGTTGTTTCCGAAATACGATTCAGCTGAGCTGGAAAGAGCAGATGCCACGATCGACAGCAGCAATGTTTTTTGCAATGAGTCAGCAACAATTTCTCCAATGAACGGTGTTGCACGCACACAAAAACATGAGCAGAAATGCTTTATTTCTTTATGATACTGTTTCTATACAATACTATACCGTTTCCATGTTATCTTTCTTGCAGCTCCAATGAATAAGCTCGTGCACTGAATACGGCGATTGCAGAATGTTTCCAAATAAATTTCAATATAAATTCTATTAAAAAACTGACTGGACTTTTCAGTTTGTTGTATGTCAAAGTGATTGTGTCTTTAGTATATCGCTGACTCTGATTACCCATACATATCAGGCTAACTTGCTAATCAGAATATTAGTTTAGTTTCGGAAAATATTTTGTTTAACTGTTTAGTGTTTCTTTGTATCCAGGCACAACAGTTTCAAGTAATATCTCACATTGTATCTGGAAACTTGCAAGCCTCTGTCTTTTTTCTCATTTTCAACTGACAATGATTTGTAACAAAGAGTGGTAAAAACAGCAACAGGAGAAATACCAGAACATGTCAGTTACAAGACCTAGCCTTATCCAAAATAAATTTAATAATTAATAATTAATAATTTAGATATTACAATCTCACGATGTTTGCTGGTTTAAACATTTTATCACAAATGCAATAGTGTTAAAAAAAAGTGTGCAGAAGAAACGTACGGGGATGTAAGACATTGTTCTGCCTCCCAGACTCAAGAGATATTTTTAACTGAAGTGGCACATTTTCAGAAGTCCTACAGGAATGCACATGTCAGATTTAACTGAGATCATCTTATAAAAGGAACTACATAACAACAGAAAAGAATACAAGCCACAAGCAACTAGAATCACTCAAGTTCTCAATCTGTTAAGTAGGCTGGGATGCAGAAACCAGAATTCTTCAATGCAGGACCAGAAACATGCAACATTTCCATCAGTCCTTGAGTCTATCTTTCATGCATAGATTTGCTCCCTCTTTCCCCTCTAGGTCTTTCTAATAATCTACGTCCTTCTCTATGTCCCATTCTCTAACTCCAAGTCTGGTTGGGTAGCTGTCTGTCTGTGTTTGAATGTCTATTGCCCAGCATCACATGCTTCCTATGGTCATTTAATCAACGGCATCTTGATTCAAGAGTCTAGATGCAGATCCTTCTGTAAAGGGTTAAAATGTTCAGGTCCACAGTGTAGCAGTTCATTAGAATGCCGATGCCATGATCCATCAATCCATGACACATGCCCACAAAAAACACAAACAAGCTGTCTTAGACAGTCTGTCTAAATTGCAAACACACATACATACACACAAACACAATCCGCACACATCACGCTTAGTTTCAATGACATATGCAGTAAAACACAAGAAAGCAGCCCTTATTAAAAGCCAATCCACAAAAAAAGACACTGATATGCACAAAACACATTTTCAAACAATCTTCTACATGCCAACCACCGCAATAAAAGCTATCACTGAAGTAGAGTTGATACAGGGAAAAACATTCTACTGAATGAAATAAATTTAACAACACTTTTCATCAACAGATTGTTTCACTTTAATCAGATCTTACATTACATCAGAGAAGGGAAAAAGAAATCAATCTACTCAGTCTACCTACTAATGGCTGTCTTTAAAATGCATTGCTAAAGCCCTGTAATGAGATAAATGCCAACGCACAGCTTTAATCATGCAGGGCACCTTGAAACTAAAAATCATTGCCTCATGTTTTTTCTCATGCTGTCTTTCACAATATTGCTTATGTTGGCCCCCTCAGCATGGTCCTGTCTTCCACAGTCCCTGTGTCTGGAATTACTAGCGCTTTCACCTTCCCAGTTCCAGAAACGTCTTAAGACTTTCCTTTTCGCTGGCCCAGGCACTGACGCCGGTTGAGAGCGCTTATGGTTGAGCGGCGCTATATAAATGTTCAATTACATTACAATATTGCATCTATATTGCTACTTACCACAGGCTATTTGTCTCGCGGAAGCCCTTTGCCTCTTAACTGCCTCAACTGCACATGTCAAAGAATCTCAACCTCTCGTCTTCGTATTACATTCTTTATGACCGGCCTTTGTTCCTTCCTTTTTCCATGAACCGCCTTTGCACAGTCCTGTGGTCAGTGAAACCTTATTCAATGACTTTGACAAATTAGGGCTGCTCCTAGGTGCCAAATAGTTAGGGCTTTGTCCTGACGTGTCTGCATTGACAGCCTGAAGCTCCAGTGCGTCCAGAGTGACAAGCAATTTCTAGCAAAAATACATCTACTCTCTAACAATGCTTGACCTACATTAACTCACGCTTGGCAGCACGCTCCTTCTTTCACTCTAACGCATCTTCTAAGTTATGTTTCCATAACTCAGAAGTTGCAAAGAGATCAAATTAAATGTTTACCATCCACAACATAGATCATCCCTCCCATTCTATTCTTACATCTAAGAAAAAGAACCACTTTACACAGATTGGACCAGACAATTTAAATTTTTGTCTATGCTACATAAACATCGATTCCTGTGGTCTTGCCTTCTTTATCCAGTACACGCACATTTTATTGTCATTGTAATCTTTAAATTTATCTTAAATATGAAGTGCTGGCCATTGGAACCTTCAAGGGTCATGATGGATGGACCAGTATCCTCATACACCTAGCAGTACAAAATTCTCTGTAATTGTTTTTCTCATTATGTCCCACACCCTGCTTTTACTTCCCCCAACTTAAATCTAGGATTCAACCTAGATTTATTTTTTATTTATTTATTTTATTTGTTTCTGGTATTTCATTCTTCTTTTGTGGTATGCAATTTTATGCAAGCTTCTACATTATGATTATTTTATATTTCCAATTTGTTTTAATATACTTAGTTACACCCTCTTTAAATGTGCAATAAAGAACATGTTTTTAATACCTAGGGACTCTCTCCTCCCCTTGCCCTTAGTTACTCCTAAATTCAAAACTCAAACTCAGATGTATACCTTAAACTGACTTATACCATTTCATGTTCTCCACCCTTATACTCCACATATATATAATATAGTGATGACTTTCAGCTATCATATGCCTGAACACTTCTCATAAATTCACATTAACAGAAATAGATGATTGCTTATAATCAGCATAGTGAGGAATTAGCTATTTCTAGTTATATGCAGCTTCCGTCATCGTCTACCCAATTACTTTGTAATAACAGGCCCCCTTCTCAGCGGGACTAGCCCCTTTTGGGTGCCTATTGTTCTCACTAACAAAAACATTCAAGCATGTTTCGTATGTAACTTGGAAACATGCAACTCTATGTTATGTTACTGCTTGTTTTTCACTTCATTTCTCCTGATTGTTTTGTTTTGTTATCAATAAATTGAATTGAATTGAATATATAAAATACTTATTGTCCCAACAACAACTACAATTAATACAATACAATACAATTAGACATTTGTAACGCGCTTTAACAAGACAAGTCTTGCACGATTAAATCCAACAAACACGTACAAAGACAGGCTCTTTTAAGCCTGTGTTCTGCACTAACCTACCACCTCCAGAATAAGAATAAGCTATTCTCGTTTATGTATTTTCGTTGTCATGCAGGACAGACACTCACAGATCACTGTAAGAACAGTTCAATGTTTTACAGATTGAACAGTGTTCAGTTCCACCGTAGTCCCTTGAATGTAAGGAATCGTTTCGCTTGCCTTCCCACAGGACTTCAAATAGAAGTTGTCTCTGATGAACGTATACCGAGTCTTCAGCCTCCATCTCACCAACCATTCTTCTCAATAGCTTCGCAGCTTCGCCGCGCCAAACCAATTTTGATGAAGATCGAAGTCTTTAAGAAACTCGTTGATCGAAAGTCGACCAAAGTCACATACGATGCAAATTGTCTCCGAATTGATGGATCTCTCTCAGTGCATGATACTGTTCGCATGCGGATTTCACTTTGACCTTTTCCCTAACGTTTGACTTCTCACTCCATTTACATTGTACGAGTACACAGTCGTTCAACTAGCAGATCGAAATCTTTAGACAGAAACACTGTATCACACTTCTCAACAATGCAATCTGTATTTATATCGAGTGGACGTTCGATATGCGTCCTTTTCCCTCGATGGAAACTGTACAACTGAATAAATCTCATTAGCGCCTTGCCGCGCTTTGTAAAAATCGTTTGCTACGAACCAAACGACCATGAGCCAACCCTTAATTCAAATTTTCTTCAGCTTCCGCCCTGTTTTACATGTTGTTTTGTGCAGTAGACAGAGTCCCAACGTCCAGTCCTAATATTTTATACCCTGTAATCCCTGCCAGTAGACCCACATGGACCCATATTCCAAAATGGGATCCATATAGAGACAATATGGGTCCCATATAATGAATATGTAAATGCTGGCAGGGATGTTCGGATAATGGGATATACATTAATTCTGGCAATTAGCTAGATACAATCATTCATGCACACCTAACTTAGTCCAACATTATAGAATTTATACAAATCAAGCCATTACATCTAACATAGATGAAAGCAAATACAAGAATTGCTACATATATATATATATATATATATATATATATATATATATATATATATATATATATATATATATATATATATATATATATATATGTATGTATATATGTACATGTATATTAGATATAATATATAGATATAAAGTGAGATAGTTTAGCATATATTGTACATGTATTTCACTAGTTGGAGAGATATATATATATGTATCCTCAACTAGTGATATATATGTAGGTTCAAATCATAGAACGAGTATGCGCATATTACGAATATTAAGATTTTTAGAAATTTACGAATATTGACGAATATTAAACTGGCCTACGAATATTAAATTTTTTGTTTTTTAAATCTTAAAAATCCGGAAATAGTAGTAAAAACTTCAGTGCCAAAAACCAGGTATTAGAGCTAGAACAAGAACAGTTACATGTTACAGTTACTCATCTTATATCAGTAACTTCACTTAGTCTATTGTCTATTGTTTGAAGTCTCAATAGGCTACATGAGGAATTCAAATTTCTGGCGCCCAAACGAACACCACAAGTAGGCTACCGCGTATTACACAAACAAAGATTGTATGACCCAGCTCTCTCTATCTTGCCCTCAGTCGAACCTGGCGTATAATTAATCAAACTAAACGCATCATTGAAACTTCGGTATCGGAACATCAGTCACCCAAACATAGCTTAAAATTATATAGAATTACCGAGCGTGTGGGTTTCACCGCAGAGACGGAAACAGAGACAGACGGATAGAGAGGGAAAGCAATCGTAGAGAGACACCGAGAGACAGACCGACAGAGAGGGAGAGATCAGAGAGAGACAGACAGACAGACAGACAGAGACAGAGACAAAGAGAGAGAGAGAGAGAGAGAGAGAGAGAGAGAGATAGTCATGGTCGGCTTTTTACAGAGTTCCTCATTGAAGAGTATAGGGAACGATTTGGGTAATTAAGCGTACCAGCTTACGGGCCACGGCTCAAGGTACAGCCCCGCAAAACCACTGCACATATTCTTAAATTAGTACTCTGAAATTAGTTCCTAAAAAGCGGAAACAGTATTACGTCATCAACGAATATTTACGAATATTTACGAATATTAAAAATGTCCTAATATTCACGAATATTTACGAATATTAAATACTGAAGTCACGAATTCTCGTTCTATAGTTCAAATGTCCCATCTTGTTTAATCATTAAGCTTCTGCTTATAAATGTCCTTCCACTGCTTCCAACCACAAATGGTACCCTGGCCACACCATAAACATGCATTAAACCAGAGCATCAAATGGCTCTCTTGGCTAGTCCTCTCTAGATTTCGACCCGGCACCGAGACTTGCTGAACAATCTGTCTCTTAAAAATTTAATTTGGCTAAACATCAACGAATAACTAGGTTTCCCTGATGCAGCTTCTCCATCCGTGGCACTGAG
The DNA here is from genome assembly GCA_020284085.1 of Aporrectodea caliginosa. Lineage (NCBI taxonomy): Eukaryota > Metazoa > Annelida > Clitellata > Crassiclitellata > Lumbricidae > Aporrectodea > Aporrectodea caliginosa. The sequence continues at coordinate 171,516 of JACEVL010000960.1, forward strand.
ATATATTTTGAATTTTCCAGTCATTGTCCGCCATATTATTTATTTTTGTCTGTTTGCCTTGCTCCAAAATCCTCCACACATCCCTCACTCATTCGACAATGATATACTTTTGTCCTCCTGACTTTCCATCTAGATCGGAACGTTACCTAGATCAATTGTTTCTTTATCTGCCTCTCTCTGTCTCTCTATCTCTTTTTCTTTGTCTCTCTGTCTCTGTCTCTCTGTAACTCTGTCTCTTTGCCTCTGCTCTCTCTTTCTCTCTGTATGTCCGTCTCTCTCTCACCATTTAACCTTTTATGAGTTTCTACACCATCTCAAACCCAGTGTCTTTTGTTCTGTGCAGCTATTTTAATTTCCAACTCTTTCATTTCCCCTTCCATTTTTGTCATGCCAAATTCACTACCCACATTCTGTCTCCCTTGCTTGCTGCCTGTTCATAGGCCAGAGGCGCCAGACTGACATAGTTCAGTGAATCCATGGTTTAGCGAAGCACCTAACCGTAAGTAGCAGTTCCAACCCATTTGGACAATTAAAGAGACCAAAAAGACCACTTAATGGCCTCCACAGAGATGTCCATGGAGATCTATATTTACTGAGAAAGGCCGCTGCCAGGTCCAACCACAGTACAGATATTAATTCACCATTGGATACCAATATAGGCCCATAAACAGTGGTTCTGCTATAACTGTAGAAATAAGGGTGGACGATAAAATCTTCATTGATATATATACTGTCCTACAGTAATGAACAGCCGGTAGTCTGCTGCCAGATGACTTGTCTTTGGCCAAGCAGACAATTTATGTCTTAGAATTATATAATGCCTGCCATTCACCACTGCATTTAGAGTTCAAATCCCAGTACAGGAACAATGAAAATGTTTGTCATAATCTAATTAGGGCTGGTAACAATTAAAATTGTTAATAGTTAACTATTTAAGAATTAACGATTAATTAATAGTTAACTTGATAAAATGCATCCCCCAATAAGTAATGACAAATACAAAAATTAACATTGTTCATTGTTTATCTTTTAATAGTATTATAAATATTTATTACTAGTTAGTAGTTCCTTCTTACTCAGTAGCCTAGTTATTTGTCCTTCTTAGTAGTCTTTTATCACTCATTCACCATATACTTAGAACTACTATAACATATTTTATCGCTCATCCAACTTCCAGTTTTACTGCAATAATTTATCTGCCTTAAAATAATTTACAATGCTAAACTACACGATGGTAGAACAGAGAATAATTTATGACACTAAACTACACTTTTACCAAAGCTACTGTTTACACTGTAGGTACACGTGGAAAGTTACCACAAGAAACTAATATTTGTTAACAGTTTCAGCACACCTCACTCGCATTTGGTCGATCTTGAACTCACATACACAAATCTCTAAAAGCTTTGACGTCACAACGAAAATCTAACCCATTTCCGCCTTTTAGTGGAAAATGACGTCATTCTGCAAACATCTTGACGAAAAATATTTCTGAATTGACATATGGATTAATCGATAGTTTGATAATAAGCTATTTGACAGATCTGATGAACAGATCGAGAGGCGGAGACCGCTTTCATGCAGTCATAGATCAATTTAGATAGACATGGCAAAAATGCCTGCACTTCAACTCCCAGTGCGCACTTCACATATGCACACAGAAACCGACCTAGATTTGTTGGTTCACAACGTACACTAGAGACTTCTTACAACATTCTTCATTACAACATGAATTCATATTCAATACGTTTGAAAATTATGGATCCCAAAATTAGTTAAGTTGTAGAAAATAAACTCGTTACAATACAGTCTTGATATAAGGTCATTCGTATTGCTCCAAAAACAGTAAATAATGAACTTCTTTTCATTTTCTATTGCGTATTGGTTAATTTTTGGCAAATTCACTCATATTAACACTGTCATCTGTTGAGAAGGCCAATGAAAAACGCCTTTCTGTTGAAAGTTTCTTATCAAAGTATGGAACGAACAGTATGGAACTATATATACTCAGGCTTTCCATACAAGTATACAGTGATGTGAACTAACCAGGATGGCAATTCCATTGTGGGAAAAAATATTTTTGCTGGGATGGTGAAAAAACCCGGTAATAACCAGCAAAAACCCTAGCAAACATCTGCACATCGCAGTTTATTTATTTTATTTATTTATTTCAGAAAATTTATATAGCGCCCCTTCAAGGATGCCTACTCAGAAGCGCTCCCAGCCCAACCCCGGTCGAACAGGACAGTCTTAAGAGAACTGAGAAATGAGGCAGAGTGACCAGCAGGTGTCAGCCGAAGCATGGTAGGGAGCCCATTCCAGGTTGAAGGGCCCGCCACGGAGAAGGCGCGACGCTGCCTGAGAGCAGTCCGCGAACGAGGAACAATGAGCTCAGCCTGTGCAGCCGAGCGGAGAAAGCAACGACGCTGGACGCATGTGGTGGAGCAGCAGAGCTCCCGCAAATACGGAGGGGCCAGACCCTCAATACAGCGCCGGACCAAGACAGAGATTCGATACACAATACGCTGTGGGTAAGGAAGCCAGTGGAGCACGTCCCTCATGTGTGCAGTTATTGGGACCATGACAAATTCTTTATAAAATAACAGTTACAAATGATTAATACACTATGTAAGTTAATATTTATGAACTAAACATGTTAATCATAGGACAGTCTTAAGACTGAGCTAAATGTGATAAGAATATACTAATCATCCTTGATGACAGTGGGCACCAGACCATCGCATAAGTGCCCAGTGCTGTCACAAATAATAATTGTCAAGCGGCTGCAAAAGCCTCAGCCTATTCCGTACGTAGTGTTAATGACTAGCCGTTACCATGTCACTTACTCAACCACTTGATGATGCTCACACTTTCAGTGTTTCAACTGATTTAAATGCTTCAATTCATGTAAATGATTCTGGCAATGCTTCGGCTAACGCTACGACTATAGGCCTTGATGGATACTCTGATATGTACACTCTAGTGACTTATATGCACACTCTAGTGATATATAGTCTTTGGGGACTCTTGTTCCATGGAGAGCGTTTCCGGTTGTTCTGGTTTTCGTAACATGTCGTTCAATAAATGTTTTATAATCAAATTCGAGTATTGGAACATAACATGGCGCAGTCGACAGTTGTTTCATAATTGATCAGGTTAGCAAAAACATTAACGAACCTCTCCAACAAATGCTAAACGACTTTATAAGCACGCAAATTGTACGCAAAACACAATGAGCCGAAGCGGCAAAAAATCGGGAGACGACACAACAGCCACGAACCCAGATCAAATGTCTGTTATATTACAAATAATACAACAGCAAGCGGATGATCGGAAACAAATGGAGGAAACAATCCGTCTAGAACGACGCGCTGCGGAGGAACGTTTTACCCAATTGTTTCAGGCAATGCAACAAGCAAGGCCACCTTCCAACAACACCGAAACGAACCATCTCACTCAAATGGCAAAACAGACTCTCCGCCCTCCGACTAACATTACTTTGTTGTCTGGCACCCCGTCCATGGCGGAATTTACCAGCTGGCGGCAATCGTGGGACGATTATGCACTGATCAACCACGTTGACCAGCACGACCGAGCCACACAGCTTGCTGCCCTCAGGACACACATGTCGCAAGAATTTCAAGCTGTCCTAAACGAATCAGTCACCATTAACTGTATCATACCTGATGAACCCACTGTTGAGGAGGCTCTTACAGCTATCCACAGCTTCATCCGAGGTGTGCAGAATATCATTGTTGATCGCTTCCATTTCTTTACTCGACGACAACAACCAGGTGAATCATTCGAGCACTTTTTCGTGGCCTTGCGTCAACTCTGCAGACTCGCCGATGTGTGCAACCACTGTACTGACACACAATTAATCACACTTATCATAATCGGCGTCCAGGATCCTGACCTCCAGAAGAAATTATTGGAGATCCGACCTGTTCCAAATCTGAACCAAGTCCTTACAGTCTGCCGCGCTTTCGAGTCCGCCGGAACAGATCAGGCACTCACATCCAGTGTGGTGGCACAGGCTGGCAGGCAGGAGAAATCACGTGCCTACAACAACACCTCGCGACCACATCAATCGCAACCTCAGAACCGCAGCAACCGAGCACACAAAGGCACCACGTGCTATTGGTGTGCTGGTGACCCACATCCGAGCCGTAACCAGTGTCCTGCAAAAGATACTACCTGTAACTTTTGCCTGATCAAAGGCCATTACCAGAAAGCTTGTAAAAAGCGATTTAATGACCAAAAAACAGACACTTCAGTCAAGAAAGTTGTCAACACAGCTAACGTCATGGAGGCCAACATACGACCAGGCATCACACCAGTGTCCCTTCACGTTAACGCATATGGACGAGAGGTTCAGCTCCTGGCTTACCCAGACACTGGTGCAGACATTAACGTCTTACCAGAGAAATTTTTGCACAAGCTCGGCATGAACTCCGGATCCCTCCGACCAGCCAACATCACCATAATGGCATACAATGGAAAACGTGATTCGCCAATCGGATTCTTTCCTGCCAAGATTAGCATAGGTGAATCCACATTGGACAGCAATATTTATGTCCAACGAGGAACCAATCGATTCCTACTATCAGGCCTGGCATGCGAAAAACTGGGAATAATATCATTTCCTCTGCAAAGAGCACAGGCCGTCACAACAACTGCGGCCTCAGACGTCGTCATACTATCCACTGATATAGAAGGTGACCCATCAGATGACCTCATAAATAATACTCGAGAACGTATCATGACGGAATTTGCTGATGTATTCGGTGACGACAACTTGCTACATCCAATGCAGGGATCCCCAATGAAAATTCATCTAAAACCTGATGCACAACCATATGCCTTGACCGCAGCACGTCAAGTGGCATTTGGTCTCCGAGATCAAGTCCAGCTGGAGCTCCAAAACATGGTGGCCAAGGGCATCATTCAAAAACTGGAAGATGAGGCATCAGAATGGTGCCATCCTATGGTCGTTGTACGCAAGCCAGATGGCCGAATCCGCATATGTGTCGATTACACGAAACTCAATAAATATGTCGCCCGATCCACCTACCCCACGCGCACACCGAAAGCCGCCATCGATTCTATCACAGCCGGAGACAAATTCTTCACCACTCTGGACGCTGTACAAGGATACTGGCAAATGGAACTATCATCTGAAAGTCAACACCTCACCACTTTCATCACGACAGAGGGACGATTTCGATTCCTCCGAGCCCCAATGGGCCTTAATGCCACTGGAGACGAATACAACCGTAGGGGCGATATCGCCTTGGCTGGTATAAGCAATGTTCAAAAAGTGGTCGATGACATCCTCATCCACAGCAAAACATTTAAACAGCATGTAGACACAGTTGTCGCCGTCCTCCACCGATGTCGAGAACACGGTATCACACTGAACAAGAGGAAATTCACATTCTGCCAACCACAGACCAAATATGCAGGATATTGTATCACGTCTTCGGGGATTACCACTGATCCGGACAAGATCTCAGCCATATCAAAATTCCCACCCCCCACCAACATTACAGAACTCCGCTCATTCTTTGGATTAGTTAATCAACTCGGCAGCTTCAGTAGCGAGATTGCCTCTACAATGCAACCACTCCGCCCTCTGCTTAAAAAAGGAAGAGTCTTTGCATGGTCAGACAACCAACAGTCGGCATTTGACAACGTCAAAGCAACATTGACAAAATCGCCGATCCTCCAGCCATTCGATTTAAAACTTCCTACCATATTGCAAACAGATGCATCCCGCACTCGCGGCCTTGGATTTGCTTTGCTACAGAAATCCCATGACGACACGCTCACCCTGGTTCAATGCGGTAGCAGATTCATATCAGACACAGAATCAAGATATGCAATGGTAGAGTTGGAACTACTCGCAGTCGTATGGGCCATGAATAAATGCCGGCTCTATTTGAGTGGACTCCCTCACTTCACACTCATTGTTGACCACCGTCCACTGATACCAATCCTCAATTCAAAAGGACTGGACGAAATTGACAACCCCCGCATTCTTCGTCTACGGGAAAAACTCCTCCCATTCAGTTTTGAAACAGAGTGGAGAAACGGCCAGAACCACATGATTCCTGATGCATTGTCTCGGGCGCCTGTCCACGACCCTGACTACAATGATCAACATCTAGAAACCGACCTCACCACAGACATGGAAATCCGAGTCAACTACATGACCACCCAGTTGAGAGAGGACGATTACATGGACAACAATTACGACTCTACACTCAACCAAATAGCAGATGCTGCTAAACAAGACGAACAATATCAAGCACTGATCAAACTGATAGAGCAAGGATTCCCATCACGATCCACACTCTTGCCACCAGAACATCAGCCATATTATAAACTCCGCCATGACCTCACCGTACATGGCGACATAATCTTATACCAGACTCGAATCCTAGTCCCGAAGACCAAAAGAATCGACGTGCTACAGAAACTCCACTTATCACATCAGGGCATTGACCGAACAAAACGCAGAGCACGACAGACAGTTTTTTGGCCGGGAATCACATCGGATATCGTCAACACTATTAACGCGTGCACCAAATGCCAGGAAGGACGCGCATCTCTTCCAGCGGAAAGTATCGAGTCGGACAAACCTCCAACCAGACCTTTCCAAGAGACTGCGGTAGACATATTCCAATTCGCGGGCTATCATTACCTTGTTTTTGTCGATCGATTTTCTGGGTGGATCGAGGTCTCCAAGTTCAACAAATCACCAAGTGCAGAGATGGTCATAGCAATTCTCAGACGCTATCTTATCCAATTTGGTATCCCAAACAAAATGAGATCTGATGGCGGAACTCAGCTTACAGCAGAGGTTATGAAGAAATTCATGCAAAATTGGGGAATCAATCATGTGTTCAGCGCTCCACACTTCCCATCATCCAATGGATTAGCCGAATCTGCTGTTAAATCAATAAAGGCATTAGTTGCAGCATCTGCAAACAATGGTGACATTGAACGTGACACATTTGCTCAAGGTTTGCTCGAGTTACGCAACACACCACGATTGAATGGTCTATCACCCGCAGAGATGGTTTTCGGATCACCATTACGATCCTGTGTTCCTACACACCATCTGGTCTTATCCAAGAAATGGAGAGACCTGGCAGACAAGGAAGATGTGGCACCACTTCCACCGGCGAATTTGAAGTTACGACAACTCAGACCTCTACATGCTGGAGAAAAATGTTGGATACAAGACCCATCCACCAAACGATGGTCATCGATCGGTCAGGTCATACAAGCCCGGCAACGCAACTACACTGTGAAAATGCCAAGTGGCCGAATTCTGTGGCGCAACCGACGCCACATTCGCCCATACTTGGGGGACGAAGAACAATCCACCAACACAGCAGCACCACTGCGACAAGAAATCCAGCACGCAATCACCCGGAAGAGACGACAGAATTTACTCATGCACCATCAGAGTGGAAGAACACTCGATTTAAACAATTTAATTACCCAAATCTGAGAAGGAGCCCCCGATTTACACAATCTAAAAACCTTAAGTAAATTCTTAAAAGGGGGAGTTGAGGGGTACTCTGAAATGATAGATACATGCACAGTCAAAGACCACAAGTAAATTCTTAAAAAGGGGAGTTGATGGATACTCTGATATGTACACTCTAGTGACTTATATGCACACTCTAGTGATATATAGTCTTTGGGGACTCTTGTTCCATGGAGAGCGTTTCCGGTTGTTCTGGTTTTCGTAACATGTCGTTCAATAAATGTTTTATAATCAAATTCGAGTATTGGAACATAACAGGCCTATATGCCCATTTCGGCTAACGCCACGACTATAATTATTATGCCCACATCAGAGCTTCATTTTCCATAATTGCTGATTGACATCGCACTATTTACGTAAGCCTATATATTATATGTAGGCCTACATGTATTTGATCATTAATGCAGCACCTATTGGGTCACCTCAATCACAATGATTGAAACCCTAGTTTAACGGATTATCGAAAAACTAATGAATTTTTGCCGAGCAGGTCGTAAGTAGGCCTACGCTGAACTGAACTGAAATATCATTGTCAAAATCAATGGTGAATGGGAAGAACTGGTGACCCAGGGCAGCGCATTATTTCACAGACAGATCTACAATCCCGACGGGTCAATAGATGGCGCTGGCTAACCGATAAACAGGTAAATCGGTTACTGTCTGATGTTAAGAGGTTTGCTATGTGCCTAATATCCTCCTAAAAAGCTATCCTTTTCATACTGGTTTATTGATTCAAACTGACAAGTAGGCTAGGACCTACGCAGTTAGATTACAGGATATATTAGTAACAGATGATAAAAGTACAACAGGAGTCGAATTTAACTGTATGGCAGCCTGCAAGGCGCCCAGCTGTCCTACTGCACATTTTACAGTCGTCCTAAGGAGTGAAAGGCTGAGTAAACTTTATGGGGCTAGCACCCGCTAGCGTTCCTGTGATCTTCATGCCAGCGTGTTACCATTCGACCTAGTCAATCCAGTATTCAAAAAGGTGCAACCTGTGACTACACCAACTATCGGCCTATCTCTCTACTCAACACTAAACTGGAGCAAAGTCATGGAAATTAATTTGATCAACCAAGATATTATGGACCATCTATTTGAGCACAGGTTCATAACAAAACACAGGCAGCATGCATTTCTGCACAGACGTTCGATTGTTCCAATTTCCCGGAATTTTTATAGCCGATTGTTCCACTGCTCTTAACAATGGCAGGACCACTGGTTTCATTTACAGTATGTGGACATCCAAAATGCTTTTGACTCTATATCACACCATAAATATCACACACAGCCACTAATATCTGGAAAGTTGATTGGCGTGTCATTTATATAGAGTAGACCTATGTGACAGCAGAATCAATTAGAATAAGGGAATATCTGTACATGACGTAAGCCTAGCACACGATATGACAATACCAGATATTAGAAATGAGTTTGAACAAATTTTCTCCATGCAATATGTGAACAACTTTCTCAACTTCTGGATCCACCACTGAGCCATAGAACCAACGAAGGGACTATATATAGCATACACCAGATCAACTGTTAACAGCTGCAGCGCTTTTAGCCTTTTCCAGCGTAGACTGTCATTCTCTTTGAACCTGACTATATAGCCTGGTTTTGGTGTGCCGTGGTCGGTAGCTGTCTTGTGCATTCTTAGCTCGAAACGCAGAGAATTCTCGTTGCAGAGACCCACGAGGCGCAGTACGTGGCGAAGGTCAAGTAGGCCTATACGTATGCGTGTAGAAGTACATACAGGACATATGATTCGAATTTATTCCCATGAGAAATCAATCGTAGATCAATACAGCTTCGAACATTGACGGGTTATTCGTCATGAACATCCAATTTATCATTTACTGTTAAAGTTCTGATCACGTATCAGGCATATATCTGTTTCCTCAACGGCTGCATGCCTTTAGGCGACCATTGCGCTTGCATGGCCACGGGCTTTGAACTTTGATAAATGCCTGCACTTATTCATCCTAGTTGGGATGTTGGGCGCTCTCTTAAGGCGTGGGTTCAACGCTCCACTCGTTGAAATTCACTCTTCATTCATTCATTCATTCATTCATTCCAAAACTTAATATAGCGCCCCTTCAAGGTTCCTACTCAGAGGCGCTCCCTGCGCTATTCTAAATGATGTTAGAGTCAATATGACCAGACATGCAGTTAATCGAAAACGAACACAGCTCGAATAACAGATGACTATAGAAGAGTCACCACTGGCAAGGTCCCGCAAACATGGAGAGCCCGGTCTTCTTAATCAGTAGGCTTATCTGTAGCTTTCTACAGCTCTATAAACACCTAAGTCGTGGGAAACTGTTTATTCACAGGCACTCTGTCAAAGCAAATTCGATAGGCGGGTACGTATAGTGTCACAATATTCGAGGGTCTGCCACGCAAACAGTCGGACGGCTACGGGAGAGTGTTTAGAATTGGAGCGAAGAGAGAGAAGAGACTTCCGTAGAACCGTTATAAGCCTACAATGCTCTACGAGTCAGTTGACTGCTTTCAGTTCCGGCTTGCAGTCCAATTGATACAGGATATTGAGCCTATAGATCACCTATAATAAAGGTCTGCGAAACTATGTCGCCTGAAGCAGTGACCAAGTTAAGTCAACAACAGCAACTTTGGATCACTTTCATCATTCGTTCAATGTCCATGAAGGAGCGATCATGATAACCAGTTTAATCGTATAATTAGGTATAAAGTTTACAAAGTAAATGTAGGCATAGATGATAGATCTACACGTTTTCTGTAGCTACCGTATTGCTTCGACTCTGCTCATTTTGCAATGAATTTATCGGTTTAGATACTTCACTACCGCTTCACGCATCCGCTTGAATGCGTGCCACCAGGGTGAGAATTGCCGGGGGGTTGGAGAGGGGTTCAACCCCCTAGTCTTTCTTAGGATCCCATAGTAAAGTCTACATTTCACACCCAAACTGCACATAAATCAACGTCTAACCTCCCCAGTTATTTTTTTACAATTCCCATACTGGGTGCCACGCCATTTAAGGCCCCCGACTAGGGCAGTGCTGCCGTCACTGCACGTCCGTGCCCTAGTGCCAGGCAGTGCCAGTCCCAAGCCTGGATGAAGGATGAGGGCGACGCTAATGATCTTCGTTATCACACAGCGTAGTTAAACTTAGGCTAAACGTGCTAGCCCGAGATTAAAATCTCGTAAAGAAGCTAATATCCGCATGCGAGCCACAGAGGCGCCTCGATGTACACCCTGATCAAGGTAATGCAATGTAAATGAACATTTATATAGCGCCCCTTCAAGATATCTACTCAGAAGTGCTCTTTGCGCTATAGTCTATATGACGTTAAATGTCATTATGTACGAATATATTACATCAGTTAGCAAAGCAATGCACAGTATACAGTGTTGTTCAGTAATTGAAATACATGTAATTGAATTATGTAATTGAATTACAAGTTCTGCAATTGTAATTGTAATTGAATTACATTTTAAGTCCAGTAATTGTAATTGTATTTCAATTACAATATTGCATGTAATTTGTAATTGAATGAAGTATCTATTACAAATTACTTTCATAAAGTCAGCAAAGATGCCAGCATGCTGGGTTGACCTGGGCCACCCGTTTAATTGAATAAACTGCTCTGCATTATGTTTGCATGGCAACATAATTGTCAACATTATTCTTTCCTTACACCCCTCTTACAATCTTACAGCACACTTTTATATACCTCAAGGGCAAGGGCTGACCTTCAATATCAGACTATCCATGCAGTCATGCACTCATTCTTAGCTAGCTTACTGCGGCTGCCTACAGATAACAGAGCTTCCATCTTCACCTCCAGTTGAGCGTCTCTTTAGCACTGCTGGACAAATTGACTCACTCACCCAGGTGCAATCAACCACCAACCAACTCTGAAATTCTAACAGAATTTGAAAAACTTCTACTAAAAATCAAATACACTCTAACTTGTTTCAATGGATCATAATTGCAAATCGTATTTTGGATACCTGACAGACTTATAATACAATTGAATGTATATATTATTACAATTTACAGGCCATTGGTCCATTGGATGTTTTAGTTTAAAAATAGAGTAAATTAAAAATTATCGAAAAAATTCTAAATCATTTGCCAATTTTAAAGGAATAATTGAAAAGTAATTGGTAATTGAATTACAACCAAAATGTAATTGTAATTCAATTACTTTCACAAATCAAGTAATTGTAATTGTAATTCAATTACATTTACAAGCATGTAATTGCAATTATAATTGAATTACATTTTGAATGTAATTGATACAACACTGACAGTATATATGCCTAACGAGTCACCTGTGGCGGGCTAAGGTAGCTAACCGAGCCATCATTTTAGGGCTGTGAATGCCTCATAATAATAATAATCTTCGTTTAATGTTTCAAACTGACAAGTACGCAGGATGATTACAAATCATAGTATGAACGGACGATCACAAGTTATTACAGGAGTCGAATTTAACTGTTTGGCAGCAATGCAAGGCGTCCATCACGTATAAATCTGGAAGAGCTAATATTCGTATGCACATTGCACACTCCACTGATCCTAGATATCAAGTAGACGTCTCCAATCGTCGGACAGATTGCTCAGATCATGTCAGATGTCACGTTCGGCCCCGGATCGAGAAAGCCCAGGCCCTGCCCAACTATATGCCCAGACACCAGACAGACCTCAAACCAGTGAGTGACTTGTCTTTGAAGGCTAGAAAGACTATCACGCAAAGTCTGGAAGGGAACCGAAAAAAACGCCGTTGCAATAAAAAGCACCAGGAAAATTTTATTAGAAAATAGAGCTCAGCAAATTGTCCTCTACTCGTTTTATGGCATTTGTTGCAGCTGTAAAATTTTCTAAGACGCCGCAATATTGGAACCAATAAACTCTCTCTCTCTGTCTGTCTGCCTGCCTGCCTATATGTCTGCTTGTCTGTCTGTCTGTCTGTCTGTCTGTCTGTCTGTCTGCCTGTCTGCCTGCCTGTCTGCTGTCTGTCTCCCTGTTTGTCTGTCTGCCTGCCTGTCTGCCCGTCCGTCCGTCTGTCTGTCTGCCTGCCTGCCTTTCTGCCCGTTCGTCCCTGTCCGTGTCCGTCCGTGCCGTCTGTCTGCCCGTGTCCTTGTCTGCCCGTCTGTCGGTCCGTCTGTCTGTGTGTCCGTCCGTCCGTCCGTCTGTCTGTCTGCCTGCCTGTGTGCCAGTCCGTCCGTCCGTCTGTCTGTCTCTGCCTGTGTGCCAGTCCGTCCGTCCGTCCCGTCTGTCTGCCTGCCTGTCTGCCCGTCCGTCCGTCCGTCTGTCTGTCTGTCGGTCTGCCTGCCTGCCTGTGTGCCAGTCCGTCCGTCATTCTGTCTGTCTGCCTGCCTGTGTGCCAGTCCGTCGTCTGTCTCCTGTCTGTCCGTCCGTCGTCTGTCTGTCTGTCTCGTCTGTCTGTCGGCCTCTGTCCGCCTGTCTGTCTGTCCTGTCGTCTGTACATCCGTCTGTCTGTCTGTCTATAGGCCTATAGCCTTTATCAAGTTGTTTAGTGAATTTCTGTGTAACGACGCTGTGCCATTACCCTGATAATTAGCGTCGCCCTCCTCCTTTCTCCAGGCTTGGGACTGCATAGCTCTACCAGAGTATACGGGTAGTGGCGGAGCTTCCTTTATCAATTGATTGGTAGGCCTATAATTAGAAAATATGGGCCTGTACATGTTAGTGGGCGTGTATATAAAAGCATGTAGGACCAAGTATATCCGCGTGAGGGTATACTATAGCCTCAGATGCTGACTCGAAACGCACAGTCAGACTATTATTTTGCATGGAGTTTACGTTGGTTGATGCAGCCAGGTTACTTGGTTACTGCTGTTTGCCGACGAAGGTATAAAATTTAAGGCACAAATTAAATGGGGCGGGGCTATTGATTTAAGTAGAGTTTGATGGATGGGAAGGTTTTGCTGAATGATTGATGACTGTGCCTAGAAGAGGTGACACACACACACACACACACACACACACACACACACACACACACACACACACACACACACACACACACACACACACACACACACACACACACACACACACACACACACACACACACACACACACACACACACACACACACACACACACACACACACACACACACACACAACACACACACACACACACACACACACTATGGGATGCATCCCTAGCCGAATATATGGCATTTTGTTATATATAAATATATATCAATATTATTATATATAGATCATATATAAACCCCTATATATACCGGTAGGCCTATATTATCATATATACATATAAGTATATGTCTAATGCAGTATACTATAGATATATCTGTATATATATATACACGTAAGTCTGTAGTTTACATGCATGTATATAGGCTTATATATTCTCGGAATGGAAATTTCAATGATACAGTAATTTTCTTGAAATTGCGCCATACAAATGTCTCATTAGATTCTAGACATCAAGTCACGCACAGAATGGATTTTGTTACATTTGTTGTTGCCCTATATATATAGCAGAAAGAAATCATTCAGACACACATTGTTAAGGATGCGTCTAGAATTGCGCTATAAAACGTAGCCGCTTATGTTGCATCACACCCGTCCGTTAATCTAAGGATTGTATCGGATTGAAATGTGTGGACCTTTTAGTGTAAATGATATTACCGCAGACTGATATTGATTTACATTTCATTGTATGCATTAGATCACAATACTTTGTAATGAGTCTGTGCTTGAAGGCTGCGCACCGAAATCCCTTGTTCTGCAGTTGTGTAGGCTATGACAGCATAGCATAACATAGGCTAGCCTATTTTTGTAATGTATTGTATTGAAACATTTATAAAGCGCCTCTATAGTTAGTAGGGTGAACCTTTCACATGCGCTCCCTGCAGTGCGCAAGACCACGAGAGAAGAAATAGGTTTTGAGAAAAGCAAAAGAAGAAAAGGGATTTACCAAGCAGCTAGAATTTGAGAGCGAGTATAGATGGAGACATAACAAGAGAATTGATGGAGTTGCATACCGTCAATTCAATTCAATTCAATATTTGTTTATTCAAATGGACACGTTGCCACAGTCGCAACTTTTTTTCAAACATAGTTATAGTTTGACAAGTTCAAGAGCTCGATCTTGGTTATCTTAACATCATAATATAAAATTACAATAATAGACAGCATAGCATAACATAACATAGCTTATAATATATTAAAAGTTTAAAACATAACATGATATATATCTTTTCTTTAATTTAGCGCCTGACAAACGCACTGCGCTGTACATTTACATGTTATGCAATTGAAACAATCTTAACTAGTTAACTACTAACAGAACAGACAGCTTGTAATACACGGCGCTAATAGCAGCCTATAGCAGAGCAAATCCGCCCTAACGGGGCTCGAACTCGGTACCTCTCGCACTCTTCGCCAGATGTTATCCAACGCGCCACCCGATATTGGTGGAATTGCAAACCTTAAATTCATTTCTATTCAATATTCGTTCATTCAAATATAGACAAGTTGTCACAGCTTTGTTTTTTTTTACAAAACTTTGTTTCTTAGTTTGACAAATTCAAGAGCTCGATCGTGATTATCATAACATCATAATATAAAATAACATTAATATAAGCCTTCAAAGTAGACCTAATTCCCGAAGACTTTTTCTATGTCAGAACCGTTACGACATCCGCAGCACTAAAGTCAATTTCTTTTGCATGAATTCCTCTTAAGAGCGTCGGTTGTGTGACTTGCGTCCATTGAGAAAGTATATACAGTCTAAGGTATAGCACCACATGCCAGCATTTTCGTCGCCATTAACTGGGTCCCATATGCACTCTATACGGGAATCATATGAAAATATAGGTCCTATACATTAATGCATGGCTCTATGTGGATATAATACGCTGCTCTCTAGCTGATGTATTACTCCGGCCTCACTCAGCCTCCTAGCATCGTCCACTCCGCTCTTCAAACAGACTTGATCTTCTAGTTCCTCATACTAGAGCAGCTATGGCTCAGTCCCGGTCCTTTACCTTAATTAGTCCCTCTCTTTGGAATACGCTGTCTCCATCTACTCGCTCTCAAATTCTAGCTGGTAGCCCCTCCTCCTCGATTCTTTGCTTTTCTCAAAACCTATTTCTTCTCTCGTGGCCTTGCGCATTGGGAGCGCCTCTGAACAGTTCACCCTACTATAGAGGCGCTTCATGAATGTTTTAATACAATACAATAAGACGATAGATGGTCTTTGGCGCAACGATCCTATACAAGCGAGTGAGACTTTTGATAAAACACTTGTATTTCGGGATGCCTTTGCTGTTTATGGCTAAGATAAGAAACCTCTTTGTTGTTTTATATAATACTAGCAATTTTTACCCGGCGTTCGCCCGGGTTTCCCCAGGCGTAATTTTTAACGGCTGCAAATAAAGGCTACTTACTTACTATATTTGCTGATGGGCTTCAAATATTTAAAAAAATGTCCATATATCTGAATGGAAACGATATTTAGAGGTGAACATAGTTGCTTTGCCCGTGTACTGCACGGGTTATCTCTACCTTATAATTATAGGCAATATTATTATTTTGTTCCCCGTTCTTTACGGTTTATCTCTACCTGAAATAGGCGTATTATTTTGTTCCCCGTACTACACGGGTTATTTCTAAATTATAATAGGCGTATTATTTGCCGTTGGCCAGCGTGACGTAAGATTGCATATTTAGCCGCGTGACGTAATTTAAGATTGCATATTAATTTTAGTGACGTGGACAAATGGGCATGCTTATAATGTCCATAAATCGGAATTGAAAGCAAATTATGAGCTGAAAGTAATTGGGATGAGATAGAAATTCGAATAGCTAAAGTAAGTTTCGAGTTGCTTTGACCTAGAAAATCGGCAATGGCCGTGGTTGCAAAAAATGTGAGCTTAGTGTAATTAGGTCACCAAATCTGTAAATGGTTGCGCTGACCTAGAAATTCGCCCGTGGCGACTTCTGATTGGTTGCTAGATGCTCCGTGTGACGTAAGATTGCTTATTAAGCATGCGTGACGTGAACAAATGGCCTTACTATGGGCGGTATTGAAATAAGCTCGCTGAAAAGTTAAATTTAAAATGGCCATATATCGGCGTTTAAATAAAATTGCGAACTGAAAATAGTCGCGTTGACCTAGACGTTGCGTAATAATGCTTTGTAAATTTTTTCAACTCGCTAAACCGTTCCGTTTCGGAGCCTTTAGCCGGACAGCGATGCATTGCAAACATACATACATACATACGGAAGGACAAACTTTAAGAATTTATAGTATAAGATTATAACTAAGTTAAGAAACGTCAGGTCAACTCCCAGTAGGCGAAGATAACAACCGGCTACATACAAACCTGTAATTAGATTGACCACTGTAACAAGCTGCGTTCTTGCCAGTTTGATCTAGTGAATAAACGAAAATTGATTGAAATTGACTGATTACTGAGTCTAATCTTTCCCATCTGCTTCACTTCCTTTTCGGTGATCATTCCATAAGCTGTAGACACGTTTCCCTCTGCTCATTTGCTTTTCCCAATGCCGTCCGTTGCATGGCTTTCCATCGTTGTCAGTTCCTATCCGTGCAGCCTTTCTTCATAGCTTTTTCTTTTACCCAATGGACGTTTTTGTTCTGTTGTCGATGTTGCACTTTCACCGAACACGACGGCGTCTCCCGCTAATGTCGTGGTATTAAGCAAGATTAATTAATTTGCTCTGGCCTTTACGTCCTACCCGCTCAGCGTATACAGGCTATAGATAGTTGTCTCAGTCTGACAGTCATCCGCGACTGTTACAGTGCTATACAGCTCACTCTGCGTGCATATATAAAAATGAATTAATGCAATTAATGAAAGCAAGAGTGCCAAAGAAGGCTGAGTGTGTGAGTTCTTAATGGAAGCGAACCTTTGTCGATTGTTCCTGTAAATATAAAATATGTTTTAACCAGGCCCGCATTAAGGAGTGCTAAGGGTGCTGCAGCACCCGGGCCCGCAGTTTTGAGGGGCCCCATTTTACAAATATGTGCGTGGTGGACCGGTGGTTGTCAGAGGGGGCCTTAGAAGGTAATCACAGCACCCGGGCCCACACTAGCCTTAATGCGACCCTGTCCTTAATGCTTAAATATTTCAGCACAGCTATACAGGCAAATAAGATTGGCGAAACTCTATGGAAAGATCTTAAGAGCACGTAACAGGCCTGCAGTGCGATTGTAAAAGCATCAGAGGATATACTCTGTTTAAAGGTAGCGTGGGGTGGATAGATGGAGTGGTCTATGGGCCATTAGGCCCACAGCTGGATTCCGCAATTGTCTCTTGATTGCGAAGTTATGGCTGGCATACCGAGAATACGGAGAAAAATTGTTAAACAGCATGGCACAAAGCTGTCTAGAGGGTCAGACGAGATTTACGAAATTGCTTGCGCCGCACAAAAGCTGCGCCAGGGCCCAAGCATGTTCACGGGCTCTAAATCAAGTCAATCTTTGGTGCCAATCATCATTCTGCATATGGTCTATATACACAGCAAATTGCAATAGAGGCTCGAATCAGTACATTCTATCCGTCGCAAAGCTAAGATTCAACCAATGAACTGCCATATGTTTCAAACTGTTTTGAGTCGGTTAAACTGGAGAGCAGGCACCATCAAAGAAAGGTTAAGCCAAGGGCAGCAACGGAGTGTGATGCTATAAGTAAGAAAGTATCTTTGATACCGTACGTGGTGGCTTTTAGCTGGATGGCGAAATACTAAGTTATGGTCCAGACAGACATTTCTCGAAAGGATCATGTCCGGTTTTTCATTCCATGGTAGAGGACGTCGTCGTTTGCTGCATATATTTATAATATCGCTCTATGGCCAGGCTGTACATTTTTCTATATATACATAGGACTCTCTCTCTCTCTCTCTCTCTCTCTCTCTCTCTCTCTCTCTCTCTCTCTCTCTCTCTCTCTCTCTCTCTCTCTCTCTCTCTCTCTCTCTCTCTCTCTCTCTCTCTCTCTCTCTCTCTCTCTCTCTCTCTCTCTCTCTCTCTCTCTCTCTCATCCTCATCATACATAAGGTATATATATATACATACATACATAAGGCCTATTCAAATGTACATAATTATGGGCCTATATATAAGGTATGTATATCGCAATGCTTTATGAATTCACTTCAAAAGCGAAAATGTAAGTCCTCAACTGTTTGTGAAGAAGAAAGTGAAGGGTCACGTTTAGAGCTCATGCATGGTATTACGAATTTCACAGAAGAGGACCAGTGCGAATTTACTCGGAAATCACATCTCATTATAATATAGCCAAACTTTATAAATAAATATTTAAATATATAAAAAATGATATAAAGATCTGTGGCTCTATAATATTATAAATACACAGCCAAAATATATTTACACAGAAACAAAAGTACTTGCATATAAAGGCCCTAATTAACAGAGGTTATAATAAGATTCGGGCAATTGAACCGGACTTTGTAGGGCAGAATTTCCGCCTATAGCCACGGTGCATTGGTGTATCGGTCGGTCAGTGAGGGTAAATCGACCTTGGCTTAGATGGGCGTAATGGAGTTCTGTTGCTTTGTCGAACTGTATCACGTTCGGAGATTATCGATAATCCGAAAGATTACGACAAAGCGATATAGATGCGGTCCCTGCGCTAATGCCGACGGTTGGCATTGATTGGCATCTTGGAAGCCAATGCAGCTGGAGAGAAAGACACAGATAGAAAGACTGCAGCAGGCAAAGACAGAGACAATTACAGAGACTTATACTAGACGCAGGCGTACATCTATGGAAGCGAACATGTATCGTATTAATTTGTTTGAGGCCCTACTTGTCAAGTAAGAGAACAATGAGACCAGACTCTTCAAAGACAATAAGCTGATGGACGGTTTAGGCTAAATATTGACAAGAAGGACTATCTAGATTGAATGGCAAATTTAGACAAATGAATTCTTATGGTAGTCCATTCAACGCATGTTGCAAAAGAAGAAAATGCTTTTAGAATTGGTAATAGCTTCACAAAATTTGTGAAGCTATTACCAATTCTAAAGGCTCAACCTAACTCTCATTTAATTAATGAGAGCTAGTTTGAGCTTCAGCATATCCAAATGCATATTCATTCATCGATGGACCTATAGATTGGTTCATTCATTTATATATTTATTTCTTCATTTCGTTCATTCATTCATTCGTTTCGTTTTTCATTCGCTGTTCTGTTTATCGATTCATCTATTCATTCACATAGTTTCATTCTCTCGTTCGTTTGGTTGCCCTTCTTTTCAGATCCTTACACAATTGAAAAAATATTTCCTACCTAAAATATCAATATATAACATAAAAATACAACATCAAATCAGAAAAATACTCAAATGCAAGGAAAACCATTTATATGCTGTTCATAACAGCATAAACTCTTAGGCCTACATAACTACATAGGCCTGTATATACACATATGACCACAAAATAATATCTAACACATAAACACAATCCTATATGGGCCTATGTATACGACATATAAGGATAGTTCTAGGTCTTACGTCTACGTTTTTCTTAAATATATATAAATATTTATATGCCTATATACTTGTAAACGGTGCAGATGTCAGACGCTCAAGAACCCTACGGCAAATTGAAATTCAGATTCGCGAGCATAGACATCATATGTTTGATGTATGATGTCTATATTCGCGACTATAAGGCCATCTAGCGATAGAATAAATTATTCTGCCGTTATATAATTATAACATGATATAATTATATACTTCTGTATAAGTATGTAATTATCTTATAGGAAAGGGTTAAAATAATAATAATAATAATAAATAATAATAATAATAATAATAATAATAATAATAATAATCGTTTTCTTCACGAAATATTGCGAACTGAACTAAATGGACACTGGACAGCATATACCCCAGAATGTTCAGCAGAATATTCATACAGGCCTATATATATATATATATATATATATATACTTTCCTTATATATATATATACATACTCTCTTCTCTTATACATATATATACACGCTATTACTTTCCAGCCGCAGATTCAGACTGTTCTCTATATATTCTGCAGAATGGCCAGCGGCTGATTCAGGTTGGTCTATATATAGCGCTAAATGGCCAGCGGCAGATTCAGAATTGCTCTATATATATACGCAGAATGGCCAGCGGGAGATTCAGATTGGTCTATGTAAACGCATAATGGCCAGCGGCAGATTCAGATTGGTCTATATACACGCTAAATGGGCAGCGGCAGATTCAGGTTGATCTATTTATACGCAGAATGGCCAGCAGCAGATTCACAGATTGGTCTATGTATATACACGCATAATGGCCAGCGGCAGATTCAGATTGGTCTATATACACGCTGAATGGGCGGCGGCAGATTCAGGTTGGTCTATACTATACGCATGAAATGGCCAGCGGCAGATTCAGATTAGTCTATGTAAACGCATAATGGCCAGCGGCAGATTCAGATTGGTCTATATACTTCGCTAAACGAGCAGCTGGCAGAGTTCAGAGTTGTTCTATATATATACGCAGAATGGCCAGCAGCAGATTCAGATTTGGCTCTATATAAACGCAGAATGGCCATGACGATTCCCAGATTCAGATCTGAAGTCTATATAAAGCGCAGAATGGCCAGCTGGCAGATTCAGATTGGTCTATATACACGCTAAATGGCCAGCGGCAGATTCAGATTGGTCTATATATACGCAGAATGGCCAGCGGCAGATTCAGACTGGTCTATATAAACGCAGAATGGCCAGCGGCAGATTCAGATTGGTCTATGTAAACGCATAATGGCCAGCGGCAGATTCAGATTGGTCTATGTAAACGCAGAATGGCCAGCGGCAGATTCAGATTGGTCTATATACACGCTAAATGGCCAGCGGCAGATTCAGATTAGTCTATATAAACGCAGAATAGCCAGCGGCAGATTCAGACTGGTACTATATAAACGCAGAATGGCCAGCAGCAGATTCAGATTAGTCTATATATACGCAGAACCGGCCGGCGGCAGTTCGGACTGATGTCCCTTTGGGTCGGGCGTGACGAATTCGACGTTGGCGTCCCTTCAAAGGCTTATCGATCCTTTGAAGGTGGGGCGAAAGTGATTCCCTGTGGCGGCGATGGTCGTCAGTCCGTCGACATATGTCCGCCAGATGGCGCCTGCCTCGTTAACGGAGGTCGGCGGTCGCCGCTTAATCAGGGCGAAGGGGTGCACGACGAATTGACCTCTTTCATCCGTATAGCGGTCGCTGCGTCGTTATCCCGAGTTTGACCGTTAGTTCGGGTCACAGAGTGCACTCGTGAATTACATTGCTGCCCCGTTGAAGGTCTTCGCGTAGGCTGATGGAGCTGACCGCGACATTCCCTCCCAGACAAATATCTGACCCATCCCACGAAGTCACCAAAACTCCACCTCGCCATCGATTCCACAGGTCTCGTCACTCAGCAACTGAAAACACTGCATTTTGTCAAATCTATCCTGAATATACAACACTTCTCCTTAGTTACATATCCGTCTGAACACCAGGCACGATTCACCTTAGCCTGCCTGTCTGCCTGCCTGACTCTCTGGATTCCTGACCCCTGCCTATCGAAATTTGATTTTATTGGCTTTTCTGTGAATAAGCTGGTTTCCCGCGACGCTTCGCTTTTACAGCCAGGCGCTGTAGAAATTCAGTTTACGATTACGATTACGGCAACACGGTCAGTTGGTCTGCATATACCCCAGAATGTTCAGCAGGCGCTAGGCTATATATATATGCAGACCAGCCGGCGGCGAATTCAGATTAGTCTATATATACGCATGAATGGCCAGCGGCACATTCAGATTAGTCTATATATACGCAGAATGCGGCAGTATCAGTTTGGTCTATATAAACGCAGAATGGCCAGCGACAGATTCAGTTTGGTCTATATATATGCAGAATGGCCAGCGGCAGATTCAGTTTGGTCTATACATACCCAGAATGGCCAGCGGCAGATTCAGTTTGGTCTATACATGCCCAGAATAGCAAGCGGCATTTATTCAGTTTGGTCTATACATATACCCAGACTAGCCAGCGGCAGATTCAGATTGGTCTATATAAACGCAGAATGGCCAGCGGCAGATTCAGATTGGTCTATATATACGCAGAATATCCAGCGGCAGATTCAGTTTGATCTATACATACCCAGACTAGCCAGCGGCAGATTCAGTTTGGTCTATATATACGCAGAATGGCCAGCGGCAGATTCAGATTGGTCTATATATACGCAGAATGGCCAGCGGCAGATTCAGTTTGGTCTATATATACCCAGAATAGCCAGCAGATTCATATTCATCTGACATACGGTGACGTTCATATACGCTGCCGTTATAGCGGCAGATTCAGATGTTGGTCTATATATACATGGTCAGAATGGCCAGCGGCAGATTCAGATTTGGTCTATACATACCCAGAATATGTAGCAACAGATTCAGTTTGGTCTATCCCTACGCAGAATGGCCAGCGGCAGATTTCAGATTGGTCTATATATAAACGCAGAATGGCCAGCGGCAGATTCAGTTTGGTCTATACATAAGCTTACCCAGAATAGCAAGCGGCAGATTCAGTTTGGTCTATATAAACGCAGAATGGCCAGCGTAAGATTCAGTTTGGCTATTCATATACGCCCAGTAATAACCAGCGGCAAGATTCAGGTTGGTTGATACATACCCAGAATAGCCAGCGGCAGATTCAGTTTGGTCTATATATACGCAGAATGGGCAGCGGCATGATTCAGATTGGTCTATACATACCCAGAATAGCCAGCGGCAGATTCAGTTTGGTCTATATACACAGCAATAGCCAGCCGCTGATTCATATTTGCCTATATGTACGCAATTTTACGTAGCAGCAGATTCATACTTCGGGTAAAAATGAAGTCAACACACATCAACAAAACATAACAGACGATCAGAAATCGATTGGGACTTAAATCTCATAGCTAACTGATGAGTGTCTATGACATACCGAACACTAGCACCGCACAATCATTATAGTTGCTATTATTAGCATTCAAAACACCTCGAAATCAATTACATGATTTGTGACCATATTTGGGAAAAGGGACCTAAAGCGGGATATGGAGTTATTGGCATCCTCAATTGCAGATTGAAGCACGCTTTCACACAGAAGAAACTGCACTAAGTTTGGTCCATAAATGCTGAAGTTATTAAAGATGTAGGAGTGTAATAGATGAAGCCATAATTTCAAGAATATCATGTTAAAAGATTTAGCTAGATGGCACTCGGAGAAGCCATCCAGATATTCTGCTCACATTTTCACTGTTGTTCCTAATTGTGCATGTAGTTTGTGTTTAAAAATTTTCAGAAAAATCCAAAGGGGTGTGGTGGCAAATTTCTATTTTACTCTCTGATTTGACATGGAATGACCATTTATTAACACGTACAACAATTCTTATGTCTTGCAAAAGATAATATAAATTATATGCAACTCACTATCTCAAATATGCTGTAACTCTGAAACTGGAACCCCACTTTAGGTCCCTCCTTCCCAGATATGGTCACATTTATCAACAATGCTTATATCGTCGGTCAAGAAACATAATAAGTGCACATTAAATAGGCATAATAAAGTACACATTGACAAAAGCTAATTTCAGCCTGGTCAAAAAACAACTGCGATTAGTCTGTGCAGCATCACATAACAAGTGCCTGTCATGAGCCCTCATAATTTATGTAACTTGACACTGGGGCAAAATCAAATTACAAGAAATCAGTGTCACTCAAACAACTATAGACACATGTTCAATCACAACAACCATATTACAACTTCTGTTACATGTCACTGTCAACCAGAATTTTAGGTGGCAAAATCCAATTACAAGCAATCAGTGTCACTCAAACAACTATAGACACATGGTCAATCACAACAACCATATTACAACTTCTGTTACATGTCACTGTCAACCAGAATTTTAGGTGGCAAAATCCAATTACAAGCAATCAGTGTCACTCAAACAACTATAGACACATGGTCAATCACAACAACCATATTATAACTTCTGTTACATGTCACTGTCAACCAGAATTTTAGGTGGCAAAATCCAATTACAAGCAATCTCCTTCTGACGCTTTTGCAGCCACCCGGCAACAAAACTTCCTTGAGTTTTCCTCGGTTCAATGTCAGCTGCTTTAGTACAAACTCAAGTGGACGTACTCGTTTGTACTTCAGCGTCTTACCTTTCACAACACCAAAGTGTGATTCCACAATGGCGTTGCTTGCACATTTTGGCACGAAGTCAGTATGCTGTGAGTTGGAGAATCGTTTTTGGTTACCATGTAGTGGCGATGCCCATAGTGGAAATAAATACATCAGGCTGTCGATGCATTCAAACGCAGCTGGGGAATACAAGTCGTTTGGAGGTGAGTCACTTTCGTCCGAAAGCACCGTGTGTTCAAGCTCCCTCCGAAAGTAATCTGTAAAACCGGAGGTACTGTTTAGGCAATTTGGCGAGATTTCATAAAAAAGGAAGGATGAACTTGAAGTTTGATTTATATAGGCTATTGTGTAAATCTCGTACTTCTCCATTATTATGATTGGTCGGCAAGTATTATTGACCACTTTGAACCGAGTGTTAAGCATATTTGAAATCGATGTTACATTAGCCTACATAATTATGAGCAGTGGCGGCGCCACCATGGGGCTTGGGTGGGCTGAGACCCCTCCTATCGGCGGCTCAGCCCCCGAAACAAAAGTTGGAAATTCACTGGCGCCGCTACTGCCTATGAGACCTGTAATAGCTATCGTATAACTGAGTTACTTTTTCTAAATAAGTGTCTATTTCAAACTTCTCTGTTGTTCATCATCTGCATCTTCTAGTCACTAACCTGCATATGGCGATTGCTTCTTAATAGTCTCACGAGTGTCTATTATGCTGCATGCTCTTCCAGATTTCTGTGAACACATCCTTTCCTGCATATCGTCCATGCCACTTTGTAAGTTTGTACCTAATTTGAAAATGGGGAAAGAAAAGTATGAATAACGTTAATTCTACATTACGCTTTAAAGCAGTAACAACTCATGTCCTACAATTGAATTTTCTTTTTGAAATTTTAATACAGTCAACTGCCTGATGAATTCTCTCCATGCTTCAATTAAGATTGATCAATTGTACAGTGAATGCATTTTTAGGAGAAACGTCAATTAATCTTCAATGCAAAATTGGACAGCAGTACGCTGTTATTGTAAGAATGTATAGCGTACCTGTTAAATCGCAGCTTTCTGATTCTTCAGGCACATCCGTGTTGTCCAAATCATTGTCTGCTGCTTGCAGAGAATTGCTGTCGATTTCGGACATTTCTGTATATACTACACGTACTGCCGTCAGTGGTAATACGTCCATCTTTGCAGTGAACAGTGAAGCATCTGAAGTCTTTGAATTCAATAGGATGTATATGTTCTTGTAAATTGCTACCGCATCCGGCAGTCCACTGCACCTCTGAAGGCGGGCAAAAATGACCATGGTACTCTGGCCATTCTGCGTTTTATATAGACCAAACTGAATCTGCCGCTGGCTATTCTGCGTATATAGACCAATCTGAATAAGCCGCTGGCCATTCTGCGTTTATATAGACCAATCTGAATCTGCCGCAGGCCATTCTGCGTTTATATAGACCAATCTGAATCTGCCGCTGGCCATTCTGCGTTTATATAGACCAATCTGAATCTGCCGCTGCCCATTTAGCGTGTATATAGACCAATCTGAATATGCCGCTGGCCATTCTGCATTTATATAGACCAATCTGAATCTGCCGCTGGCCATTGTGCGTTTATATAGACCAATCTGAATCTGCCGCTGCCCATTTAGCGTGTATATAGACCAATCTGAATTTGCCGCTGGCCATTCTGCGTATATATAGACCAAACTGAATCTGCCGCTGGCCATTCTGCGTTTATATAGAGGAAACTGAATATGCCGCTGGCCATTCTGCGTATATATAGACCAAACTGAATCTGCCGCTGGCCATTCTGCGTTTATATAGACCAATCTGAATCTGCCGCTGCCCATTTAGCGTGTATATAGACCGATCTGAATCTGCCGCTGGCTATTCTGGGTATGTATAGACCAAACTGAATCTGCCGCTGGCCATTTTGGGTATGTATAGACCAAACTGAATCTGCCGCTGGCTATTCTGGGTATGTATAGACCAAACTGAATCTGCCGCTGGCCATTTTGGGTATGTATAGACCAAACTGAATCTGCCGCTGGCCATTCTGCGTTTATATAGACCAAACTGAATCTGCCGCTGGCCATTCTGCGTTTATATAGACCAAACTGAATCTGCCGCTGCCCATTTAGCGTGTATATAGACCGATCTGAATCTGCCGCTGGCTATTCTGGGTATGTATAGACCAAACTGAATCTGCCGCTGGCTATTCTGGGTATGTATAGACCAAACTGAATCTGCCGCTGGCTATTCTGGGTATGTATAGACCAAACTGAATTTGCCGCTGGCCATTTTGGGTATGTATAGATCAAACTGAATCTGCCGCTGGCCATTCTGCGTTTATATAGATCAAACTGAATCTGCCGCTGGCTATTCTGGGTATGTATAGACCAAACTGAATCTGCCGCTGGCTATTCTGGGTATGTATAGAGCAAACTGAATCTGCCGCTGGCCATTCTGGCCTAAATATAGTCCTAAGGGAATTTGCAGATGGCTATTCCGACGAGAATATTATGTATGTGTATGCATATACATGGGCCTGTCTGAATTTGCTTCTGGCCTAGATAGAGGTCTATACGAATCTACTAATGAATAGTTAGAGTCCTAAATGAATCTGCGGCTGGCTAATAGCCTAAGGTGTGTATAGAGTCCTAGCTGAACCTTCTGATAGATAATCCGGCGTGTATAGAGTGCTAACTGAATGTTCTCATAGCTAATCGGGCGTATTATTGTGTAAATATAGGCCCCTATATCTCGGAATGTTATTCATCAGTAATATAAAGGAATGATATTCATCAGTAGTTTTTCGTAGAATCTGCGAATACTTGCATGTATCTGCATGTATAATGTTTTTTTTATTAAGTTCGGGTTCTCTGCATAAGTTACATCAATACTTACTTACTTGCTTAATCCAACTTCTATGTCTTCGTTAATACTCAAATCAACAACATCGAATATGAATTTCAATACGAATATGAATTCGCCGCAGGGTTCTTGAGCGTAGATGTCAGAAGGTTATGAGACATGTGGTGCACGTGAACGGAGTGTGAAGTAATATTATTGTCAAATCATCACAAACCATTATATATATATAATATATATATATATATATATATATATATATATATATATAACAGAAGCAGGAGAATGACTGACTGACATGGAGGCATTGTATGTGGCCAAGGTATGAAGCCAGAGAGGAAATGACGGATGGATGGAAAGGCGAATGGAATTGCAAATCAAACGGTTCCCTGACCACGTGGTGCACGGGTAAAGCCAGCAACAGGCTATATACGCAGAATTATTCTTTGCTACGATCTCATCGACAGATGGCAATGGAATCGCCATCGTTACAAGTGTCAACTAGGAGTGGCGCTATAATAATGTCAGCTTACATTACAATTGAATTCTCTGCTTTGCGCTATAAATTGCATTTAACTGTTTGCAAAAACATCTCCGCTCTATTTCTGTTATTTCCATCCGACATCGTATATAGGTCAATGGGCTTACATAGTTTATCATATATGAAGTGCTTTTAGGTCAGAGGTGTCAAACCTTTTTTAATCGCGGACCAGTGGCAATATTTTCCAGCAAGTGCCGGGCCAGGGTGCACGCCAATCATTGTCGATTATGGCGGCGTTAAATAAACGTTATAAACCTGGCCAGGGTGCCGAAGGCGCCTGAGCAAAATGGGGTACGGTCCTGGGAGAGGGGGAGCCCGTTCCCAGCAATTTTTGGCACAACTAAATCTGTAATGGTTCATTTATTAGTATACAAACAAGTTAAATTCATAATTTTGATCTTCTTAACCAGTCAAGAAAATCGCATAAAACACAATAATTTGAACTTTTATTCTAAAATTGTGTAGTCTTTAGGCAAGGGACTCCGAGGGACAGAAAAACAGTCTGCGGTCTAGAAATGGCCCGCAGGCCGGCTCTTTGACACCTCTGTTTTAGTTCCTAAGATTTGCGAGTGCCACCAACTATAGTCTATATATAGGATACTGATGATAACATGTGCATGTACGCTGATGGATGGATGGATGGATGGATGGTTGGATAGATGAATGGATGGATGGATGGATGGATGGATGCATGTATGGATGGATGTATGGATGGATGAACTAGCAGACAGACAGATATAGATGATAGATGGGCCTAGATAGATAGATGGATAGACAGACAGACAGAAAAACAGATAGACATGTAGACAGACAGAACTGTTTTTCATATATATATATGAAAAAAACATCTATAACATATATATCATATATATATATATAATATAAAGAGAGGAAGGAGAATGACTGACTGGAGGATGGAGGGAGGTATTGTATGTAGCCTAGGTATGAAACCAGAGAGGAAATGACGGACGCACGGAAAGGAGACTGGAATTGCAAATCAAACGGTTCTCTGACCACGTGGTGGGTAAAGCCAGCAACAGGCTATATACGCAGAATTATTCTTTGCTACGATCTCATCGACAGATGGCAATGGAATCGCCATCGTTACAAGTGTCAACTAGGAGTGGCGCTATAAAAATGTCAGCTTACATTACAATTGAATTCTCTGCATTGCGCTATAAATTGCATTTAACTGTTTGCAAAAACATCTCCGCTCTATTTCTGTTATTTCCATCCGACATCGTATATAGGTCAATGGGCTTACATAGTTTATCATGTATGAAGTGCTTTTAGTTCAGAGGTGTCAAATCTTTTTTAATCGCGAGCCAGTGGAAATATTTTCCAGCAAGTGCCGGGCCAGGGTGCACGCCAATCATTGTCGATTATGGCGGCGTCGTTAAATAAACGTTATAAACCTGGCCAGGGTGCCGAAGGCGCCTGAACAAAATGGGGTACGGTCCGTATATACGGACCTAAGAGAGGGGGAGCCAGTTCCCAGAAATTTTTGGCACAACTAAATCTTTAATGGTTCATTTTTAGCATACAAACAAGTCAAATTCATAATTTTGATCTTCTTTACCATGCAGTCAAGAAAATCGCATAAAACATAATAATTTGAACTTTTATTCTACATTGTGTAGTCTTTAGCTCCGAGGGACAGAAAAACATAGTCTGCGGTCTAGAAATGGCCCGCAGGCCGGCTCTTTGACACCCCTGTTTTAGTTCCTAAGATATGCGAGTGCCACCAATTAGATACTGATGATAACATGTTTATGTACGCTGATAGATGGATGGATGGATGGATGGATGGATGGATGGATGGATGGATGGATGGATGGATGGATGGATGGATGGATGGATGGATGGATGGATGGATGGATGGATGGATGGATGGATGGATGGATGGATGGATAGATGGAAGGATGGAAGGATAGATGGAGATGGAGATAGATAGATAGATAGATAGATAGATGGAATTTGGATAGATGGATAGATAGATAGATAGATGATTGATGGATAGATAGATAGATAGATAGAGATAGATGGATGAGATGGATGGATGGATGGATGGATGGATGGATGGATGGATGGAGATGGATGGACAGACAGATGGATGGATGGATGGATGGATGGATGGATGAATGGATGGATGGATGGATGGTTGGTTGGAAGGATGGATGAATAGATGGATGGATGGTTGGAAGGATGGACGGATGGATGGATGGATGGACAAACAGGCAGGCAGACTAGATAGACAGACAAACAGATAGACAACTATAGACAGATAGATACTGAAACTTCTTCCGTAGACCCCTATATGCCTATTCTTTAATAAGGCCACTGTGATTATTTAGCTATTGCTGCATAAACCGAAAAACCACATAAATTCGTGAATTTCCTTTACATTATGTCCATGTCCGTGTTTTGAAAGGTTGTTCATTTTGGCCGGGGGATCGACCTGTGGCTGCCGCCGGAGTTGTCGTGTCCGCAAATAGGTTCCGTTGTCCCAGAGGACGTCCTCCGAGCATGCCACATACCCTGAACTCAACGGATACATAAATCTTCTGGCGCCAATGCGGATCTACTCGCTATAGTCGCTACGGACTTCTTGACAATAGTAAATAGACTGAAACTGACGCGCCTCTCTAAAGATAAAATATATAATAAACTATACATATATATATATGTCTTTGGGACCATACAAGCATATATGCATATAATATATATAGTTTATACATATATATAGTTGATATATATGTATATATGTGTGTGTATATATAATATATATATATATATATATATATAAGTATATGCATGTATAAGCATGCATGCATGACGTAATAGGAAATCCATCGAAATCAAAGCAGAAAAGAAGTCTCGTCATTTCCAGATTTTGAGGCCGTCTCGTCCTCTTTATAATGAATCTGGGAAATTGATCGAATGCCAACAGTCGCTGAACGTCGGGGCTTCTTCTTCCATTGGGGGTTGAAGGCCGAGGCAAAAGACCCTCTGTTCCCCTCTTCGATTTGTCCCGGCCGATGGAGTGTTAAGCGGCATTTTCAGTCATTTGCCATCGAATATTTTCCAGCATCGCTATCACCTTCGCACGCGGATTTTCACATAGAATCGCAACAGAAAAATAATGATTCTGCCTCTTGCCAATTATTTCGGCCGCAGAAACTTATCGACAAAATCTGAGGAATGCTCGCACGATGTGCAACTCAGCCACTGGGAAATGGCTAAACCACACTGGGAGAGATACGAAGGCCAATCGCTCCGATGAGATCGATTAGATCTCGACGTATATATGAAGTGCGCTAATGATGGTTCAAGAGAGGCCAATGAGCTTAATAATGCCTTACGAAGAACGTAAGAGCAGCCTCTGAAGCTAACCTCGAGAGGCAGTCCTGTTATGAAGTGTTAATGACCCTATTTTTCTTTGTCTCGGGATGATGAGAGCCAACTTTTTGGGTCGGGGAGGGGTATATATCATATAGCTCGAGCGTGCATGGTGCTGTTTGCTGTCGCAATGGATAGATGATTGGCTAAACAGAAGAGCGAATGAAAAAACGAACGAACGAAGCCTACTTGTTTGCATGGATCATCTCTGAGACTGCCATAGAATAGTGGCGTGAGCCTTGTAGAGAATTCGCATGCTTCTCGTCAGGCAACAGTGTTATAAGGCACCAAGCTTCAACTCTAAGCCCCGAGTTATTGGTTATCGTTCAAGTCTCGACTCCACAATGGAAGGACAGGCAGTGTATATTGAGCTGACATGCAGAGTTAGCCTATAGCTGGATACTGGTTTTCCAACTTCCTTATTGTAAGTTAATGCATTCCACGTAGATCACTGCACAACCTAAACCCCTAAAAGCCAACCCAAAGCCTAAACCAGGCCATTACCACGACATTTCGGTACAAGCCTTACCAATAGCATAACTGATAAAAGACACGAGCCATAAGGCAGAGTTTGCGCACATGAACAGACTCTAAGTATGAAGCTTCATCTGATGTTCATAATCCAGAATTCACGTTGCAGTCTGTCACCAAATGCGAGCTATATGCTAAGACCTTGCCTGTCGAGCCGTATGCTGTAATTGGTGGCGGGAATGAGTATGGACTGTTATACACGGTGAACGAGAAGGCCGATCTTAAGTCAGTCGATGTGTGTGAGAGAGCGAGTTGAAGAAGACCTCGGATATTCGAGGGAGACATTGCGTCGGACGGGCTGAAGAAACGATGCCGTGAGTGAAATGAAGGTAAAGCTGGAGAGCTAATTTCCCCCTAACTTCGTTTACGTCAGTGCTTCCTCAAGGGGTGGTCCGCTATTTTTATACATGTATATAATTATGTGGAATTTCGTAAATATAGGCCATATGTGCATATACGTTAGTTTACTAATGAGTGTATGTGCTTGAGCTTATTATGTACATTATGTACAAATATATGCATAGCAGTCGTATATACTGGATGTTTCGAGTGTTTGGATCATTTCTATCTTCATACATGTATTGTATTGTATTGTATTTGAACACTTGTTATAGCGCCTCTACCAGATTGCCCATTCAGAGGCGCTCCCGACTACTGCGCGGACGCTGAATCGGAGTTTCACGCCGAAGCGCATGAGCAATTGCGAGTGAAGGACTTGCCCAGGGTCCCTACGCGGCGGCTTTGAGGTGGATTCGAACCCGCAACCCTCCAGCTGCAAGGCACCGAACATACCCCTATACCACCGCGCCCCAGTATATTGTGTTGTGTTGTATTTGTGTTGTATTGTACTCCACGTTTATATTGCGACCGAGCCACCCGCAGTAAAGATCCGAGAAATTAATCTCTGATAAACCGACCGACCGGGAAGCGAACCCGGGGCGCCGGCGTGGTGAGCAGGCTAGCCAACCCTCATTGATGATGATCATGATGATGATGATGATGACGACGACGACGACGATGATGATGATGATGCCGACAAATCCTACAGCGCCGTAACACAGCACATGCCGTTACAAGGGCGCTTTTAACAAAATAATGCAAACATCAGTCAGGATACGCTTTAGAGAAGTAATAAGTCTTAAGACTTACTACTTCTCTAAAGCGTATCCTGTCTTAAGACTTTAAAGCATCAACTGAAGTTGTGGCACGGATTGAAGGTGGAAGGCTGTTCCAGTACCTTGGTCCCGCCACCGAGAAGTCTCGGTCACCGAAGCACGTTTTTCATCTTCGCACGTGTAGGTCTCCTTTGCAGCTCGATCTCAGCGAGAGACCCGCCTCACGAGACACGAACACAGAAAGCATCAAGGTAGTCGGCCGACGCACCATGTAGGGATTTATAGACCAGCAGTGAGTGCCAGTTTGCATGCATTCAGTGCGGTACGGCGCTGAAAGCCAGTGCAGCACATCGCGGAGTAAGTTCATTAAGATACGTAGACGTTAACAGAGCAGTTGACGATGAGAAATAACTAGATGTTTTCCCGTCCTAAGACTGTAAAAATAACTTCGATGAGGACCACGGTTCGCATGTCCGATGAGGCCTCATGTTGGACAGCACGGCAATAGACTATCGCACACCCCAACTTTCTAACACAGAAATTTGAATCTACGCGACGGTTTAAAAACAATTCTTAGCGCGTTGTGCGATAGTAGGGACACCTACTAAAATTAGACGAGTTAACATCCGCGGGGTGCATGTTGGACAGCACGGCAAAATAGATTATAGCAGCGCCACCTACCGAAACGAAATGAGTCTAATAAGAGTAACAAAAAGTTCACTTCAGGACATATTATTTACATACATTGAAACAGTTGGAGGTCTCATGTATCGAGGTAGTTGAATACTATTATAGGCCTACAGTTTGTTTGAGATAGCGTATTTTGTGCTATGGTTGGCATGCTGGTTCTTGTGAACTATGAAGGCATAGGCCTACATGTTCAATGTATTCGTAAAAGTTTTATATATTATGGCCTCGATTCTGCTCATTTCTCAATTAAGTGATCGCGTGATGAGATCTTTCACCACCACTGCCCGTTTGAATGCATGGACTCCGCGCACTTTAAGGTCTCCGTGTTTGGGCCATGCTGGCCGAAGATTGGAATCTGTAAAATAAACCACCATCGCATCTTCATGTCCCAGAGGGGACATGAAGATGCGATCTAACCAATGCAGCCAATCACTGGATATATGTCGGATGTATTAGAAGGGAACCGGAGAGAACCTGCATGCCAACCATAGCACAAAATACGCAGAGAGTGGGGATCGCACGAGGAATCTGTGACTAGTCGACGAGTGACGTTACCAAGTTTGTCTCCATCTGCGGTCACCACTGATGGAATCGTAACCCAGTCAGCTCCCTATGTAACAATTCATGTCACTGGTATAGAAGATGAGAAGAAGAAGAAGAAGAGAAGAGCAGTCCCTTAAGCTAGCCCTGAGGCAGCCAGGGGTATGCATGACTTCATTTTCTTAACCTCGGCATATGAGGGCGGGTGGTCAATGCTCTCCCTCGCCGTCTCATCTTCCCACCGACAGTGTACAGTCAGTGTACTCATTATAGCTGAGAAGATGAACGGCGCTAATATACCGAGTCTTCAACGACGTCCGTTTGACGTTGCTTCGTGTTTTGCGAAGCCTTGTTTCTGGTGACTTACCATTAGTGTTATGCGTGGGACTAAATTACCATAAAGTCGTTTCCTTAGTGCAGGGATGGCGAACCTATGGCACGCGTGTCCAAAGTGGCACGACCTCAATTTTTTGGGCACGCGAAATTTGCAGCGTCTCTTAACATTTGAAAGCTAGAAATACAGTATCACTGTAGGAATACACATTTTCTTCTATGAAGGACTTTATTGTAACACCATTCTGAAACCATCTTAGAGAAATAATGCCTTTTATTTATTTTTTTGCTTTGTCAATTACAACCTACACGATAAAACAATAATATACCGCAAAATCCTAGTTATTTGAAAAAATGTTTTAGTAACATTGTGGCACGCATCTTAAAAAAGATTCGCCATCCCTGCCTTAGTATGACGAATAATAATAATAATAATAATAATAATAATAATAATAATAATAATAATAATAATAATAATAATAATAATAAATAATAATAATAATATAATCTTTTCTTTATTAAGCGCCTGACAAACGCACTGCGCTGTACATTTACATGTTATGCAATTTAAATCTTAACTACTAACAGAACAGACAGCTTGCAATACAACGGCGCTAATAGCAGCCTACAAAGCATGTCCGCCCAACGGGGGCTCGAACTCGGTACCTCTCGCTCTCTACGCCAGATGTTATCCAATGCGCTATCGCCCCCCCCCCTAGAAGGAAGGGTCTTATAAAGTACAGCTGTGAATCATAGTCAATAGACCTCAACTGATGCCTCTGCATGGACTGGGTGACTGATGACGAATGGATACAGGAAACTGAAGGAAGAAGCCGACCGTCAAGAGAAGAGACGCCATTGGACGTTTGGACCTGCCCGAGGGTAGCGAACTTAGAGAAGACGATGTAGGAAAAACATACCATGGCCGATACCACGGTTGCGAACTTCTTCTTTCTTTCTTCTTTCTTTCTCCTCCGTCAAGTATTCGCTGACGATGAGGCTCTAACAAAACTTCTCCATTTCGGTCGGTCTCTTGCGAGGTTGCGAACACCCATGCTTAAATCTTACCCTCCAATCGCTTAATATAGACTACAGCTCAACGTGTAAGCCGGTATCACGAAATAGAGTATCAGTCCTAAGACTATCCGGGGGGATGAATGAATTTAACCCCCCGGATGGAATAAACCGGTTTAGAGTATCCGGGGGATAAACCATTCTATCCCATCGGCATACGCGTCACGATAGCCAAGACGAAAATCCAGTCAAAAATCCAGTCAAAATCACCAAAAACGAAGTAAATTAATTTCAGGTCGATGTACAAACTAAGGATACCCAACTTAAAATATTTTATGTGTACAATAAATCCAAACAGTACGAGTGAATACACTTAGAAACCGCCAAAAATGCAAACTAAACCGAATACTCCATTTCGCTAAGGGGATACTCATGTATGGAGGATACTCTATTTCGTGACACCGGCTTTAGTCGTAATCCAGGTCGTAACCACACTCAGTCGTAAGACTTAACTTTAAACCTAATTTAAGTACAGCACTTGTATCCGTACAATAATTACACGTGGGCTGCAGTCGTAATATCCCGTGCGATTATCCTATTACCAGTCTGCCGACCAACGAAGCCATAACACGGCCAACCAATCGATTGGACGGCGGCGATCGATAGGCTTATGTGGCAGATCAGATTCAATATGGTCCGGATCAAAACTTTACGACGACGATGACGACAACGCTTTATATATAGGCCGAAGTGTATACTTACAGATTAGTACAGATCGAGTCCATCGAATGCAATCACATACGGATGAACGAACACACACGCACATACACACACATACATGTACACACACACAACACACACACACACACACACACACACACACATGCACAACTATTCATTCAGAAATATGTATATATGCAGACTATGCATGTAGTTGTATGGACTGACGAAAATCTCTCCTCACTGAAACGTAAGCCTAGTATTATGGCCAACTCAACCTATACTGAGAACGGATAGTCGATACTGTATGTTTGTGACAGAAGAACGCAGTATCTCTGGCCTGTTGATACAATGCAGCTATAGTTAAGTTCTCGCGTTATTTCGTATGTAAGTAAGTAAGTATATCTTTTATTAATACCAACTGCTAACCGCCGTGCTTTTTTTCTAAGAAAGGTTCCGGAACTCGAAAAATTCAGAACAATTATGGGATCATGTTTTATGCTAATATTTCTATTTCATATAATTCAATAATTCAATATCAATAAACACTGAAAGCACTGAAACTAAATTGAAGTCTCTAAATAATTTAAAATAATTTTGTATTAAAAATTTAAATTAACTAAAAATTATTTTTTGATAGCTGAAAAAGT
Organism: Aporrectodea caliginosa; assembly: GCA_020284085.1. Classification (NCBI taxonomy): domain Eukaryota; kingdom Metazoa; phylum Annelida; class Clitellata; order Crassiclitellata; family Lumbricidae; genus Aporrectodea; species Aporrectodea caliginosa. The sequence goes on from JACEVL010000960.1 coordinate 208,714, forward strand.
CCCGGAACGCTGCTCCGGACCGCTCCGGTTGAAAAATGCACTGGCTAACCGTATTTTTGCGTAGGCCTACATTCAAATTGACAAGTTGAGCATAAATCATCCTAATAATTTTACGTTCCAAGCTATCTGCAACGGGTAAAATTCTGTCATGGACGCAGATAATAGTAAGCCACAGGTTTGGTTGGGGCAACAGATTATGTAGGACATGGCCAGGGTCAGTCAGAAGGGACAGATTGGCTGACAACCGTATTCATGCAGCGCCAATAGATATTGGCAAATTAGTTCATAGCGCTATAGGATATTGTGTCATTTGTGCACTCGTATAAATTTATGGTCTGGACAAAAACATAGGCCGCTACAGCTCAAAACACTGATATTGGATTTTTTTTAAACGCGAAGACTACATCTGCGGCACACGTACCATGTATACCGCTTGACGCATTTGCAACTGAAAATATTCATAGGTATCACGAACAAATACTATAGCCATGTATAGGAGCCATGGAGATGTCTAAAAGAGTACGGCACAAATGCGCACATCTAGGCTACAATTAATGTGGAATTAAGAGTTCCCAGTTTTGTTCTGCTTATTACACATACCATCGACAGAGAAAGAAGAGTTACATATAATGACTTTTATATACACTGTAGATGGTATTATTAATAATAATAACAATAATAATAATAATAATAATAATAATAATAATAATAATAATAATAATAATAATAATAATAATAATAATAATAATAATAATAATAATAACAGCCGTTTCAGGCGACCCTCTGGAGACCGTGCACCTGTTCCAGCGTTTGTCCATATGCACTCAGAGATTTAATGCCGTAGCCTTCAGGGGCACTTTCGCACAATGCACCGGGGACGAGGACCACTAACTCCAGATTGATAGCACACCTTAGGATAGTTTCTAAGTCCATGAGGGATCATGTATACCTCGGGGCATAAAAATTAAAATAATAATAATAATAATAATAATTATGATAATAAAATAGTAATAGTAGTCGTATAGTATTAACAATAATCGTTTATTACTTCAAACTGACAAGTACGCTGTTAGATTACATGATATAGCAGTAACAGATAAAACAAGTTTACTAGGAGTTGAATTTTACTATATGGCAGCCTGCAAGGCGCCCATCTCTCCTACTGCTCATTTTACATGCCCCTAGGGAGTTGAAGGCTGAGTCAACCTTATGGGGCTAGCGAGTATCGAACCCGCGTCCTTCTGATCATCGGGCTATAGAGTGTTACCATTCAACCATCTCTCTGTAGGGTGTGTGTCACAAACCGTCCTTAGTAGCTATGGAAGTATCATTTGCCAAGAAGTGTCACGTAATGGCTAGGCCTACTGTTCGTTGTGTATATACCTGAGTAGGTCTCTTGAATTGGCGCTATATAAATTCTCGGAATGAATTAATACAGTGTGACACAAGTAAACGAACTTGGGTATGTTCGCCAATCGTATACCTACATATAAGCAGTGTGATTCTCGTTAACGATAACGATAACGAAAATGTTCGTTAACGAAAATAAAATGATTTCGTTAACGATAACTATAACTATAACTAAAAATATCATTAACTATAACTATAACTATAACGAAAATAACAATAACGAAAATTCATCTTTATTTTCGTTAATACAAAAAATAAAAATAGGAAGTGCAACAAGGATGATTCGACATAAATGAGAACGAAAAAATGCGATATTTTTATTATCCAATTTGTCAGTTACTTTGGAAACTCGTGTATTCATGAAGCTGAATGTACCCATGCTTCAAATGCTTTCAAAGCTCTGAGCAAATTGTGAAACAGCGTGTTAATACGCACAATTTTGCTTATAGACTTAATTATTGTAACTAAGTTGTAACTAAAATTAACTAAAATAAAATCCATTAACTATAACTATAACTATAACTAAAAAATAATACTAACTATAACTATAACTATAACTAAAATAAAAAACCATTAACTATAACTGTAACTATAACTAAAATAAAATCTGTAAGGAGAATCACACTGCATATAAGTGAAAACTTAACGAACTATATCAGGATAATAACTGAGACTTGTAGCTACGAAACATCCACAGACTCGGCCCGCAATAAACCGCCTTCTCCATCGCCTTCCTGAGAAACTCCTGCGGCGCTATTACATCTTACTACGCCTGAGTGTCCGATATTGTGAGTTATTCCGAGCTATTTGCCGTCGGCAGTTTCCGTATACGGAAATTTCTCACATCGGAATCGACGAGGAAGCAGGCAGGTCTGCGCATCCCTGGTTTACGAGGACCTGCAGCACGGACATAAATACACGGTCATCTGTAACGATGCATGCGAGAAAGTGCAATTAATATAACACCGAAATTATTCAATTGCGCATTTCTCGGTCTATTGGTATTCTGGTATATGCATACATATATTACAAGCCATAAGATATTTATATACATACATGATATATATATATATATATAGATACATTCATGATATATACATATACATAATATGTATATATATATATAGAGAGAGAGAGAGCGAGAGAGACAGACAGACAGACAGAGAGCCAGAGAGAGACAGAGATAGATAGATACAGAGACATAGTCCATAACATATATATACATATACATATATATATACATATATATAAATATACAGGGGTCTGAGTGGCCGAGTGGGCTGGTGCCTGCTCGTCACGCCGGCGACCCGGGTTCGATTCCCGGTCGGTCGGTTTATCAGAGATTAATTTCTCGGACCTTTACTGCGGGTGGCTCGGTCGCAATATAAACGTGGAGTACAATACAATACAATACAATACAATACAAACACACAACCTGGCGCCTCCGGGCTGCTCATTGTCCTACATGAGGGCTGGGCGCCTGTTGATGGCTGCCGCTACGGGTTGAGCGTTCTAGAAGTAGCTTGCTATCAACAACGCTATATAAATCGTCGTAAATACAATACAATACAATGTACATATACATACATACATATATTTACAGGGTGGCGCAAAGAAAGTGGGACCCTCGTGAAATCTTGTGCAATACATATGAAATTATGTTTCGGGCGGTTTGTTAAACTGTAAAATTATCCTTACCCACTAACTCAACAATGGGAGCTAGGCGAATGATTACTAAGTTTCCAAGATTTGCAACTTCAACCGTACAAACGCGTAATAGGGCAGGTCATAAACGAACACTGCAAATTAAAACGCCTGCAGCGAAGTCAACAACTGTTACTTGGCAGATTTCCAAGAGAAGTGTACGAAGCATTCGGTTTACAGATGAAAAGACATTTACTCTCGCCACACCGGCTAAATTCTCAAAATGATCGTGTTTATTCTGATGCAAGAAAGAAAAAACAAGTTCCAGCAACGACTCAACGAGACTATATAGTATACGCGAACGTGAACATTTCCGTCGTGGTATCATGGATTCGGTCGGTGTGCCTCGGATGGGAAAAACCAGTGTGGTGTTTGTTGAACCTGCAGCGAAAGTGAACAGTGAGTATTATTGTGATCACGTCTTAATGCAACGATTGCTTCCGGATATTCGAGCGAGATGTAGCCTAATCGTCAAAGCAGGACACTGCAGCAGGATGGAGCTCCTTTGCACATGCACGGTAAGAAACACGATCAACTTTCTTCTTCGGGAGAATGTCACCTTCATCGAACTAGACATGTGGCCCCAAACAGCCCGGACTTAAACCCGGTAGATTATGTTATTTGGGGTGCCCTCCAACAAAAAGTCTACCTTCGTCGTAAATTTGCAACAATTATAGATCAATTGAAACTGGCCATTGTTGAAGAGTGCACGGCAAACATTCTCTCAACTGTTGAGAACCGAGGAGGACACATTGAAGTTGATTTCTGATTTGGTATAAATTAGCATTTGGCAACAATTTACATGTTTTTCTTAGAAGAAAAAGTTACAAATAAATTTATTATTTGAAATTATACTAGGCGGTCCCACTTTCTTTGCGCCACCATATATATATATATATATATATATATATATATATATATATATATATATAGTCCATGACATATATATATATATATATATATATATATATATATGTCATGGACTATATACGGAAATATAGGTCGCTGCGTTTGTTTGCTGGCATATAATCTACGTATTATATTCGGAAATTAACGACGTGCGCAATAATTTATACGAAGGAGACGACGACGACGACGACGACGACGACGTTGTATATTGTATGCGGAGATATTATCAAATCAAGCGCTCGCAGCTGCAGCCGCCGCCGCCGAGTGCCGAAGTCATCGCTGACTGCAGCAGCAGCAGCAGTTGTGTCTTCTTCGTCCATGGTCCTCCTCTCTGCTGCTGCTGCTGTTGTTGTTGATGCTGGATGGTCATGGTGCTGTGTGAATTATCTGGCTATAGATGGCGTTGTTCGCCGGAATATTTGATGCGGTTTTTACGATTCCCTTGCGCCCCCCGGCGACGGCCGCATACAGATTGCGGGCGAGTGTATACTCGGAGATTGCATGCGAAGAAAAATAAGGGTATATACGACATGCCTCCTTTATAAACGCAAGTCTGGCCTCTGCAGGGATGTGCACGCGGTCGCCGCTCCGTGTGAAGAATCTCGGCGAAACGCGCGATATATTATATTCTGACCTAATAGGCGATTATTACATGCATCATGACTAGATCAGCGATTATGTAGCATACCAATGTTATCGTTTACTGTGTAGGGAATACTAAGTGTAACCTATGGATTGTTTTTTAATTACGATCTCCAGCTGAAGCGGTGCTTAAGAAGTCATTATATTGGAGGGCATTGGATAAGATTAGATAAGTATACAGTTATACACACTGCTGAAACTGTCTTTTAAATTTACGTATTCATTACTATTAAATTGTGTGAAAGAAGACTGAAGGAAGACTGGTAGCTGCTCACATATAAGGATCATGGACAAAGACGCCGGACTTAGCTCAAAAGGAGTAAGCAGTGGCGTAAATCACGGTGGACAGAGGGGACTGATCCCAAAGTTTTGACTGGGGCCTATTTGTCCCCCAAAACGCAAAAATCCGGCCCCCGAAAAATATGTCCTCTCAAAGTTACGTACAGATGTTCGCCTCTGGGAGTAAAGCCCAGGGTATAGAGAAGAATGGCGTTGTTGGATTCTAGTACCTGACTAAGGGCAGAACTCATAAGAAGTATCGTAAAACTATAAGTGTATTTTTACCTAAGAATATTCAATTCTAGTATAATCCTATAATCCTTATATAGTATATAGGTCCGAGCGTGTGTGTAAAATCGTGACAGGGTCAGAATAGGACTTCAAACTTGCATTCAGCAAATTCATCTAAAACAGAGGTGTCAAAAGTCCGGCCCGTGGGTCATTTCTGGCCCAACGATGCTTAGCCTACTGGCCTGTCAAGCCTTGCCCAAAGACTACACAATCTGAGAATAAAAGTTAAAATTTGTCAATTTTCACTGCGTATGAAGCAAAATCAAATTGCTGTGCTAACAACAAGCCAGTCAATACTAAATCCTCACTCCGCTATTATAATAATATAGAGGTTTATGATAATGAAGATCAAAATTGAGACTGTTTGCATGCTAAAAATGCACCATTTAAGATTTAGTTTCGCAAAAATTTATGGGGACGGGCTCACCGAACCTTTTCCAGATCCTTACCCCATTTTACTCAGACGCCTTCGGCACCCAGAAGGCCCGTCACTTGCTGGAAAATATTGCCACTGGCCCGCCATTAAAAAACGTTGACACCCCTGATCTAAAGCATGCACTGGCAACTGCCAATAATAGGCTACATTTCTACCAAATTGTTACTGACGTTGATTTACTAAAGCCACCATTCATTTAACTAATAAATGTTCATATATGCATGACACATAAAATACCAATAAGTTTTTACTCATAGACTGGATTATTTCGAATTACCCCCATCACTTTAGGTAGCACAGAACGTGCTTCTGCAGTATAGAATTACATCTTGTAAGTATGAGCCCAAATTATATTTATATATGTTACATGGATACGTATATACACTGTGTCCGGAAAAATTCCGACCCCCACAGATGTGGTTAAAAAACTATAGTAGATAATAATCGATTTAAAAAAATACAAAAGCATTTTCATCTTGACATACTTACAAACGAAATTCTTTGTAATGTATTAACGGCCCCGTTTAAACTTACGTCATAGTGACGTATTTGAGTTTTATATTTTGTAAACAAAGTTGCAAGAAAATGGCGTTTAGCGAGGAAGACAAAATTGTTATAAAATTTTTACGCCAAAACAAGAAATATGGAGCCAAGAAGTTTCTGAAAAAATTTCCGAACAAGGGTTGGACATTAGGTGGACTAAAGTACCTTATACGAAAAATTGATCTAACCGAATCGTGTAAGCGTCGCAAGGGTAGCGGTAGACCGAGAGTTGCACGGACAACTGAAAATATCGAAAAAGTTGAGGATCTCGTTTTAAGTCAAGAAGATCGACCTCAATCACATCTAACGCTAAGAGAAATCGCTCGAGAGACTGGAATTTCAAAAACTTCAGTGCACGAAATTGTCAAAAATGACCTTCATCTAAAGTGTTTAAAGAAAAGACGAGCGACTGAATTAACAGAAGCCAACAAGGAAGCACGGCTCGAGCGTTCAAGGATTTTGTTAGATCGCTATCCTGATGAAATGGTAAACTTTATTTGGTTTACAGACGAAAAGTTGTTTACCATCGCCACACCAAAGAACAGTCAAAATGATCGTCTGTACGTTGCCACCGGAACTCGGAAGAAAAACATCCCAGCTAATCGTTTGCTTAGTACTCGCCCAACATTCAGCCAGTCAGTAATGGTTTCAGTTGGTGTATCTGCTCTTGGTAAAACAGACATACATTTCATAGAACCTGGCGTTAAAATAAATGGAGCTTACTATCGAGATTCTTTGTTGTTGGAAAAATTATTACCTGATATCAGGCAATATTCAGATTACTACACATTTCAACAAGATGGTGCTCCAGCTCACCGAGCACGTGAAACTGTCGAACTGCTGATAAAGGAGACTCCAGATTTTATACCTCCAAATCTTTGGCCTCCAAACAGTCCGGACTTAAATCCTGTTGATTATAAAATTTGGGGAATAATGCAGGAGAAGGTATACAAGACAAAGGTCAGAAACATTGAAGAACTCCGTGAGCGAATTGTTAATGCTTGGGATGAATTTGATCAACTGGTCGTCGATGCTGCCGTTAGTCAGTGGCGTGTGCGTCTCGTAGCTTGTGTTGAAGCCAATGGCGGACATTTTGAACATAAATTATAGTTCACTAATATTTCAGGATTAAATTGTTTTTGGAATTTTAAAAATTGATGACAATTTACTAGTTCTCTCATTCGTATCTCAGGGGGTCGGAATTTTTCCGGACACAGTGTATATATTATCTATGTGCGTATATATTATATATAAATATATGCGAAGACGAATATTTTAGTAATATATGGAGGTGCTTTGCAACTAGCGAAGCGGAAGAATAGCCTTGCCCATTGAAGCGTCACAACCGATGAAGAGATGGCAAAGACGCTGCTTCGGAAAGAAATCTTAAATAAATCTTCAGTGCTTTCATCCATTCACCTAGAGCCATCCGTCAATAGAACCATCCATCGATCCATCCCAGCGTTATCTTCATCCATCTGTCCATCTCTAGATCCATCCAAGTTTTCATCAATATAATTCTTTCCATCTTGATTTTCACCCATCGATCCATCCAAACATCCATCCATTCACACATCAATCCATCCAACCATCCAACCATCATCATCCAATCCATCCAATCATCCATCCATCCATCAATCAATCCATCCATCCATCCATCCATCAATCCATCTATCCATCCATCAGTCCATCCATCCATCCATCCATCCATCCATCCATCCATCCATCCATCCATCCATCCATCCATCCATCCATCCATCCATCCATCCATCCATCCATCCATCCATCCATCCATCCATCCATCCATCCATCCATCCATCCATCCATCCATCCATCCATCCATCCATCCATCCATCCATCCATCCATCCATCGTGTTTTATTGTCTCTGAATTTCATTGTGTTGCGTTTCTCTGATAAGAAAATATCTTCGTGCAAGTGAATATTAAATGGCGCGAAGCAGAATCAAACGATGTATGGAGACATGTAACACCAGGCGACCTTTGGAACATGAATTATTGCATCAGTATCTTGATAGTATATGGCCTATCATCGCCATACTTGTTGATAGCATAGCCGATCATTTTATACTTGTTGATAGTATAGCCCATATCATTTCCATATTGATAGTATAGACCTAACCGATCATTTTCATACTTGTTGATAGTATCCCCTATCATTTTCATACTTGTCGATAGTATCGCCTATCATTTCCATACTTGTTGATAGTATCGCCTATCATTTCCATACTTGTCGATAGTATCGCCTATCATTTCCATACTTGTTGATAGTATCGCCTATCATTTCCATACTTGTTGATAGTATCGCCTATCATTTCCATACTTGTCGATAGTATCGCCTATCATTTCCATACTTGTCGATAGTATCGCCTATCATTTCCATACTTGTCGATAGTATCGCCTATCATTTCCATACTTGTCGATAGTATCGCCTATCATTTTCACACTTGTTGATAGTATCGCCTATCATTTTCATACTTGTTGATAGTATCGCCTATCATTTTCATACTTGTTGATAGTATCGCCTATCACTTTCATACTTGTTGATAGCATAGCCCATATCATTTCCATACTTGTTGATAGTATAACCGATCATTTTCATACTTGTTGATAGTATCGCCTATCATTTTCATACTTGTTGATAGTATCGCCTATCATTTTCATACTTGTTGATAGTATCGCCTATCACTTTCATACTTGTTGATAGCATAGCCCATATCATTTCCATACTTGTTGATAGTATAACCGATCATTTTCATACTTGTTGATAGTATCGCCTATCACTTTCATACTTGTCGATAGTATAGCCCATATCATTTCCATACTTGTCGATGATATAACCGATCATTTTCATACTTGTTGATAGTATCGCCTATCATTTCCATAATTGTTGATAGTAAAGTCTATCATTTCCATAATTGTTGATAGTAAAGACTATCATTTCCATACTTTTTGATAGTATCGCCTATCATTTCCATACTTGTTGATAGCATAGCCTATCAATTCCATACTTGTTGATAGCATTGCCTATCATTTCCATACTTGTTGATAGTAAAGTCTATCATTTCCATACGTGTGAGCTCGCATTTATTATGATTTGCGTTTAATCAGAGCGTATATATATAGCGCGTGTGAAGGGTTTCGAAAATGCGCTTTATGATTGTCCAGACAAATACATAAATACATACACATGCATACACACACACACACACACACACACACACACACACAAACCTACATATACGTATTTCTACAGTTCCATATAAACTATGGGAGTATGGGTGTATAGTACTTGGTACTTGGACTACTTGCACTTGCACGATTAACTTAAATAGTAGCCTTTGGTCGAATACAGTTTCCAAGCACTTGCACTTGCACAACAAGTACTTGTGAATGTACTCACACTTGATAGTTCTGTGTGCACTGGACGACGTTATCAGTGCTGTAAACTGAACACTGATTTTATTTCCCTCCGCATATTATCTGTGCCAGAATCAGATACGGCCATTCGTCCCTCTTGCGATTATCGTTGCCAATTGTTTTCCGCTAATGTTCACCATTACGACCAGCAGCGCCTGCCCCTGTTTTAAGTACACATCCAGTCCATATCTAACCAGATGTCAGTCACTGAACTGTGTATGTATGTTGGCGCGTGTTCTGCCCGTCGTTCTACTGTGGTTTGGATTTTAAAAGTCGGTCAAGAAATGCAGCTCATGTGAATGGCCCATGTATTATTAACTGATATATGAGATATCTGTCAGTTCAAATAATGGCTATAGCCTGGCGCCTAAATTATTGGCGTAGCGAGTCGATTTGACTTATAGACATTTCTGTCTGGTCAGGGGGAAATTTTGCAATGCTCCCCATTTGAGTTTTGGAATTAGTTGCTCCCCTCTCAACTGCACTTTTGCCGAGCGATAGCTTATTAAAACGGTCATAAAACAGAAATGAAACTAAGGAAACTAGGGCTGCGGATTTTAACAATTAATTAATCGATTGATCGTAAAAAATTTTAATCAGTTAATTTGGCTTGTTCCATTAATTTTTTTAATTATTTCATGATGTCGATCGGCCCATTTCCGGAGTAAACAATTTGGCGAACAATGATAATGTGAAACTCTATGTGGAAAATTAATCGATCATTTTGCATTTACCCTCGGGCTACCAAGGGGGGGTGGTTGCCACCCCCTACGTTTTTATGAATTTTTTTGTTTCCATATGGAATATAATTTTGGCATTTTAGGTAGCTGTAGCAGATTCATTGGCGCACATTTGAGGTAAACATCATGGTGGTAGCCCACGCCATTCAAAAGTTATACCTGATATACCTGAGGCACCAGAGGGGGTGGATACCACCCCCTAGATTTTTGAATATATCTTATCCGTCATTTAATATTAAGAGAAACAAATTATACCATTCTATAGAGGGAATGTGGGGCTACATTTCTATGGTCACTGAGTTGACCTGAGACAACCGGAAGTGCTCAAAATAAATAATAATACGCGTAACATGCGTGAAAAATGGCTAAATGGAAGCACTCCCCCCTTTGTTTTTTGTCTGTAGCGTATTCATTTGTCTTCCTGGAAGAGAAACAAAAATACCATTCTTTAGAGGGAATGTAGGGCTTCATTTGCATACCTACATCTTTGTCTTTTGAATACCGGAAGTGATCAAAATAAATAATAATACGCGTAATCTGTGTGAAAATGGCTGAATACAGCATTACAACGTAAACCGATATATATTTATGGATATATATGTATGGATGTACATTTATACTATATAAACATGTTTAGGGATGATTATGTGTATCTTTTATACATAGATTAGTTTCAAAACACACATAATCTTACATTTGTTTATCCAAAAAGTACAAAATGTACGCAATAATATAAAATATTGCTAATTAATGGGTTCCATTGTTAAAAGTGATGTAATTTCGAGGTGCATTCACATAATGTACAACTAAATATACCATTCTGTGCAGAAATGAATGCTGAATCCAATGCTATATTACAAGTTATGATATGTGAAACCAAACACGAAATCCAGGGGGGTGGTAACCCCCCCCTTGGTAGTCAGTGTTACAAAAAAGCTTGGTAGCCCTAGGGTTAAGGTAAATGCTGATGGAAAAGTCGAAGTTGCCGACAAATTAACTGTTTCATTGCAATAAAGAGTTTCAAAAACATCGTTGGCGTATCACTTTCAGCATGTTGTATATGATTGAAGTTTTTTGTAGAAAGTAGTAACTGACTCAGTGACTACATTTTAAACAGTTTTCACGCTTTACATAAGAGATACCAAATTATTTGAATGTAATCGATTAATCGAAGTAAAATTTTGGAGATTAATCGATTAGTGTATTTTAATCAGTACCAGCCTTAAAGGAGACGTTGGCAAAAATCGTGATAAATTAAAAAAGTCACCGGAAAGTACTTATGCCAAATATCCTACAGAGTTAGAAGGCTAAATATGGTCAGAACCCATTCTGACTGCATGCTAAAAATGACATATCATTATCAAAGGCAAGGCGCCTTTCTAAAATTTACTTCGAATTTTTGTTTACACATAATATTCAAATTTGCTTATCCTTTTAAATTTCTTACGATGCGACGATTAGTTATTACTTGCACCTCATCCTGTTTTCTAAGGTCTACCCTTCCGTCACCTCATCACTTAAATTTGCAAATCGCTCCATAGCCATAGTTGTACCGCTTCTATGGAACAAACTCCCACCAGTGCTACGACAAATATCCATCCCAATAACACACCAAAACCTCACCTCTTGCTATCTCTCCACAGGTCTTCCACTCAAAACTGAAAACACTGCTTTTTCACAAATCCTGTCCCGATTCCTCCCTCCCTCGCCATTTCAACTCTAAGCATCATCCACCTTAGCCGTCTGATTGTCTGCCTGCCTGATTCTCTGGATTTTATCGATTCTGTTTGATTAAGCGCCTGTGAATAAGCTGGTTCCCGCGACTTCGCTGTTGTGGGCGCTGTAGAAATCTCGAGTTTACGATTACGATTGCTGTTAGTTGACTGTGAGGTGCCTCTGTAAAGGCAAAGCTGTGTTACGGCGCCATATAAATTTTCATTATTATTATCCTCCGCCTTCCAAGCGTTTTCGTCCTCAGCGGAACCCGCCTCAGCAGCTACTCTGGCTCCTCTCTCTGGTCTCTGAGGCAACCGGTCTCGGATCGCATTGGACATCTCTCAACAACCTTCTCTGACTCGACGTACGCATGCAGCGCTCGTGAATAAGCTGGTGCTGCTCTTATTACATGTTTACACGATTTTGAGCCGTGTGTCGAAATCATATTTAGAGTCTGTTCAAGTGCGCAAACTCTGCCTCGATTGCACAAGTAACAACCTATCTAAATATGACATTATTATCGATATTACCCATATATATATATTTATATATAGACATATACCCATGTATATATAATCGAAATGGCTTCCGCCATCTTGTCTGCAACCATCGCAATAATATTGAATGACGCCAAAGACTAATGTCGCACACGAAGCGATATATATATATACACAAGTATGTCGGCATACAAAAAATTATATATATATATATATAGGTAATAAAATTCGGCGATCTTAGCAACTTGTGAGTTGAGTAAATCAATCGTGCGTGCGTGGGTGGAGAAAGAACAGCTTTCAGCCGCTAAAGGCCCCTCTCCCAGGTCTGTTTGATTGGCACCTCGCACTGTTGTCGCCATCATCGACCGAGAGATGCTCCTGCTTCCGCAGCCGCAGCCGCCGCCGCATCCGTCGTTGATGCAGGTGCCTCCAAAGTGTCACCGCTCAGCGATCGACTCCGAATTGCTTCGCGGGATCCCATCAAAAATTTACCGCGTAAACGGACAAGTGCTCGCTGAAATAATGCCGACTGTCAACTGTCGTCTGCCTTTCCGCTCGCTTCTCTCTCCGCAGATCGACCACTGTCGGCAAATACATCGCCAACGCACATCGCTGTGGTGATGGCATGTGCTCCAGTAGGAGGTCGCAGCTGAATATTTCATCAGCAGCTACGGCATCATCCGCCATAGGCAAATACATGTTGTATAAATTTATAAATTTTATGTATAACGCTTGAGAACATACATATGTGGCCAAACATAGACAAATAGTAAGCATAGGGGGCCTATGCATTGTACGACAATAATTATATCACTCATAATTTTTTATTATGTCGTATACGTTGTATGTTGTTGATTTATATGTCTTCTGTAATTTGTGTTCTTGCAAATTGTTTAATCGTCATATAGCATGTACATGTACAGCGCAGTGCGTTTGTCAGGCGCTTCATTGAATAATAATAATAATAATAATATTATTATTATTATTATTATTATTATTACCTTGTTACCTTGTGCTGTCAGTTCGTTGAACCCTGGCGACCGTCATGATCAAGTTCCTCCATTTTCTTCTGTCCGCCGTCGCATCTCTCAGTTCTGTCAAATTCATTCTAGTTATTTCATGTATCTCGTCCATCCACTTTATCCTTGGTCGTCCTTGTTTTCTCCTTTCCCTCTCCATATGCTAACATCATTACTATTATTATTATTATTATTATTATTATTATTATTATTATTATTATTATTATTATTATTATTATTATTATTATTATTATTATTATTATTATTATTATTATTATTATTATTATTATTATTATTATTATTGTTATTATTTCTTTTATGCCCCGAGGTAAACATGATCCCTCAGGGACTTGAATATTACTATTGTCGATGGGGTGTCTGGTCTTGTTATTATTATTATTATTATTATTATTATTATTATTATTATTATTATTATTATTATTATTATTATTATTATTATTATTATTATTATTATTATTATTATTATTATTATTATTATTATAAAATCAGAGTTCTTAAAATCATGGTTCTTAAAATAAAGGTTCTAGGGCCTCATCGAACCCAGGCACGCGATAGCGTTGAACCGCTGGATTGTAACTGAGATCTTTTGGAACAGGAAGAAAGTTTCTTGAAGATCTTCCGTTGTTCTTGTCAATCGTCGGCCGAGTTATTATTATTATTATTATTATTATTATTTTATTTATTTATTTTATTTTTTTTTTTGCCCCGAGGTATACAGGATCCCTCAGGGACTTAGAGATTACTATATGATGTAATTTGTCTGGAGATGACCCTACTCGTCGGTGTCCTGGTTGGCGAAAGTGCCTCGGAACGCGATTGCGTTATAGCGTTGTATTGTTAAGGAGACACGCTGGTAAAGAAATGACGTTTCACGTGGGTCCCCAGTGACCGCACTGAGTTTTTTTCCTAGGTCAGAGAGAAAGGCCTGGCCTTCGTGGTTTATTGGACCCATGGTCTCGAAAGCCAGAGGGATGAAGAAGTGCGTAGCAGATAGCGGTTGATATTTCTCATGTTTCCGAACTGCTGCTCTTTCGGCCGCCGCTCCAACCGTCCGGGAAGTGTCCGACAAATAAGAAGCGGCCATGGTGTCAGTTACGGTCGCATCCCAGACCAGGTATCGGCCCGCCCGCCACGGGACCAGTGTAAGACCATCGGGTCTTCCGCCGTCAGATCTCATCAAACCTGCTGGTTCCTTAGTTGACGGAAAGCCCGCACGGATCAAGCCTCGATGGACCAAGTCATTCAAGGCTGCGTGTCTAGGGAGTCTGCCTGGACCCAGAACACAAGAGAGCCCGTGTAGGCCATCATCGGCCACTGGGGCGCCACATGGGCATTTGTGTGGTTCGCCCAGGGAGATCCCCAGCCGAAGGCCGACCGCCTTATTATTATTATTATTATTATTATTATTATTATTATTATTATTATTATTATTATTATTATTATTATTATTTATTATTATTATTACAATACATGCCCTGCAGGCAGAGTGTTGCTCCATTGGAAAGATGGGGACCCGGCACATGCATGGCGAGCGCAAGCTCTTGCCAATAATGTTGGTTTCAGTTCGAAGTTCCAGTGAGTTCCGATGGATGCATGTACACTCCATTGATATTAAATGCTTTATGTTTGGTTCCGTTAATCGTAATCGTAATCGTAATCTCCAAACTTCTAAAGCGCCACTCGAAAGCCAAGCGAAGGGCACCAGCTTATTTACGAGCGCTGCGTCTAGTCAGAAGGGTTATCCGAGAGAGTAGTCCGAAGGAGGTCCGAGTCCGGTTTCCAGAGGATCAGAGGGGTCAGAGTAGCTGCTAAGGTGGGTGTCGTTTACGTCGAGAGTTGGAAAGTAGATGATCAGTTGAGTTGGAAGGTAGTTGATCAGTTGATCAGATGATCAGTATCGTTACCTTCTTCCGGTACGATAATTCTGTTCGATTGTTGGATATTAAACTGATGCCCTGCGCTTGGTTTTCGAGTGGCTCTTAGAAGTTTCGAGATAACGATTGTTGATTTAAAAAAATGATCTCTGATTGAAATCCGAGTGTTAAAACAAAACAGGTTCCGAGACAAAGATCCTGGTAAGAGAAGCTAAAAATATTCGCTTAGTTAAGCGAATTTATAATAATAAATTTTTGATGTGGCTTGAATTGCAGAGTCGGTACATGAGTCATATATGACTCATGTACCTCCAACTTCAAATCTCAGGTCATAGCCTGAGAACTTTAAGGTTCACTTCAAATCTCAGGTCATATATGGTCTGAGAACCTCGAGGTTCACTTCAAATCTCAGGTCATTATATGGTCTGAGAACCTCGAGGTTCACTTCAGCTCTCAGGCATGGCACCTAAACGGCGCCATTATAATTCGCGAAGGAGAAACGATGCGCAACTTGGTACCCTCCCCCACTTTCTAGATCAAAGTTACGCCTCTGTCGTGCACAACTCAAATATTTCCCTGACCCGACCAATTGCTATATAGGACCCCTCTCAAGATATTGATGGGCCCTGGCCCCGGGGTCTACCCGATAATGGGAGCCTCTGCTTACTATAGGGTTTACGAACATAATATATATAGAATTATGTATATACAGACATGTATACGCATATATATGCGTACATATATATACATATATATATCGTTTCGTGTGTGACATTAGTCTTTGGCGTCATTCAATATTGCGATGATTGCAGACAAGATGGCGGAAGTCATTTCGATTTTACGGTTATACACACAGCACCATAAATTCATACACATGTGTGTATATGTTGGTATACGAATTTTAGAGGTGGAGATATATATATGTGTATAAACACATACATGTATATATATAATATATATATATATATATATATGCACTCACCACTATATATTAGGGTGTCCCACGATAGCATAGGAAAAATAAAATTGTTGAAACTTTTGATGCACTCCCTCCTAAAAGTTTCTTTATGATCCCGTAATATTACCTGCCAAGTGTTATGACATTTCGAAAATATTTAGGGGTCCCGCAAGGCTCATAGGGTTAGTGCAGTTTGTCGTAAATTACGCATGGCATCATTGACTTTTAAATATTTAGGTGACAACATTTTCATCCCATAATAACATGTTTAGTATCACTATAAAGCTCTTAAACAGCAGAATCTACAGATTTAACCTTCTTGTATATTATATGCATAAAGTTTCAATTATGAAGAAGACATAAAGCACACTACCAGAAGGTATCAAATTTTTTGGCTTGCAAATCAAGGAAGACTTTCGAGCCTTTAAATCTGTCGTGCACTGGGAAGGCAAGCTGCTCCCTGACATAACTGGAGTAAACACGGACAAAGTGAACCGATGGCCAGTCCTGATTTCTTCTCTAGTTAATAGAAATACTAAACTTCTGGGTGTGCCAAAGTTGGCTTCTGTGTCAAGACAGGCAGCAGCAGTAGCAGTTCTAGACCATATGAAGTCGTGGCAGTGCGATACATTTATTATCGGCATGTGTTTTGACACAAGGGCCTCAAATACCGGCAGAGTTAATGGAGCCTGCACCCTTCTAGAGGCAGCCACCGGTCGTAATCTGCTGCAGATGGCTTGTCAACATCACATGTTTGAAGTCCTGTTGTCTTATATATATATTCGTAGTGTGCCTTGGTAAAGTTTGTCCATCAACTGGGGGAGGCATTATTCTCTTCAAGCGATTTAAAGATAAATGGTCCGACCTGGCTCACCTTCAACGAAAGCTTCATTAATGTCTGTCTGTGTCTGACAAACTGAAGGAGTTCATTACTGAACAGCTTCAACTTGACAATCCTCAAGATGATTAGAGAGAATTCTCCAACTCGCGGCATCCGTGTTTGGATTGAGCAGTTCGACAGCGGTTCGCAAGCCTGGTGCCCCTCTAGAGCGCGTTGGATGGCGAATGCATTATATATTAGGGTGTCCCAGAAATATTTTTTGTCGAAATATTTTATGCACTCCCTCTAAAACGTGTGTTTATGGTCCCATAATGACACCTGGAAAATTTTATAAAATTTTAAAAATATTTAGGGGTCCCGCAAGACACTCACATTTCACCATGTTGGCATAATTTGCGTCGGACGTGCCCAATTTATTAATGCTTTTAGACAACGACCTTGGATCCCATGATAACATGTTTAATACCAATGGAAAGCTCCTAAATAGTGGAAACTACAAGTATCTGACTTTATTGCGTACATAGGTATGGTTTTACGAATAAATAATGAAAAAAATTGTACAGCAACTCAAGATTTTTGAACTTTCTCGATATCAGTTATTGCCATTAATCGTTAGGAGGAATCATTATTACAAATTCTTGATTATGCAACCAGCCATGGTTTCAGCTACCCCATACCTGCATCTGCTTATTCTTAATCACTGTTTATACCTTCAGCTGCATATTGTTCAGTTCTACATTTTACAATAATCTACATGTCTACAAGATTGTCACGATTGCACTTAGAAAAGTCATGCCTGTGTTTTTCAACAACTTGCAGAAGAAACTGTTTCTGTTCTTCGTTCTTGTTGAATTGAAATTCTGTATAAGAGCAACTCCAAGCTCAGCATTGTCATTTACACAAGCAAAGTTATTAACAAGCTGACATGCGATCTTATACAATTGGCTTTTGGGTCACTCTTCACATGGAATATCGAGGGTACAAGCCACGATGAGTTGGCGGTAGTTCGGAAGAAGCTTCGAGAAATATATAATTCCCTTTTCGTACGGGAAAGAGATTGAACAAAGTGCAATCCTCGATCACCTTTAGTTGTCAACATAAGCTGTGCTTTATCTTCAGAAGAGAGATGGTGTGAGAACAGAGAGGGTTTCCAGCTCTTGGCTTAGGTACCAAGAATGACACAGCATCATCTTCAGTGGTCTTCAGAGCAGCAGCATCGTAATATTGCAGCCTTTTTATTAGTTGAATGTCATTGATGGGTGAATCAGCAGTGACTCGACACGAAAACCACGATTGGATGCAGATGTTGACTAAAACATAATGTTAAATCGTGGATGCCCTGTAATTCACGGGCCGTCAATTGGATAACCGATTGGGTTCCATCAAAACGCAACTAAATCTTCATTGAGTATATATAATGCATTCGCCATCCAACGCGCTCTAGAGGGGCACCAGGCTTGCGAACCGCTGTCGAACTGCTCAATCCAAACACGGATGCCGCGAGTTGGAGAATTCTCTCTAATCATCTTGAGGATTGTCAAGTTGAAGCTGTTCAGTAATGAACTCCTTCAGTTTGTCAGACACAGACAGACATTAATGAAGCTTTGGTTGAAGGTGAGCCAGGTCGGACCATTTATCTTTAAATCGCTTGAAGAGAAGAATGCCTCCCCCAGTTGATGGACACACTTTACCAAGGCACACTACGAATATATATAAGACAACAGGACTTCAAACATGTGATGTTGACAAGCCATCTGCAGCAGATTACGACCGGTGGCTGCCTCTAGAAGGGTGCAGGCTCCATTAACTCTGCCGGTATTTGAGGCCCTTGTGTCAAAACACATGCCGATAATAAATGTATCGCACTGCCACGACTTCATATGGTCTAGAACTGCTACTGCTGCTGCCTGTCTTGACACAGAAGCCAACTTTGGCACACCCAGAAGTTTAGTATTTCTATTAACTAGAGAAGAAATCAGGACTGGCCATCGGTTCACTTTGTCCGTGTTTACTCCAGTTATGTCAGGGAGCAGCTTGCCTTCCCAGTGCACGACAGATTTAAAGGCTCGAAAGTCTTCCTTGATTTGCAAGCCAAAAAATTTGATACCTTCTGGTAGTGTGCTTTATGTCTTCTTCATAATTGAAACTTTATGCATATAATATACAAGAAGGTTAAATCTGTAGATTCTGCTGTTTAAGAGCTTTATAGTGATACTAAACATGTTATTATGGGATCAAAATGTTGTCACCTAAATATTTAAAAGTCAATGATGCCATGCGTAATTTACGACAAACTGCACTAACTCTATGAGCCTTGCGGGACCCCTAAATATTTTCGAAATGTCATAAAACTTGGCAGGTAATATTACGGGATCATAAAGAAACTTTTAGGAGGGAGTGCATCAAAAGTTTCAACAATTTTATTTTTCCTATGCTATCGTGGGACATGCATTATATATACTCAATGAAGATTTAGTTGCGTTTTGATGGAACCCAATCGGTTATCCAATTGACGGCCCGTGAATTACAGGGCATCCACGATTTAACATTATGTTTTAGTCAACATCTGCATCCAATCGTGGTTTTCGTGTCGAGTCACTGCTGATTCACCCATCAATGACATTCAACTAATAAAAAGGCTGCAATATTACGATGCTGCTGCTCTGAAGACCACTGAAGATGATGCTGTGTCATTCTTGGTACCTAAGCCAAGAGCTGGAAACCCTCTCTGTTCTCACACCATCTCTCTTCTGAAGATAAAGCACAGCTTATGTTGACAACTAAAGGTGATCGAGGATTGCACTTTGTTCAATCTCTTTCCCGTACGAAAAGGGAATTATATATTTCTCGAAGCTTCTTCCGAACTACCGCCAACTCATCGTGGCTTGTACCCTCGATATTCCATGTGAAGAGTGACCCAAAAGCCAATTGTATAAGATCGCATGTCAGCTTGTTAATAACTTTGCTTGTGTAAATGACAATGCTGAGCTTGGAGTTGCTCTTATACAGAATTTCAATTCAACAAGAACGAAGAACAGAAACAGTTTCTTCTGCAAGTTGTTGAAAAACACAGGCATGACTTTTCTAAGTGCAATCGTGACAATCTTGTAGACATGTAGATTATTGTAAAATGTAGAACTGAACAATATGCAGCTGAAGGTATAAACAGTGATTAAGAATAAGCAGATGCAGGTATGGGGTAGCTGAAACCATGGCTGGTTGCATAATCAAGAATTTGTAATAATGATTCCTCCTAACGATTAATGGCAATAACTGATATTGAGAAAGTTCAAAAATCTTGAGTTGCTGTACAATTTTTTTCATTATTTATTCGTAAAACCATACCTATGTACGCAATAAAGTCAGATACTTGTAGTTTTCACTATTTAGGAGCTTTCCATTGGTATTAAACATGTTATCATGGGATCCAAGGTCGTTGTCTAAAAGCATTAATAAATTGGGCACGTCCGACGCAAATTATGCCAACATGGTGAAATGTGAGTGTCTTGCGGGACCCCTAAATATTTTTAAAATTTTATAAAATTTTCCAGGTGTCATTATGGGACCATAAACACACGTTTTAGAGGGAGTGCATAAAATATTTCGACAAAAAATATTTCTGGGACACCCTACTATATATTATATATTTATATAGGCCCTACGCCTATACTCGAAGATTGGCTTGTGTGTAGGCCTACCGTTGGCAAATAGTGTAAAAGAGTTAGCCTACAGATCGAATACAGCATGCATGAAAGTTATAATGCTGTTGCCTATATACTATACGCAGGTTAATATAAAATAGGGGCTATTAATAGACCCTAATGGTAGTGCTTTTAAATCGAATTAGTAATTTCTCTAGCGCCGGTATCTGATGCACAAGACATCTACAGATGGCGCATCAAAAATACGCCGAAATCAGGTAAACATCTATAGAAGATCAGATTGGGCCTACATCATATGTATATGTGTACTTCACTGATAAAGTCCTTTCTGTAGTTGGTCCGACAACGTGGGTCGCGCTCCCTCTGGCAATACGCAACCTCCTTAGCATCACCTGATCTCAGTATCATTTCCAGCTTAAGATTGCTTTCTCCCGCTTGAGCTACATGTCTCTGAAGCGCCTCTATGCAGGAAACCTGAAGGGGCGCTATATAAATTCTGATTGATTGATTGAAATGAAGAAAGAACGCTATACTCTAGTTTAATCCTTCCGTACATCACCCTTTTACACAGCGCTTTCGGTTGTTGATAATGACACATCATAAATAGGCATACGTGCATATTGAATAGCCTAGATCGTTGTAATGCCAACGTTAGAGGCTTTTACAGATCTAAAAACGTGTCTGGATGAAACGGGGACAAATTCAGTATTTCAACTTGGAATTTTTCAACATCGTGCTACATTATAAACATGAATAAATATTTTTATTAATTCTGTTTACTTTTTTGGCGCAATCGTTTTCGTACACAATATTGTTGACAAACGTTTCAATTAGAAAAATTACCATAGGTTTATACATCTTTGGGATTTGTGTAGTACTCAATGTCGCTCTGTATAATACAAACATGAAAAGTTATAGAACCATGAAAAGCACAGACAGTTGATACTCGTTAGAGTCATCCATGAGACCATAGCAATTTAGTACGTGGAGATTCAACACGTTTCGATGGCAGGCATCGGTCTAGGTTTGCCAACGGAAGCGAAGGAATGGTTGACTTGGAAACATACTGCAGTTGCCACTGGGAGGAATGGTTGACTTGGAAACATACTGCAGTTGCCACTGGAAAAGTGACAACACTGCATGGACAATGAAGAGGGAAAGAGAGGGAGGGGACGAAACATACACACACATACACACACAGAATGAGAGAGAATGAGAGTGAGAGACAGACAGAGAGAGAGAGAGAGAAGAGAGAGAGACAGACAGAAAAAGACAGAGAATGAGAGAGAATGAGAGAGAATGAGAGATAGAAACGGAGACATAGACAGAGCAAAAGAGGAAGAGAGGAACAGACAGAGAGAAAGAGAGAGAATGAGACGGAGAGAGACAGAGACAGCGAAAACAGATAGAGACAGACAGAGACACACAGACAGAGATAGAGACAGACAGACAGACAGACAGACAGACAGATGAGACAGAGTGAGAATAAGAGAGACAGAGACAGAGACAGAGAAGAGATGACGCAGATGATCAGCGCATCCATGGTTCCTGCCGCAGCAACTGGAGAAGAAGATGACAGCTTCCGACCCACAAAGAACTATTATTGTCTGTTAGTCGACGGCTATATTAGTCGCTTGGATGGACATTAGAACGCCGTGCAGACCAGAGCATCAGAGATCGACAATATGTCTGCCATCCTTCCATCCGTGTGCATCTGCGTAGGATAAGTCTGCCCAATACGATAACAAACAGATGATAAAACGACAAAATAAGACTACCACATCACATAATACGTAATCGTACATTACAAATTTCTCAAGCGTTGTTCTAAGGCTAAGCGCAGAACTCACGATAGCTGCGGCAAGTCAGAGGGATTGTCCGGAGATGCATGCCAATTGAAGTTCCGAGTCCGGTTGCCTGAGAGACCAGAGAGTGGAGGCAGAGGAGTTGCTAAGGCGGGTTATTTCGTTGAAGGGCTAAAAGGGCGGAGGATTAGAAGGATTAGGGTAGACATTCTTGAAGAGGTGGGATTTTAGTTCTTAAGGCCGTGGGATTTTACGACTCTAAGAAATACGATTTGTCTACAAGTAAATGGTATGTTCAAAGGAGAAGGAGAAGGAGAAGGAGAAGGAGAAGGAGAAGGCATTGTTCATCCATAGACATTTCTATAAGAAACCTGTAATTGTGGCTGAATATCCTCGTAAACTCCTATTTAGAACTTTGTTATTTCAACCGCATCACTTTATTACTGTAATTGAAGTCTGGCCTTTAAAAGAAACCGACGCTTATTTACAGTTTTTCACAAATCGTTTTCCCCTCTTTTTCAATTTAATATTTTACATTACCATATTTATGGTGAGTTTATCAGAAATACTGCTGTCTGCTCCGTTAAATCAAGGCTTCACGTATTTCGAAATCGTTATTGACAATTTACATAGCGCCAGCCTAGAAGAAATTCATCTTATAAGCTTCTTCTGCCATATTCGTGTACGTAGCGTAATCGTAGGAAATACGCCGTACCCAATATCTTCTGCATACGGCGCCGAAACTATACCAATCGTTTATTAAAGACCCGCTTTTAAAGAGTCTGGCGTTTAAAGGCACAAATCGTTTCTACCCTGGCGGCTAATAATTGGAGACCGGTGTTTAATAGGTAGGGCCGTGCTCTTAACAAGTTTACCGGTACTGTAATACAAAATCATATACCATTCAAATACCGCGCAGTAGTAATAAAATACAATAGATTTACCGTGCAATAGACAAGTACACGGTAGGCTACCCATGAAAAGGCATGACAATACACGAAA